>NW_020869964.1:414452-441952 GCF_003789085.1 Penaeus vannamei
CACAACACACACACACACCACACACACACACACACACACACACACACACACACACACACACACACAACACACACATACACATACACACACACAACACACACACACACACACACACACACACACACACACACACACACACACACACACACACACACACACACACAACACACACACACACACACACACATATATACATATATATATATATAATATATATATATATATATATATATATATATATATATATATATATATACATATATAGACACACCCCGACACACCAATCACAAATCAAACGAAACTTTAAAATGAAGCAAAGTTCCAGTGAACACAGCATCCCCACGCTCGAACACACGCATAATTTTACCGTAATATCAAACTTTCTAAACAAACATCAGAGGGAATCTCCTTGGCGACTCTGCTGCGGGCTTCCGGCAGACATGCGAGCCTAAAGGAGACATTATCTTTTTCTCTCTCATTCCCCTTCCATTCCTCTTCTTTCTCTTTCCTTTTTCTCTTTCTTTTGTCTTCTCTATTTTTTTCTGTTTGTATGTTTCGTTTTGCTTTTGAAAATCTTTTCTTTGTACTCTTTTGTTTTTGTTTTTGTTTTCTATTTCGTTATCTTTCACTCTCCACCAACTGCCTTTCTCTCTATTCCCCTTCCTGTTTCTTTTCTTTCCCTTTAAATCGACTTTACCTCTTCTCTCTCTCTTCCCTTTCTTAATTTCTCTCCATCTCCCATTCCCTTTCCATTACTCTCTTTCCTTTTCTTCTCCACCAACCTCCCTGTTCCTTCCCCCTTCCCTTTTCCATTTCCTTTCTCCTCTCTCTTCTCTCTTCTCTCTCTCTTTCCTTTCGTCCTCTCTCTCTCTTCTCTCTCTCTCTCTCTCTCTCTCTCTCTCTCTCTCCTCTCTCTCTCTCTTCCCTCTCTCCTCTCTCTCTCTCTCTCTCTCTGCTCTCTCCCTCCCTCCCTCCCTCTCCCTGCCCTCCCTTCCTCTCCCTCCTCTCGCCTCCCTTTCTCCCTCCCTTCTGCCCCCCTCCTCTCTCCCTCGCCTCATCTCCCCCTCCTCTCCCTCCCTCCCTCTCTCCCTCCCTCCCTCCCTCCTCTCCCTCCCTCCCTCTCCCTCCCCCCTCCCTCTCTCCCCCTCCTCTCTCCCACCTCCCTCTCCTCCCCCTCTCCTCCTCCCCTCGTCCCCCCCCCTCCCTCTCTCCCCCCCCTCTCTCTCCCCCCCTCCCTCTCCCTCTCTCCCTCCCTCCCTCGCCCTCCCTCCCCTCCTCTCTCCTCTCTCTCTCTCCTCCTCTCTCTCCCTCCTCTCTCTCTCTCTCTCCTCTCCTCTTCTCTCCCTCTCTCTCTCTCTCTTCTCTCTCTTCTCCTCTCTCTCGTCTCTCTCTCTCTCTCTCTCTCTCTCTCTCTCTCTCTCTCCTCTCTCTCCTCCTCTCCCTCCCTCCTCCCTCCCTCTCTCTCTCTCTCTCTCTCTCTCTTCTCTCTCTCTCTCTCTCTCTCTCTCTCCCTCTCTCTCTCTCTCTCTCTTCTCTCTCTCTCTCCTCTCTCTCTCTCTCTCTCTCTCTCTCTCTCTCCCTCTCTCTCTCTCTCTCTCTCTCTCTCTCTCTCCTCTCTCTCTCTCTCCTCTCTCTCTCTCCTCTCTTCTCCTCTCTCTCTCTCTCTCTCTCTCTCTCTCTCTCTCTCTCTCTCTCTCTCTCTCTCTCTTCTCCTCTCTCTCTCTCTCTCTCTCTCTCTCTCTCTCTCTCCTCTCTCTCTCTCTCCTCTCTCTCTCTCTCTCTCTCTCTCTCTCTCTCTCTCTCTCTCCCTCTCCCTCTCTCTCTCTCTCTCTCTCTCTCTCTCTCTCTCTCTCTCTCTCTCTTCTCTCTCTCTCTCTCTCTCTCTCTCTCTCCTCTCCCTCTCTCTTCTCTCTCTCTCTCTCTCTTCTCCCTCTCTCTCTCTCTCTCTCTCTCTCTCTCTCCCTCTCTCCTCTCTCCCTCTCTCTCTCTCTCTCTCTCTCTCTCTCTCTCCTCTCTCTCTCCCTCTCTCTCTCTCTCTCTCTCCTCTCTCTCTCTCTCTCTCTCCTCTCTCTCTCTCTCTCTCTCTCTCTCTCCTCTCTCTCTCTCTCTCTCTCCTCTCTCTCTCTCTCTCTCTCTCCTCTCTCTCTCTCATCTCTCTCTCTCTCTCTCCCTCCCTCTCTCTCTCTCCCTCTCCTCCCCCATCTCTCTCTCTCCCTCTCCTCTCCCCCATCTCTCTCTCTTCTCTCCCCTCTCTCTCATCTCTCTCTCCCTCTCCCTCTCCTCCATCTCTCTCTCTCTCCCTTTCCCTCTCCCCCATCTCTCTCTCTTTCCCTTTCCCCTCTCTTCCCCCTCTCCAGCTCCCCTTTCTTTCCCCTCTCCCCCTCTCTCGAAAAAAGTCACGAACTGCAGTCAAGCGACGAGCTGTCTCAAATCTCGTCCAAGAGTTAATTTCTTGCCGGAGTCAGAGCCTGTTTTGTGTACAGTGTGACGTCACAGGGCCAAGGGAGACAAGCCTATATCATGACTGACTGTGCTTCTGTTCTTCGTTATTTCGTTGCTCTTTTTCTTTCATCTTTCTCTCTCTCTTCCTCTCTATCGTTGTGCTGCTTTTTTTAAGCGTCTATTTACGTTCAAGGTTTTCTGGTGAATAATTTACGTATCTCGAATCGCTTTTGGTATCAATGTCGTTGTTGTTTTTTTCATCCACACTGTTGGATCTTTTTTATTGTTTATTTTCTTCACCTCGTTCCTGCTTTGAAATATTATTCTTTTTTCTTTTTCTTGTCGGTGTTTTTTTATTTTAGTTTATTTCTTCTTCTTCTTCCTCTTCGCCTTTCTTTACTTTTTCCCTTTCCTTTTTCTTCTCCACTATTTCCCTCTGACGATCTCCATCTATTTCCTTTCATGTTTCGTTTTCCTCCTTTCCTCTTTCCATATCTTTTTATTCCTTCCACTTTTCCTTCCTTCCGCAAAAAGCAAGTCCCCGTTGCACTTCTTCCTTCCTTCTTTTGAATAAATAAATAAAGAAAGAAAAAGAGAAAGATAGAAAAAATAGAGCAACGTCGTGCACATTGACAAACACTTTTTTCCCTTCTCTCACTTCTCCTTTCGCTTCGCTCTATTTTTTCTCTCCCTTTTCTTTTTTCTTTCTCTTCTATTCCTCATTTACATTCATAGCTTTTTTATCTGTTCCTATCTGTCTCCATTTTTCCTCCTCCTTTTTTCCTTCTCTTTCCCTCCTTTCTTCTCATCCTTTTCGCCCTCCATTTCTCCTTTCTTTCTCGCTTCCCCCTTTATCCATTCCTTCCATCCCCAATCTCCATCCTTCTCTCTTCTCTCCCGTCTCACTCCCCCACTCCTCACCCCTATCTATCTCCCACCAACCCCCAATATACCTCACCCCCCCACAAAACCCCACCTCCACCAACAGCACTCTCACCCCTCACCAAAACCCCCACCGAATCACCCCTACAACCCCACTAAACTTCACCCCCAATCCCTGTCCCACCAACCCCGCCCCCTGCGCCCACGAAACCTCACCCCCATACCCCTACCCCACCAACCCCGCCCCCACCGCCCACTAAACCTCACCCCATACCCCTACCCCACCAACCCCGCCCCTACCGCCCACTAAACCTCACCCCCATACCCTTACCCCACCACACCCACAGCAACCCCGCCCCACCCCCGCCCCGTCGGAAACGCCCCCCAGGCCCTCGCAGTATCTGATTCAGGCCCCTCATCTCGAGGAGGAGTGGAGGAGTCCGCAATGCAGGGAGCCGCTCGACTGACCAGGGTGGGGCTGGGGAGGGGCTGGGTGGGGTGGGAGTGGAGTGGGGTGGGGTGGGTGGGAGTGGGAGTGGGGGGAGGGTTGGGGTGGAGAGGGAGTGGGAGTGAGGATGGGGTTGGTAATGGGAGTGGAGTATGGGTTGGGGATAGGAGTGGGAATGAGGTTTGGGAGTGGGAGTGGATTAGAATTAGGGTTTGGGTGGGGATGGGTTCGGGGTTGGCAGAATTAGGGTGTTTAGGTGGGATGAGGAAGGTGGGGGGGGGAGAGGAGATGGAGGGAGAGGGAAAAGGGGAAGGCGGTTGAAGGAATAGAGTGGGATGAGGAGGGATGGAGGGGAAGGAGAAGGTGAGAGAAGAAATAGAGAGAAAGGGAAAAGAGAAGTGAGAGGGGGGATTAGGGAAAGAAAACGAGAGAGAGAAGGAGAGACAGAAAGACAGAAACAGAAACAGAGAAAGAAAAAAGTTGAAATAGACGAAAAAAAAAGGGACTAGGAAAAGGGAGGGAAAGGGAGAGGAAGGAGGGGAAACCAGCATATTATTTAAGACCTTACACGTCACGCCTTAATGAATACTAAACTTGCTGGAATGGGTCATCTTTACCCTCCACTCACCTGCCCTCCCCCCTCCTTCTTCCCGCCCCTCCCTCCTCCTTCCCGCCCCTTCTCGACGACCCCTCCCTCCTTCCCGCTTCCTCTCCACTCCGGCCCTCCCTCTCCTTCCCCTCCCCCTCCCGCTCCCCTCCCCCCCCCCGTCCCTCCTTTCAGCCCCTCCCCCTTTCCCTTCCCTCCCTCTTCCCTTCACCCCCCTCCCCTCCCTCCTTCCAGCCTCTCCCCCTCCCTTCCCTCCTTCCAGCCCCCCTCCTCCCTTCTTCCCTCTTCCCTTCCCTCTTCCCTTCCCTCCCCCTCCCCCCTCCTTCCCGCCCCTTCTCGACGACCTCCAGTCTCAGGAAAGTTTCCTTCACCTTCACAACATTTTGAAATTCTAACTTTCTATCTTTTCTTCTATCTTGTATTTTCAATAACTTGTTTTTCAATATCCTGGTTTTCCTTTTTTAATTTCACCTCTTCCTGTTCCATTTTATTTTGATTTTCTTTTTCTCTCTCCTGTCATTCATTCCCCCTCTTTTTCTAAATCTTTTTCCTCCCTTATTATTCCGCATTTTCTTCCTATCCATTTTCTTTGCCTCCTTTATCCTCTTTTCCTCCATCTCCTTCTTCTTCCATTGGATATGAAATATGAAACATCTACTTCACCGTTAATATATTTCCCTCCTTATCCGTAAGCTTTAATAATGTAAACATCTCGAAATCTCATTGCTGATTACGAAATGCTTAAATTACGTAATCATTATCTCCTAATTAGACGCTGAAAATTTACGATTATCATTATGACGTGCAATAGAAATGCAAAAGAGGAAACCTTGATTAGTTTTTCGTGGTTCATTTGGTAATTTCCTGTGTGGGGAGGGAGGGGTGGAGGGGCGAGGGGGTGTTCTGTTGTGTTTGTGGGGGTTTCCTTGTGTAGGGGAGGGGTGGAGAAGTGAGGGTGGGGGGTTGTGTTTATAGGGGGAAGCGTGTGCATGTGTGGGGAATGTTGTGTTGTGTGTGTGTGTGTGTGTGTGCGTGCGTATGTGTGTGCGTGCGTATGTGTGTGTGCGTGCGTGCGTGCCTGTGTATTTAGATGTAAATGTTGGTGGGGTGTGTGTCTGTGTGTGTATGTCTGTCTGCATGTGTGTGGTACTGCGGCCACAGTCGCCCGTCCCCTATTTCATCAGTGCCTGTTCTTTTATGCGTGGTTTACAGCCTTGAGACTGCAAACAGTAGATGAGTTACTGTGTTTTGCAACGAAATCCAGTTACGGTGAAGGCTACCGTGACTGCAAGCAGGTTTAGCCACTGTCTAGCCAGTGTGTTTGCTGTGCTTATGTTCGTGTCCATCTTGCTGTCTGTGTTTGTCTTTCTGTCTTCGCTTTGCTGGTGTTAAGCGGACAGACACGCATGTGCGTCTGTATTTACTCGCTTATAGTTCAGTGTGTTTGTTTATACGTTTCTGCATCTGCACACATAGTCCTATGTTTGTGTAGGTGTATGCTTATATTTCTCTGTATGTATGTATATGTGTGGGCTAATATTTCTGTGTATGTATGTGGATATACAGGCTTATGTTTCTGTGTATGTAACTGCGTACGTTTGCATCACCACAGTATGAATATATCTGTGAATCTGTCACCGCACACGGCATAAAGTCCGAACATAACTCTATTTGTATCGGTCCACGGAGCAATCGAACGGGAGCGCTGTAAATATGCGTATATACATGTGCCTCTGCATGATCTTGTTTGCATACGAGTGCGAGCCGGCCGGCAAAAACGTCCGCCCCGCCGGGCATGATGCATGGCGGCGGGAAAACGACCCAGAACAACCCGAGACGACCCAGGACGACGCAGGGCGGCCATCACCGTTTCCAGGACCTTTTGTGCTTTCGCCGACTCGGCATCTGACGCGCCTCGTTTTCTCGCAATTGTTGTCTCTGTCTCGCGCTGTCCTGAAGGTCTGATGCCGCAGATATCGAGGAAAGTTTTCCTGTGGCGGCCGCTTTTTCCTTTGAACTTTGGGCCTCCTTGAGAAGTGGGCGGCCAAGAAACTCTAACAGGAAAATCACTGCACAATCCAAGTCAGCAGTAGTACTACCCAGAAAGACTAGAAAATCATTGCAAGACCCGGTACGACTACCCAAGACCAATAATCGGACGACCCAGGACAATTATCGCACGGCCCAGAGCAACCATCGCATGACCCAAAGGGCAATTTGCAAAACCATCGCGAAATAAAGGAAGGCCCGGGACAATATTGATCTAGACAACCATCGCACGACCCAGAACGACCCAAGGCACCCATCGCACAACCCAGGACAACTATCTCACGACCTGAGACGACGTAAAACAACTACCTCGCAACCTAGGACGACCCAGGATACCCAACGCACAACCCAGGACATCCATCTCACGACCCGAGACGACCAAAGACAACTACCTCACGACCTAGGACGACCCAGGACACAACGCACAACCCAGGTCAACTATTTCACGACCTAAACAACTACCTCACGACCTAGGACGACCCCAACGCACAATCCAGGACAGCGATCTCACGACCTAGGACGACGCAGGACGCCCATCGCACGACCCAGGACCACCCAGGACAACAACCATCGCACGACCCTATAGCTTGCGTCGTGACTCACCCGCCCGCGCCGAGGTTGTGCGTCAGCGGTGCCGCGGGAGCCATGCGTCAGCCGCCGCCGCCGCAGCTGACTCCGGCCATCAGAAGCGGCTGACGGGCATAAAGTGGCTCCCAGCTGGTCCGCACGCCTGGCTGGCTGCGGCAGGTGGAGCTGGTGGGGGGAGGAAAAAGAGGGAGAAGAGGAAGGGGTGGGGTGAGGGAGAGGAGAAGAGGGATAGGTGTGAGGAGAGGGAGAAGAAAGGGATATGAGGGAGAGGAAGAGGAAAAATGAGAGGTGAGGGAGAGGGAGAAGGAGGGGTGTGGGAAAGGGAGAAGGGATATGTGAGAGGGAGAGGAAGAGAGAAAGGGAGAGGGAGAAGAAGGGATAGGCGCGAGGAGAGGGGGTTTTGGAAAAGGTAGAGGAGACAGGGAGGGTAAAGGGGAAGGAGAGAAAAGGAGGAAGAGGAAGAGTGGACGAGGAGAGAAAGAAGGAGGGTAGGGGGAGGAGAGGAGATGGGGAGAGGAGAGGAGAAGGAAAGAGAGAAAGATTTAGAGGGAGCGATAAGGGTAGGGAGTGGAGAGAGAGAGGGAAAGAGAGAGAAGATTAAAGGAGGGCGAGGGAGAGGAGAAGGGGGGGAGGGAGGGAGGAGAAAAGGGAGAGAAAGGGGAGGAAGAGGAGAGAGAGAGGAGAGAGAGGAGAGAGAGAGAGGAGAGAGGAGAGAGAGAGAGAGGAGAGAGGAGAGAGGAGAGAGGAGAGAGGAGAGAGGAGAGAGGAGAGAGAGAGAGAGGAGAGAGAGAGAGAGAGAGAGAGAGAGAGAGAGAGAGAGAGAGAGAGAGAGAGAGAGAGAGAGAGAGAAGAGAGAAGTAAAGAAAGAAAGAAAGAAAGAGAGAAAGACAGACAGAGAAAGAAAAAAAGAGCCATAAATAAGCAGGGCAGATGCAAGGAGGAAGAAGGGGCGTCGAAAGGGGAAAGAGGAAGGGTGGAAGGAGGGGAGGGGGCACGTGTCACTGTTCCTCCGCCAGTGCCAACGTCGGTGCCAAGTCTTTGATCTCGCCGGCGGGTTTCGTGCCCTTGATCGCTCTCTTCCGCCATGCAAGATCACTTCATCATTTTCATTATATTCGCGCGTGCAAGAGGGCTTGCTCGGGCTTGCTCCTTGCTCGATTCTGTGGCTTGGTGCTTCTGCTGGTGGTGGTAGTGGTGGAAGGGGTGTTCTTGCTTCTTGTTTTGTATTGTGTTGTTGCGGGTGCTGCTGTTGTTGTTGCTGGTTTTGTTGTTGTTGTTGTTGTTGCTGTAGTAGTAGTAGTAGCAGTAGTTATTTTTGCTTTTGTTGTTGCTGTTGTTGTTGTTGATGTTGTTGTTGGTGGTGGTGACTGTGGTGGTGTTGTTTCTCTTGTTCGCTGGTGCGAGTGATGATGTTGCATTTGTTGCTGGCTGTGTTGGTGTTTATTTTTTCGTTCGTAATGTTATGTTGATTTTCCTCTTTCCTTTTTAACTGCTAATTTCTCTCGTTCGTCAAATTGCTGGTATTATCGTTTGATCTTTTTCATTTTTATCCCATTACTTCTTCCCCCTTTCTTCTCTTATCTCTTCTTCACCTCCCTCTCTTCAACCGAAGCATCTATCAGTATACTACCTTATCTTCCTTCTTCCCTTGTACCTTCATTTTCCTCCTCCTCTCTTCATCCTCATCCTCCACCTTCCCCCTCTTCTTCTCCCTTGTACATTCATTTTCCTCCTCCTCACATCCTCTTCCTCTTCCTCTTCCTCCCCCTTCCACCTTCTCCTCCTCCACTTCCTCCTCTTCCCCGTTCTTATCCTCCTTTCCATTCCCACTCCCCTCCCTCTTCTCCTCTTCCATATCCCCTTACCCCTCAATCTTCCTTTCTCCTTCTCCTCCTCCTCCCTCCCCCTCCTCCTCCTCCTCCCCCTCCACCTCCTCCTTCTCCCTCCCCCTCCCACTCCTCCTTCTCCCTCCTCCTCCTACTCCTCTTTCTCCCTCCCCCTCATACTTCCCTCCTTCCTTCCTCCCCCTTCCCTCCTCCTTCCCCTCCCCCTTCACCAACCCCCTTCCCCCTCTCACACCCATTTATCCACCCTCTCCCTATTCCCCTCACGTTTCCCTCCAGTAACGCCATTCTGCCTTCTTGCCCACGAGTTTGCCGTCGCTCGCTCGTTTGGGCGGCCGCTCGGGCGAGTCTGGCGGCCGGGTCTCCTTTTTTTTTTTTTTTTTTTTTTTTTTTTTGTGTTGTGTGTGTGTGTGTGTGTGTGTGTGTGTGTGTTGTGGTGTGTGTGTGCGGCGTGTGCGTGTGCGTGTGTGTGCGTGTGTGTGTGTGTGTGTGTTGTGTGTGTGTGTGTGCGAGTGTGCATATGTATGATATGTATGTGTGTGTGTGTCTATTTTGGTTGCATGGTTGTATTCTCTTTCTGTATCAGTATGGCTGTCTGTCTGCTGCACTATCTGTCTGCCTTTTCGCTTCGCTACAGCAAAAAGACGTTTCTTTCAACACTTAAAAGAACCCTTTTCTCCTATGTTTTCCGCCCTTTTCCCCATTTTACGATATTGTAAATCAACCCGCATGTCTGCCACCCTAAATCTCTACCGCTGTTTTTTCCACCCCTTCCTGCGGTAAACACATCTTTGTAACATCGACTCCCCCGCCCAATATAATGCTATGCGGCACCTGTTCCCTTCCATCCTTGCCTCAGCCTAACAAACAAACTAATGTAGATGTATAAACACCACCAAGAAATGAGTGAAAACAAATGCAAAATGAAGCAGATGTTTTCACTAAAGCTGTTGTCACCTACCTTGATCAACGGCGAATGCAAAAACACCTGGAAAGAGAAAATAAACAGGTTATAATTCTGCAATGAATATGAAACGTTTGCAAATTTGTCACTATGTTCCGTGCATAGCCAATGCCGGTTGTGTTTTTCATTCAAAGTCAGACATGACTAATCTCTATAATCGGATTATAATCAAAGGGTGTTGGAGTTCTATCATCTTCTCGAGCAGGTAAATTATATTCAGTATTGCATGTAAGCATTTGAGCTGTAAGATTCACTTGTCGATAATATTTCATCCTGTTCCCCTCGAAAAAAAATGCCAGGTTTAACGAATAATAATGCCTTTCCTATGTTGCTCAAAACATTTTTTTCTTTCACACCAGGTTGAGATAAATAATGCCAAACACAACTGCAGGTACATCCGGCTCTGATCGCTTAAGAGTCCATACGTATGCAGGTCGAGCGAAGGCAACCACGCACTCATGCGAATACATCACACATGATATCTCACAGTACATGGAAATATACGAGGATCTGAACATTCTGTCGACAAATTGACTATATATTTCACTTTTTTATACGAGCACAGTAATGTTTCGCCGATGTGATATACCATTTTTATGATAAAGTATGAAGTTTCCCATTTTCTGTTAGCATGAATAATATAGTTCACCCTGTGCCACTGTAATCCGTTTTCTATCAGCCGAGTCGTGTCCCTCGGCAATAAATAAAGAAAAGTTATATAAAATCCATAATAAACGAGTCAGTTTGCGCCAGCTGTGAGAAGTTTAATATCTAACAAAAATAAAATAGAAGAAAGAAAAGTAAAAACTATTTGACTCGAATGAATATGATCGTATTTCACTCTTGAATGTTTGCCACGTACTGAAAGGGTTCCTAAAATGTGAGGGGAAGAGAAAAATAAAAATAAAAACATGACAAAGGTCTTAAAATATATATAAATCCCGAACAGACAATGTTTAGTCCCTTTTGCTCAAGTCTTCAAGGAAAGATTTTTTCTCCAACTCGGAAGAACAGGATATTATTTTAGTGTCGTATTCCGCGCGGGTCAGCTGCTGTCCTCCAGTACAAACAACTCTCCCCGAGAGAGAAAAACAGATTTCTAAACGTTAAGGATACAAACATGCACAAAACACACACAGCTTTTAACATTCCCGAGACAAAATGTCGACTTTATTCTGATTATTTAATATGCCAGGCAGGGTAATTCGCGTCCGGCAGTCGTAATAAACTGTTATCTATTTTATGTAAATCATGAAAAGCGTATCCTGATTATACATGGCAACATCGGTTCGTGTTCAGAGCAATGTTCAGTGTGGAATCGGTGTTTCCATATGTAAGATTAGTATATTGTTTGCCATGTTAACAGATGATTTGACTAGCATTGCATTAATGTTGGCATTTGCAACTTCATTGTCGCCCAAGTTATATGCAGTGTATAAAATCTTGTTCTCTCTCTTTTTCTCACTTGCCCTTACTCTTGCTCTTGCTCTTGCTTTTGCGCTCTCTCTCTCTCTCTCTCTCTCTCTCTTCTCTCTCTATATATATATAATAATATATATATATATATTATATATATATATATATAACTGATAAACTAACTTATCAATCTATTCATATATACATATACAGTATATACACATATATAAATATTTATACTGATATGAGTATATACATGAATACACACACACACACACACACACACACACACACACACACACACACACACACATATATATATATATATATATATATATTATATATATTATATATATACATATATATATGCATTGTTTAACATTTAAAAAATCGGCAACCTCTGGCCCTGAGGAGTGCCGGATTTTCGAACATGCTGGGTAACCTATGTGCTGCATATATTTAATAGAAACTGAATACGTGCATAGTCCTTTAATTAAACACTAGAGTCCCTTAATCAAACACTAATGAAAAGTATGTCATATTCTTCACAAATGTCATATGTTTCATTAATGATACGCACCGATACGCCACTATCAAGATTTTTTAGCATTTCCACTTTCTCTGCAATCAACAACACATAATGTTTACGTTTTACACCACCTCTTTTCTCTCCTGAATCCACCACGCGACTATACAACAGCAAAGACATGATAAAATGAGAAGGAATGAGCAGAATTGCCTGCCAGCACGTCCAAACAAGTCCCAACGACTGATCCTGGAGTACAGTGCCATCAAAGCATAAACGGCGCCTCCAGAAAACAGTGGGGCTTCGGAGTCAATGCCGGAAATCTGAAGGAACCGGATTATCGATGGCCGGATTTTTTAATGTCAAGCTGTATATGAAAATTCTATCTTTCTCTCTCTCTCACTTTATTCTTCTCCATCTCTCTTCCCATATGCTTATTCATCACTCAATCTCACTCTTCACACATACACACGCCTGTAAACAACACCCACACACACATATACAAATTTATATATAGTGTATAGATGTATAGATAAACAGTTAGATAGCTATGCACACATACATATGGGCAGACAGGCAGTTACAGAGATAGATATAGGGTTCATATATCTAATAACTTAGCTACCTATCCACATTTGTATGTGTGTGTGTGTGTGTATAAGGACATGTTCCCATGTGAGTGTATATTTTCCCAAAAGAAACATATCATAGTTTCTCACACCAAATCCCGCCATGGATTATCCGCGAATCTTAAAGTATAATCAAAGTGTCACTGATTCTCGAGTGGTAAGATAAGGGAATTCCTTCGACGTCGCTTTGGCTCTCAGCGCAAATCAATCTCCACCGGCGTAAAAAATAAAGGATCGTTACCCCTCGAAACCCGCTCCCGTTTTCTATTCTTCACGCCACAAACGTAAACAGACTGGAAAATAGGTATCGGGAAGCGCCGTGCGTCCCGTACCGATATTGACATGGCTGTCAAAGAGATAAAAAAAAATCTAATAACTCAACGCTGTCAAATACGAGTCGGAAAATAATAAAACAAAGAACTATAGATACCAATTCACCGTACTTTCATTCTGACAGAGAACCGTCAAGTACGAACCAGTCAAGAACCCAAAGGAGCTGTGATTGTTGTTTTTGTTTCCGGCCAGTAGATGGCATGCCTGGCCGGGAGCCTTCGTAATTGTGGTGCAATAAAGTTTTACGGCGTCGCTCCCTCTTGACAGGCCGTGCGGGGGGCGAGGCGGCATCTCGGAGGGCTTGGGACTTTTTGTCTTTTCCAGCAGTTTTAAAATAAAAATAATTAATTATAAATAAGTAAAGGAGGGCTGAGGGAGGGAAAGGGAGAAGGGGGGAAAAGAAAGATGGAGAGGGGGAGGGGAGAGAGGGAGACGGAGGAAGGGAGGAGGGAGAGAGGAGACGGAGGAAGGGAGGGAGGGAGAGAGGAGAGAGGAAGGAAGGGAGGGAGGGAGAGAGGGAGAGAGGAGGAAGGAGAGGGAGGGAGGGAGAGAGGGAGACGGAGGAAGAGAGAGAGAGAGAGAGAGAGAACCAGCCTGCTTTGACGCTCGTAACTTTCATGTCTCCGCCTGGGATCTGCTATTGATCAAACTGTGATGTAACTTTTATCGGTCAATGATTGCATTAGGGCAAGGAACCTTTCAATCAATAAAGTTTAAACTGCGGTCTTCTCTGTGCTTCGTGCCCTGACCGCCCAACCGCACCCAGCAGTACACTCGTGACGTCACTACAAACTTACAGTTTATTGAGCTATTTGGAAGTTTCTGTTATTGGGGTATATTTCATGCCGGCGCTGACTGACTGCCCGCTGCTCCTGCTGCATTCAACTTCGCCAGCTGCAGCTTCATTTTATATATTTGTTTCCGGCGTTTTTTTTTTTTTTTTTCTTCTTCTTCTTCTTTTGGCGGGGGAGGGGGTGTCTCCCTTTCTCCTTTTCTCTCTCTTGCTCTTCTCTTTTCTTATCTCTCTTCTTCCTCTCTTCATTCTTACTTCCATCCTCCCTGTCCTTTCTCTTCTCATTCTGCTACTCCTACCACCACCTCCTTCTTTACATAATTATTTTTTCTCCACTCTCCACAGCATCCTTTCATGTCTTTGACTTCTTACTCAAAAATAGTATTAATTTCTCCCCCACTAAGTCCGCCACGCCCTCCCGCGTCTTTGGCTTCCTCCGTCCATGAAACGATGGTGTTTATGAAGTCCTGCTTTGAAAACGGGTCAGTCACTCCGTCCCTGGCCCACTGCGCCACCGAGCTAAGTGGGCCATGCGATGTGACTCAATTGCCGGTCGTTAGCGCGTTGTTTACAGCCCTCGGACGTTGTTCTGTCGTTAACCAGCATGGTAGCTGATCGTTGCAGGTAGGAGTCGGCGCTATGTGGTTCGTCTGCGCTATGTGGCTATGCATTTTAAAGGATGGATCAAGAAGACTCGCTATCGTCTCTATGAGGGTGAGGCCCACGCGCGGGGAGGCGAGGGTGCGCTGAGTAAAATGATTCAGCGAGTCCAATTTATTCTTGTTGCCGGATATGCCCGCGAGATGGCCGGCGGTTTAGGTGGGACGTCTGCTATCTTGCAAATGCGGGCGGGCAACAAATATGCACCAGACCTATTGCATTTTCAAAGGTCCATTTTTCTCACGAAACTGTCTCGGGGTTGCTCTGATTCCCCGTTTTCGTTTTACATCCCCTTGTCTTCTTCTATGCAAACTCGCCTTTCATTCTTTCTTTGTCTATCTTTGTCTTTCCCCTCCCGCTCTTCCTTTATCTTTATCTATTCCCTCCCACGTCTTCGCAGTCATTATCCCTTCCCAATCATTATCCTTTCCCCTTTTAATCCTTCCCCAACACACACACACACACACACACCACACACGAGAGAGGAGAGAGAGAGAAAGAGAGAGAGAGAGAGAGAGAGAGAGAGAGAGAGAGAGAGAGAGAGAGAGAGAGAGAGAGAGAGAGAGAGAGAGAGAGAGAGCGTACAGACATATACAGCGTCGGGCATTTCCCCAATCTCAACATCATTCCCTACGTCTAAATGACCGGAGGCGACGTCAACAACAACAGAAAACCAAGACGTCAACGCTCCTCAAGTCACGTCTCGTCCTCACTCCACCTCCAGCATTTTTCCGTCCCAGCAATTTTGCTCTGAAATATGACACACTGCGCCACTCCGCCCACACGACCGCCGCCGACTCCACTCCCGCTCCACTCCTCGCGTAGACGGGCCGCCTGCCCTGCTTTTTGGCTTGCTTCTGCTTGCTGCTTCTTCTGCTTACTGCTTGTCTTTTGTTTCTTATATCTTCTCTGTCTCTTCTTTTACGTAGTTTTTTACGTGTCTTTTTTCTTCTCTGTTCAATTTGATTTTGTTTTTTTTCTCTCTTTTTTTTCTTTCTCACTCTGTTGCCTCTTTTTTCTAAGATTTACTGTTTTTGCTTTCTCCTTTTATTCTGTTTTCTCATTTATGTTTTTTTTTTTCATTTTCTCAGTTACTAGTAATTTTTTTTTGTGTCTTCTCTTTTATTCTCTGTGTTGCTTCTTTTTGTTTTCTTTTGCCTCTTCATGCTTTGTCTTTTTTATATATTTTTCTCGACATCTTATATTTCATAGTCTTTGTCTCCTGTTTCTTTTTTATCTGCCTCTTCCTGCCTCTCCATTACAATTCCTTTGCCTCTTCTTTATTCTTTTTTTTTGTCTTTTCTTATAATTTGCTATGCCTCCTTTTCCTGATTTTTCTTCTTTCTTTTCTGTGCCTCTTATTCATCATCTTTTTATTATTTTTCTTTCCTCTATTTCTCTTGTTTATCGTCTTCCTCTTCTATCAGCTTGTTTTATATTGGAACTCTACCTCTCTCTCTCTCCTCTCTCTCCTCTCGATCTCGTCTCTCTCGTCCTCTCTCTCTCCTCTTCTCTCTCTCTTCTCATCTCTCTCTCCTCTTCCTTCTCTCCCTCTCCCTCCCTTCTCCTCTCCTTTCTTCTTTCCTCTTTTCTGGTCTTCTCTCTCTTCTTCCCTCTCTCTTTCTCTCCTCCTCTCCTCTCCTCTCCCTCTCTCCCTCTCTCCTCTCTCTCCTCCTCCTCCCCATCTCTCTTTCTGCTCCCCCCGCCCTCTCTCTCTCTCTCTCTCTCTCTCTCTCTCTCTCTCTCTCTCTCTCTCTCTCTCTCTCTCTCTCTCTCCTCTCTCTCTCACTCTCTCACTCTCTCACTCT
This sequence comes from Penaeus vannamei, assembly GCF_003789085.1. Taxonomy (NCBI): domain Eukaryota; kingdom Metazoa; phylum Arthropoda; class Malacostraca; order Decapoda; family Penaeidae; genus Penaeus; species Penaeus vannamei. The sequence continues at coordinate 430,442 of NW_020869964.1, forward strand.
CTCACTCTCCTCTCTTCTCACTCTCACTCTCCTCACTCTCCTCACTCTCTTCACTCTCTCACTCTCTCTCTCTCTCTCTCTCTCTCTTTCCCATTTTCTTGCCAAATCCCTCTCCTCCTCCCCGCCTCTCCCAATACTGATCGACCAACACCCCCCCCCCCCCATCTCTCCACCTCACCATTGCCGCCCATCCACCTCGTCCATCCACCCCAATGCTCGTCTTCTCTACCCTTCTCTCCCTTCTCCCCCCACTCTCTCTCCGCCTCTCCCCTCCTACCCCGTCCCCTCCCTCCCCTGTCTCCTCGCCACCCCTCCTTTACCCCCCCCCCCTCACCCCTCTCCACCCCCACCCTCCCCCCCTCCCCGCTCAATACTCGTTCTCCGTCCCAGACAACACCACACGTACACATGCGCACATATGTCGACACACGCACATGCACACAACACGCACCACACACACACGCGCGCACACGCACGCACACGCAACCACACACACACACACACACATACACATACGCACGCACGCACGTACGCACGCACACCAGCACACACACACACACACACAACACACACACACCACACACACCACACACACACACACACAACACACATTCACACACACACGACACACACACGAGCANGTGTGTGTTGTGTGTGTGTGTGTGTGTGTGTGCTCTGTGTTGTTGTGGTGGGTGTAGTGTGTTGTGTGTGTGGTGTGTGTGGGTGTGTGTGTGTGTGTGTGATCGTGTGTGTGTGTGTGGGTGTGTGTGGGTGTGTGGTGTGTGTGTGTGGTGGTGTGTGTGTAGTGTGTGCTGTTGTGTGTGTAGTGTGGTGTGGTGTGCGTGCGTGCGTGCGTATGCGGGTGCGTGCGTGCTGTGGCGTCGCGTGCGTCTGCGTGTGTAGGGAGGGAGAAGGGAGAAAGGAAAAAGAGAATAAAAAGAAAGAGGGAGAGAGAGAGAGAGAGAGAGAGAGGAGGAGAGAGAAGAGATGAGAGGAGAGAGATGAGAGAGAGAGAGAGAGAGAGAGAGAGAGAGAGAGAGAGGTAAAAAAGAGAATTACCAAGAAAGCAGAACTGACGCGTTTTTTATCCAATCTTCTGAATCACAAGATTTTGGCCAATGGGACGAACCATATTCAAAATCTATTTACCCTCATTAATAGTTTTTCGACATGTGTCACAAAGAATTCTCTTCACCACCATAAAAACTAATGAGAACACCTATTACAATTAATATCTTATTGCTTTTGTTATCATTGTTAACGCGATGATCATTATTACCATCATAATTATCACGATTATAATCATCTTCATCAAAATCTTTACTACTAATAACCCTACTAATAACCATTTATGGGCATAATTATCATTACTACAAGTAAAGCTCAAATAATTATTTTTGAGAAACTAAAAATCACAAAATAATATAAACAAAACAAAGATAATCTTAAAATCTACCTCATTTTCACACTGCCAAAATACTCCCCGAAATAAAAATAAGAAACAAGCACATAAAAACTAAACAAAAACAACACCAATGCAAGCCTAAAAGAATGGCCAATAAACAAAAGAAAAACAAACTTTGGCCGAATCCTCGAGACGGAAAGTTTCAAATTAGTCCCTTTTTCCCGCCCAAAATCCGAGGCGAGCCGGAGAGAGTCGAGAACCCGAGCCCCGGAGCCGCTTCCTTCGCCTTCTAACTCACTTAAAAGGATTAAAACTAACCCGCTAATAACTCCCTACCTTCCCCTCGCCCCCTGCCCCCCCCCCTTTCCCCTCCCCCTCTCTCTCCCTCCCTGCTCTTTGCCTTTGCCATTTTCCTGCTTTTTACCCAACGTCTTGTCTTTTTTTGCTTCCTGCATTTCACCCCATGTTTCCCTTCTTCCCTCCCCCCACTTTTCACCCTTTCCCCTTCCTTTCCCACATCCACCCCCCTTTTTCTCCATTTCGCCAACATCTCTCCCCTTTTCCCGTCCCCACCTTTCCCCCTTTTCCTTACCCTTTCCACCTTTCCCCTATTTCTTCTTCTCCCGTGGCCTCTCCCCTCCTTTCTTTCCCCCTTCCATCCTTCCATCCTTTCCCATTTCACTCTTCCCTTTCCTTCCCCTCTTCACCTTTCCACGTTTCCTCTTCCTTAACTCCCCCTTTCCCTTTCGCACTTCCTTCCCTTCTCCCTCCCAACTTCCCTCCCCTTCCCCCATTCCCCTCATTACTTTCCTCCCTTTCCCCCATTACTTTTCTCCCTTTCCCCTAAACCCTGCCCCCCCCCCTAGTCACCAATTCCATCACACTAAACGCACACCTTTGAGTCCAGCTTCATCACACCTCGCCCTGCCAGCTGTGTGATGCGGTGCCTATGTGATGTGGAGCCTGTGGTGTGTGGTGCATGTCTGGTGTGTGCCAGTGTGATGAATTACTTATGTGAAGAGATGCCTATGTAATGTGTTTGTGCTGTGTGGTGCCTGTGTGATGAGGTGCATGTATGATGTTATGCCTGTGTGATGTGGTGCCTATGGGATGGTGCCTGTGTGATGAGGTGCATGTGTTGTACCTATCAATGAGGTGCCTGTATGATGAGTTGTCTGTGTGATGTTATGCCTGTGTTATTTGGTGCCTGTGTGATGTGGTGCTTATGCGATGAAGTGTCTGTGTGATGAGGTGCATGTGTTGTACCTATTAATGAGGTGCCTGTATGATGAGGTGTCTGTGTGATGTGCTGCCTTGTCGTGTACCGCCTGTGATGTGTGCCTGTGCCATGGTGCCATCGCATTCGCTGTTGTCTGTTACTATTGGCGTTTTACGTTGCAGCGGCGAGGGAGTAGAGTGGCTGTGGTGTGATAATGGTAGAAATAACTGTTGTTTTCTGTTGTTGCAGGGGACGGAATTGCTCCACTGCGCACGAAAGCATTTTTGTCCGCTACAATACAAGCTGTGGTGATGGTGGTAGTACACGAATGGTATTTGCAGTTGTAGTATTAAAATGCGTTTTTGTGTTAGGAACAATCATGATGGCGATGATCATAATAATGATGATATCGTTATCACTCTCATTGCAGTAGTAGTAGTAGTTAAAGTGGTGTTGGCGATGGCGGTAGTAATAGCTGTTGTTGTTGTTATTGTTGTTGTTGTTATTATTATTGTTGTTGTTGTTGTTATTGTTGTTGTTTCTGTTGTTGTTGTTGCTGCTGCTGCTGCTACTACTACTACTGCTGTTGTTATTGTTATTCTTGTAGTAGTTGTTGTATTAGTAATAGCAGTAAAATGATAAAAACAAGTGAGAAAGAGAGAAAGAGAACAAAAGAGAAGAGAAGAGAGATGGATAATTTTAAAAATCTTTTTGAGTCATTACGTTGCGATCTCTTATTATGCAACTTAACTTCTATTTCTGGAGAACTAAAAAAAATCAGTGAAAGAAGCAACGAAGCAGAAAGAGGGAGAAAGGGGGAGACGAGAAATAAGGATAATGGCGAACAAAGGATGGGAGTGCGAAGAATAAACAGGAGGAGGAAATTAGTAATCTAATCCGAAAATGAGAGACGAGGAACAGGGAAAGAGTCGGAGAAGAGGGCAGGGGAAGAAGATGGAAGAGAGGCAGAGAAAGGAGAGAGAGAGAGAGAGAGAGAGAGAGAGAGAGAGAGAGAGAGAGAGAGAGAGAGAGAGAGAGAGAGAGAGAGAGAGAGAGAGAGAGAGAGAGAGAGAAACACTAGACTGAGAGAAACAGTGAGAGAAAAGAGAAACAGAGAGAGAGAGACGAGAGAGAGAGAGAGAGAGAGAGAGAGAGAGAGAGAGAGAGAGAGAGAGAGAGAGAGAGAGAGAGAGAGAGAGAGAGAGAGAGAGAGAGAGAGAGAGAGATACAGACAGAAAACAAAAACAAACAAACATACACAACAAAGAGAAAGAGAAAAGAGAGAGAGAGAAGAGAGAGAGAGAGAGAGAGAGAGAGTAACACTAGACGAGAGTAATTAATCAATACAGGAGAGGAGGCCGAGCAATGTGGGAGGTCGACACACTCGTAATGAAAATCGACAGATCAAAAGAATTTCTTGATAATCGATATTTGGGGTTTTACTTTTTTGTTTATTTGTTTATTGATCTACTTACTTGTTTACTTTTAGTGAAAGGTCAGACATCATTCATTATCAATTTTTATGAATGATATTGTTTGTCTTTATTATTATTTATTATTAGTATTATCATTTATTATTATTATTATCATTAGTAGTATTTTCATAACCATCATTATGATCATTATTACTGTTATCATTATTATGACCATTATTATTATTATCATCATCATTATTATTATCATCATTATTATTATCATCATCATTATTTTCGCTATTATTGTTATTACCATTAGCCGTCCTAATTTATCTCCTTACTTGCGTATTTGTTATTTTGTCTACAAGATAGAACTAAATCATTAATGATCGATGTTTGTGCTTATATTTTCTTTAGAGTTTTAACTTATCAATATCTTTTTTCTATTTTTTTATCTATCTATCCTTTTGTGTTTACTTTTTCAGCTTATGTCAGTAAACTTAAATTCTTTATGGCCGATTTTATATCTTCTTTTCTTCTTTATCATATAAGATATGAAATTAGTAATGCCTAAATATTCAAGGTTTAATCTAATCGTGTACGTTAAATGAGCCAAAGGCCATAACCTCTTTTTTCTACGTAGGTCTTAAATTAATTATAAATATCAGCAGAAAAAAATACAATTTCACAAGATTTTTTGGAAATGTATCAGGTATCAACAACAAAAAACGGAACATATAGCTCTTTTTTTGATTTAAAAAAATGTGATTTTATAGACTTTATCAATAGACATTTCAATACCTAAAATTATTTTTCACGGTCTTAATGTCGATAAACCTAAACTGTCAACGATCTTCATTTTTTTCTATATTCTTGAGAGATAGTTGAAGGAGGAGGAGAAAAAAAATAAACTGATAGGGCCACGAGGCAGGCAAGGCGAATGCTTTATGGTGGATAGAAATGAAGGGAGAAAAGTTTTTGAATTTGAAATTGATGAGGATGGATCAGTCACTTCCTATCTTGACGCAGACTGATGGTCAACTAGAATAGATATTGGCAATGTATAAAAATGGGTACAATATAAAATTACAATTACTATTACGAATAACACCCACACACTATCTATCTATCTATCTATCTATCTATCTATATATATATATATATGTGTGTGTGTGTGTGTGTGTGTGTGTGTGTGTGTGCGCGCGCGCGCGTGTGAATGGAAAAAAAAACACTCTACAGTGTGGATACTATGGTAGAAAAAACACAATGCACAAACTAGATTTATTGAGGAAAGTGAGAATAGTTTCGGGACGGGTCTGAGGAGGAAAGGGAGAGGAAGCAGTGCAAGAGGGAGAGGAGGAGAAGCACTCGGAAAACACGGGGTTGGTGAGGACAGGAGAACGGAAGCGAAAGGTCAGCTCAGGTCGAGAGAGGAGAAGCACCACGGGAAAGACGGGGTAGGTGAGGACAGGAGAAAGGAAGCGAAGGGGGGTCAGGTCAGGTCAAAGGACCCGACGGTCTATGTGAAGGGTGACCGGCACAGGAAAGGAGGTCGAGGAGGCTGTCGGCAAGGGGAAAAATAGCTGTTCAGGTTGAAATTGGGCAGCAGCTTAATCAGGGAAGATTCCACCAGTCTGCGGGTATGGACATAAGCGGAACGGAAGACAATGTGCGGTGCTCTCCAGTCCATCTGATGGCCAGTGTCCCACTGATGGCAGAAGAGGGCGTTGTTGCTGTGTCCCCTGGGCACGGCGTACTTATGCTGAGACAGACGCTTAGTAAGACTGGCGCCTGTTTCACCAAAATACTGCTGATCACAGGAGGCACACGGAACAGCATAGGTGCCCACTTTCGAGGTAGAAGGAAGGCAGGTGTGAACCAGGTTGCGACGGAGAGTGTTCACCTGGCGAAAGGAGAGTCTGCAGCTGAGAGACTGCAGGGGCCGACGAAGAGAGCAGATCTCCCCATTGCAAGGCAGGCTGAGGACTGACAGGTGGGGCGACTCGTTAGGAGGGGAATCATTGTAGAAGGTACGCCGCGCCCTGGATAACGTGACGTCGAGAACATGCCTAGGGTAGCCCAGTTTGGAGAACGAACGACGAAGGAAATCGATCTCTACATACATAAATACATATTCTGCATATACATATATATATATATATAATATATATATATATATATATATATATATATATATTATATAATATATATAAACTATACATATATATATATATATATAAATATACATATATATATATATATATATATATATATATATATATATAGGTATAATACATTTGTATGCGTAATAAATGAATAATGCATACAAAATATGTATATACATATTGTTAGGAGGCTTCTCCAAACAGGAAGCCATGGCAGCCCATCATAGCAACCACTCATTATTAAATTAATTAAGACATTTATGGATGTTGAGGAAGCCCACAGCGGCGTGGATCAATGACGCGGGGAGGGGGGGGGGGTCACACTCATGACTTGGTTCTTTAAACGCACACATGTAAGGAAATACATTCATATGCGCATGCAAAACCCCGATCTTGTATACGCACACATGTACACACGTGCTCCCTCCCCCCGACACACATACATACATACACCTACACTCCTACACACACACACACAGCACACACACACACACACACATGCACACACAACACACACACGCACACATACGCACATACCCACACCGCGCTTCAAAACTGTTTAAGCAAGCAACATTATCGACCAAAGACTAAAAAGCTTATCAATAAACACAACAGAGTAACTTCATTGCCATACCAGGCAGTCACGCGCAAAGCAAGCACGCACGCACGCACGCACCCCGTCACTAAGGGATGTTTAAAGAGAACACTTACAGAGAAATCATTGTGGATCAAAGAAAAACGGCAATAAAGTCATTTTCAAAACAGCAAAACTTCTCGGATAAAAGAAAGGAAGAACGTGATACAGGAGAAATGAAGAAGAAAAAGATGAAGAGAAAGTAGTAATTGAAGGAGGAGAGAGAGAGAGAGAGAGAGAGAGAGAGAGAGAGAGAGAGAGAGAGAGAGAGAGAGAGAGAGAGAGAGAGAGAGAGAGAGAGAGAGAGAGAGAGAGAGAGAGAGAGAGAAAGAGAGAAAGAGAGAGAGAGAGAGAGAGACAGACAGACAAAAAGACATGCACAGACAGACAAACAAACTGGCAGAGACCAAATCACAGAGAACGAGAAAAAATAAGAAATAAGAGTAAGAATAAGAAGGAGAAGAAAGAGAAAAAGAGTAGAAAAAAACACAACAATAATAATAAGAAGAAAGAAGACCGAGACGATGACGAGGAAGAAAAAGAAGAAGAAGGAGAAGAACCCTCATTCGGCCGAAAATAAACGCCATGACTTATTTTAACCTCCTCTGCTTGCGTCACTCGCAGGCATTTGATCCAGCCCGGCCGCGGTTCACAATGCCCGCCTTTGCACACGACACGCACCTAAACAAACGCCGTAAAGAGAGTTAAGGAACGCCCAAGGCAAGTCGTATTCGACGACTGACTGAGCACTAAGGTCGTAGAGTCGTGTTAAGGTCTGTGTGTTATCGAACGAAGCCCTTGAAAGAATTGGTTAACACATGTCGGTCGTGTTATCAAATGAATGTTTTAGAGGGCTGTTAAGAATATTATAATGGCCGCGTGTTTTCGAAAGAACGCCTTAAAGAATTGCTTAATTAAAGCACCACAAGTCGACTATGCTAAAATCTGTGTTAGACAACGAACCCCTTGTAACTCGTCCGTGTTAAGATCTGTTATCGAACAAACCCCCCCCCCCCACCCCACCACACCCCGCCGTTAAAGAGTAACTTACAGAAATGCTTAACACACCATAATTCTACCGAGCGAAGACCCTCGTGTTATCGACCCTACCTCTTAAAGAGTTACTCAACACACCACAACTCTGCCGTGCTAAAATCTTTGTGTTATCGAACGAATCCCTTAAAGAAATGCTTAACACACCACAACTCGGCCGTGTTAAGACCTGCTATCGCACGACCCCCTACATACTTCAAGAGTAACTTGATACACCATACCTCAGCCGTGCTAAGATCTTTGTGTTATCGAACCAACCTCTTAGAGACTTACTTAACACATCATCACTCATCACGGTGGTTAGGGCCTCAGCCACTCAGCCACTCGGTTCAATAAACCATTCCGCATTCCTCGGTTCAGACCTGCATGTGTGGGTGGCTTTATACGTGTGCTTGCGGGCGTCGAGCGAAGCATTTAAAAGGACTTGCATGCAGATCAACCAGAAAAAGCGAAGGAGAGAGAGAGAGAGAGAGAGAGAGAGAGAAGAGAGAGAGAGAGAGAGAGAGAGAGAGAGAGAGAGAGAGAGAGAGAGAGAGAGAGAGAGAGAGATATGGCTGAGATTTCTTTTTTTTCTCTCCTTTTCCTGTCTTTGGCGCACCCGTGTTTAGTCTGTTATTCAGTTAACATATTGCTTTCATACGCTAGCAGAAGGGTGCAATATGACCTTATCAGAATACAAGCATTGTGCAAAGGATATAGATTAACTGAAGGATAGAATTTGTTCACTTCATCCCATCTCGTCCGATTTATCCTACCTTGTGATAAACAGCGTTGTTGACTTTGCAATATTTAAAAAAAGAAAATACAATCAATGGAATGAAACCGGGATTGAGAACATGCATAAAACATACACGGTGAGCTAAACGAGACAAAAAAAAAATCGTTTCTTCATCACTCTAAGAATTATAATTAACCTAATTGAAGAAAAAAAATCTTTTCTATTTAATACTAACACTAGTCTTCAATTTATATGCTATTTTTTAAATCTATTTGTGTATATTAACATTATTATATATCCAAAAATTTCTTTCTAATACCAGTTTTCTATCCAACACTAGTCTTCAATTCAATACTAGTTTTATACCAATTTTTATATCTGTACCTAATACTACTTATAAAATAAAACTCCGGTTCTTATTATCTAATATGTCTTATCTATCAAATACCAGTTCTTAAGTATATTAACATTCAATACCAGCTTTTAAATCCATTTAATATCAGTCTTAAATGCATTTCTACTTAATACCATTTAATATCAGTCTTTAAAGCCTTCCTACTTAATACTATTTCCTTTTCTCAGGTTTATTTCTTTGAATCTGACACCCTCTAAATCCACTCGCGATGCGCTGAGTTCCGAATTCCTGCCGACAAATTTCACCACAATCGGGGATCAATCCAATCTTCTGCTCTTTCGGAATCATGCAAATTCCCACGAAGAACCTCATGGCAGCAAGCATGACGAAACCGCTTCTCATTGACTCCGCTCCGTGCATGCCTATATCTGCCTCTGCTTCTTCTTGTCTGTTTGTGTTCTATATTCCGTTGGGATCTCTTTGTCTGTAACGTTATCTTAATTTGTCTGTTATCTTTTGGTTTTCCTTTCTTCATTCTATATTCTTCCTTTTCTATATGCTGCCTTTCTCTTCGTATCATTTTCTCTTTCTGTTGATTCTCTTCTTTCTTGCATTTTTTCTTCATCTTTCTTTATTCTTTAGTATCATTTCTCCAATGTGTCTTTCTCTTCGTGTCTTTTTTCTTTTTTCTCTTGATGTTGCATTTCCTTCTTGCAATAGTTCGTGTATCTATTTATTCATCTATTTATTTCTCCCATCTTCTCTCCTCCTCTATTTCCTTTCCTATTTCCTGTCTGTCTCGTCAGCCTCCTTTTCTCTTCTCTCCCATTTCCTCTCCATGTCTTTCATCTGTCTTTTCTATTTCGCACCACCCTTGCTCGTTCACGGCGTCTTTCTTTTGTTTTCTGTGTCTGTTTTCAATCTCGTCTCTCTGTTTTTTCTCTGTATGTCTGTCTGTTTCTGTCTGGCTGACTGTCCTTTTTTCCCTACCTCTTCGTCCTTTTGTTTTCCAGTTTGATTTTTTCTTTATTACCATCTTCCTTCTGTTTTCATATCCAATCATCTCTCTCTTTCTCTCTTTATCTTTCGATTTGTTTTTCTTTTTCTTCCTCTTTCGACCCCTTCTTCTTTTCCTTTTCCTTCTCCTTTTCCTTCTCCTTCCCCTACTCCCTCCCCTCCCCGTCTCCCGCGCTTACTCCTCCTCCCTCCCTCACCTCCCACTTCTCCCTCTATCTGTCCCTCTCCTTCACCTCTCCCTCTCCCTCCAAACTCCTCCCCCTCACCTCCTCCCTCTCCCTCCTCGCCCCTTTCCTTCGCCCACAGATCATATTTTTGTTGTGAGAGCTAATCTTTCTTAATCACGGTAATTAAATCAATGAGGCCTAATCGGGAGTTTGGGATAAATATGCTTTCAACTAGGTAGAACAAACAAGAAAAAATAAACAGAAAAGTCAGAAAAGCAAACAAACAAACAAACAAGCAAAAAATGCCGGGAAAAACAATTAAGATAAAGAAATTGATAAACAAAGCAAATGGATATCAAACAGGAGAAAAAAAATGTAACCCCACCATCAAAAGAAAAAATATATCATATCATTCTATTATATATAATAACAGTAATAATAATAATTAAATGAAACTCAGTCACTCACTCAAGCAAGACTAAAGCTAATAATAATAATAATAAGAAAATAAACACATAAATCAAATAAACAACAACAAAGGGCCATCAAATCAAATCAATTTATCAATCAATAACAATAAAAAAATAAAGAATAAAAAAATAAATAAAAATCCACAATCCTACGAAGAAAGAAAACGGAAAGGGCCGCAAGAGTCCTGTTTGCTATAATCATATCATTATCGTGATGTTGATAGTAATGATGATATATGATATATATATGATATCATATATAACATGATAGTAAAATAAAATAATATAATCATAACAGGTAATAATTCAATGATAATAACAACAGTATAATAAGAATAATAATAATGATAATGGTAATAACAGCAACAACAAAATATTAATAACAACAAAAATAATAATAATAACATAACAAAACAAAATAATAAAAAACAATTATAATCATAACACAATATGATACGATACACATACAACATAACATTACAACATATTATGAGGATAAGTAATAAAAATCGCTGGGAGTCTAAAAACATAACACAATTAACAAGCACAATAAATGAGGAAATTTAGACACAAAACGATAGAGTAAAATACATACAAGAGGTGAACAATAATTAAACTAATAGCGACGAGACACCTTAGAGTGTTATTCAAGGTGTATGAACAAGAACATGGCAGAATCATTGCAAATGTATTTGATTAAGTGTAGAGGTGATGATGGTGTTGGTGATGGTAATGATGATGATCATGGTGATGACGGTGGTGGTGATGATGGTGATGATGATTGTGGTGATGACGATGACGATGGTGAGAATGATGATTAATTGGAAGAACAGTATCAATAATATCAAAGATACTACTACAACTATTGTCACTACTACTACTACTAAGCAAGC
>NW_020869964.1:449452-466952 GCF_003789085.1 Penaeus vannamei
ATTTCTGCATCACTTTATCTGTTCTAAAAATATTTGTATTCGATCACGCCTGCACTTGCTGTAAATCTGCTTATATTAGATAATTTGACTCACAAATGTCATTTCGAAACCAAAGATAAAAAAAAAATCTTGATCATATACACCCACTGAAATTAAACTGATAAACCTCTCCATAATGAATCATTTCAAACACTGCTCTTGCTCAATGGACGCTCCCTCAGCATCTATTAAGAAAGCATTGAAATTTGACATGTTTTTCGCGTGGTTTTCAGGTGGTTGACATGACAGTACCTTATGACATGGAGTTTGGGTGTTTCATTACCCCGCTGCCGGAGAAACTGCCACAGTGGGTTGCTCTCGTGTACCCCTTCAGCATGGAGGTGGGTCTATTTTCATTTTCCTTTGTGGCGGTTTCCTCTTTTGTGTTTCTCTCTTTTTCGTTCTCGTTTTGTTTTCTTTTGTATTTATATTGTTTAGGGGGTCATGTTTATTTTTCATTTTTTTCTGGGATTGTTTGTTATGATTTTGATTGCGAAGTCTTTCACTGTACTATTCAACTTGTTAAGCATTCAAATTCGCTTCGTTTTTTTTTTAAGGTATTAAAGAAACGTTTTGCACATTTTTGAATGCTCAATGCTAGTTCCTTTATGTTGTCATTTAAGCCGTTATTGTGTCTATGCTTTTGTTTTATTCGTGTAGGTTTTTCACGTTTATACACCCTTTCTGTTGAAAATAACTTTTTTAAGACAACACGCCTCTAACGTCACCGAGGCAACGTTTCATATATTTTGAAACAATAATGAGACAGTTCGGTAATGTTTCGTATATCCGAGACATTGTGCGAATAACGAATCGCCATATTTTGTGCGAATAACAAAGGGAATAATGGCGATAATCCGTTAAATCTGATGTTTAACAGTGAACTTGGTTGGTTTTTGATATAGTTTTGTTCTTTTGCTTTTTGATTCCTTTTAGTTGTAACCTACATAGATTTTATGTACCTTCTGTACATTACTATTTTTTTAAAAGACTTAGTAGTTAGTTTTCGCTTTTTTTTTTAACCGTGGTTCCCAGTAACCCCTCCCCCGTACGCACATGCTGACACACTTTTTTTTTATTCTGTACAGATTATACAAAGAAGAAGAAGAAGAAGAAAAGATGAAGACAAAGAAGCATTTTATAAATGAAACCTAATGTAGTAAACCGATTTATTTAGCAGTTTTAGCAGAGTCAGCAATATGGAGGCCATTTTGTCGCCTCCTTAACCCTCTTTTTGCTTCCGACAATCACCACACCACCAATCCCACCACCACCACCACCACCACCACCACCACCACCACCACCACCACCACCACCACCACCATCACCACCACCACCACCACCACTACCAATACCACCATCACGACCTCACCACCCCACCACCACCCCCACCCCTTCCCCACCCTTCCCCACCCCACCACCACTACCACCACCAATTCCTCACCCTCTCTCTACCCTCTCTCCCCTCCTCAGGTCTGGATCCTCGGCCTGGTGTGCCTGCTGGTGGGGACGCCCTTGCTCTACGCCACCTCCCGCCTCGCCCTCCACCTCCTTCAGGATGAGAGCGCCTGGGCCACGACCTTCAGCCACGTCGTCTTCTACGGCACTGGGATCTTCTTCGGCGTCGGGATGCCACAGGTGAGGGATTGGTGGGTGGGGTGGGGTGGGGTGGGGTGGGGTAGACTGGGTGGGATGGGGTTGGGGTGCGTGGGTGGGTGGTTTGGGTGGTTAGGGGGTGGGATCGGGGATAAGATGGGTGGGTTAAGGTGGGTGGGTTGTCGGTAGTTGGGTGTTCGTAGATGACTGGGTGGTTGATTTGGTAGATGGTTGGTGATTGTGAGTGTAAGAGGTGAGTGGTGTACAGATAATTGAATATGATTACCGAAGAGAGAGAGAGAGAGAGAGAGAGAGAGAGAGAGAGAGAGAAAATTATTCATTTATTTATTCATACTCCCTCCTTTTCTTTAACATCCTCGTTTTTCTTTTGCATTTGCTTTTTTTTCCATTTCTTCATCCTCCTCCTCCCATTTGCCTTTGTTCTTCTCCTCCTCCTTCTTCCATTTCCCTTCGTTTTTCTCCTCCTCCTCCTTCTTTATTTTTGTTTTCTTCTCCTCAGATAAAAAAAAATCAATAAAACTGATAAAAAGAGACTTAAAGAACCACCTAAAGACCCAGATTAAAAAAAAACTCAATAAAACTGATAAAAAGAGACTTAAAGAAACCATTCGAATCACTCACAGGAACCTCGGAGTGACGTCACAAGGAGCTACTTCATCATGTGGGTGTGGACGGGACTCCTCATCACGGTGGTCTATCGTTCCTCCCTCACTGCTTTCCTCACCATTCCTCTGTCTCAGGCTCCGATAGACACCCTCGAGCAGGTAATAGATAGTGGTTTTGTGGTCAGAGTTCTCTGTTGTGTGTTTCAGTTGAGGATTTTTATTTTGTTCGTCTGATGAGGAGCTCTTGGGTGTGTTCGAAACGGTGGGATTGGATTTTGATTTTTTTCTTCTTCTGAAGAATGACGGAATTTCATGTTAACAGTAAAGTGAAGAATTGATATGATTAAAGTAATCTAAAGTCAGTAAAAAAAGAAAAAAAAAAAGAAAGAAAAAAGAAAAAATAGAAAAGGAAAAAAATAATGTAACCCTACTTCATCTAAAAAAAGAAAAAGAAAATCAAAAACCCACCTACTGCCTACTAACCCTCCACACCTAAAAAAGAGAGAAAACAAAACAAAACAAAAACAACCCTATTCAACCCCCTCCTCCTGCCTACCCCCCTCCCACCGCACCCTGACCCCTCCCCCTTCCTCCGTCAGCTGGTCGGGTCGTCCCTCCCTGGCTGGGGCAACACGGGGCTCACCTTCAAGAAGATGCTCGAGGACAACCCCGACCCGATGGTGCAGCAGCTCGCCCTCCGCTACAAGGCCGTGACCAGCGCCGAGGAGGGGATCCTGCTGACGGCGAAGAGGGAGTAAGGATGGAGTGGGGTTCTGGGCGGGTTCGGTTGGGGTTCTGGAGTGGGTTGGGAGTGGGGTTCTGGGCGGGTTTGGTTGGGGTTCTGGAGTGGGTTGGGAGTGGGTTTGGGTTTTTGGTGTCATTTCATCGAACTTTGGGAGTAGTTTTATTATTTATCGAATTTTGGGAGCAATTTTGTTATTTATCGAATTTTGGGAGTAATTTTGTTATTTTATCGATAATAATTTTTATTGTTTTTGTTGGAGTGTTTATTGTGCTTTATGATATATTTGTGTTTTTGTTGTCATTTTTAGAGCTTTAGGATTTATTAAGGTCTTCTGTTAGGATGTGAGTGAGATTATTTAACATCATTTTTAAAACTCCATCTCCCTTCCTCTCTCCCTCTCCCTCTCTCTCATACCCTTTCCTCTCTCCCTCCCCTCCTCTCTCTCTCTCCCTCCCTCCTCTCCTCTCCCTCTCCCTCACCCCCTCTTTCTCTCTCTCTCCATCTCCCCTCCTCTCTCCCTCCTCTCTCCTCTCTCTCTCTCCATCTCCCCTCCTCTCTCTCCATCTCTCCTTCTCTCTCCATCTCCCTCCCGCTCTCCCTTCCTCTACCCATCTCTCTCTCTCCCCCACAAGATACGCCATGATGGAGAACCGCCAGTTCCTGGAGTACACGATCGCCACCAATTTCACCAACAAATACGGGGAGGAGACGCTGCACGTGATGAGGGAGTGCTTCCTCCCCTTCAGGTGGGGGCGGGGCTCGCGTTCGGCTCTGGCTTTGAGTGGTCACCTTTTCGTGCTTTTGTTGTTGTTGTTGGCATTGGTATTGTTGTTTTTGTTGTTGTTTTTCGTTGTTATTATCGAAAAGGATTGTTTATATATGCGCACGCACGCACGTACGCACGCATGCATCCCCCCTCACACACACACACCCGTGTGTATGTGTTTGTTTCTATATATGTATGTATGTATATATATGTATATGCACATATATGTATTATATGTATTATATATGTATATGTATATGTATATATATGTATATATGTATATGTATATATGTGTATGTATATATATATATATATATATATATATATATATATATATATATATATATATATATGTATATGTATATATGTATATATATATATATATATATATATATATATATATATATATATATATATATATATATATATATATATTGAAATAGGTGGACGACGAACTAAAAGTTGCAATTATTGATTTTTTTATTCTGATATATCTCACGTAGCATGCAGCATGCTATATTTACTTTTAGTTTTTAAATTTTCATATTTGCATATTCTCTGTACAGTCGCAATGCTTTATTTTTGTATTTAAAAAATATGTCACTTTTTTAAATCTTGAAATATAGAAATCTCTTTTGTGCAGTAGATATTATTTTCTATTTATTTTTTTGCTTTTACATTTGAAATATGATCGGCATGAATTACATATGATCTCCAATGATCTGTTAGCATTATACAACTTCTTTTTTTGTTTTATTATTATCATTATCGTTATTATTATCATTGTTATTATTGTTATTAATATGATTTTTCTTCTTCTTCTTCTTATCATTATTATTGTTATTATTATTATTGGTATTATCATAATTATGATTATTATCATTATTTCTACTTTGTGTCATCAGTAAATCAACGTATATTTACACATTCATCACCCATAGGACGAAACTTCAATATCCAGTGTCTAAACTGATAAATTCAAGTAATTTTCCATAATTTCATCTGTAGGATTAAATATCATTTCGCCTTGATATCAACAGTACTCATTTCTAGATTTAGATGTATTCATATCTATATTTCCTTTGAGAGAGAGAGAGAGAGAGAGAGAGAGAGAGAGAGAGAGAGAGAGAGAGAGAGAGAGAGAGAGAGAGAGAGAGAGAGAGAGAGAGAGAGAGAGAGAGAGAGAGAGAGAGAGAGAGATGATAATGATTATGATAATGATAGTAATGATAATGATATTATATATAATAATGAAAATGCTAATGATGATAATAATTCTAATCACAACAATGAAAATGATAACGATAATGATCATAATAACAACGACAACAAAGATACCAAAAACCAAACGTAAAAAATAAGAAATAAAAGCATAATCATTAACTACTAACAAAAAATGCTAACAGAAAGAAAATACAATAATGAATAAACCATTTTTAACCGCACTCTGCAACATTTTAATCCACTCCTGCAAACATTTAACCCACGGTCCTGCCAACATTTTTAACCCACGTCCAAACTGCCACGTCCTGCAACATTTTAACCCACGTTGCCAACATTTTTAACCCACGTCCGTTCCTGCAAACATTTTTTTAACCCACGTCCTGCAAACATTTTTAACCCACGTCCTGCCAACATTTTTAACCCACGTCCCGCTCACCCTCAGGATCGGAATGGCGATGCCGAAGAAGCGCACGCCGAACGACCGGATCTTCGTAACCCACATTTTAAACACCACCCTGCACATTTTCGAAACGGCCGATGCCGAATGCAAACATTTGGCGACCCACGTAAGCAAAACCACTTTTGACCAGGATCCTCAGGCGGGTCGTCGAGCCTGGGACTGCCGTGAAGAAGGCGCCGTGAGGGAGAGAGGATGAGGAGAGAACTTCTGAGTGACCGGGGAGGGTTCGGAGAAGGGCCGACTGAGTGAGGACCGACGATGGGGAGAGAGAGGGAGAGAAGACTGGGAGAAGAGAGGAGAGAGGAAGAGGACGGAGATGGCAGGCGGAGGAGGGGAGGGATGAGGAGGAGGAGAGGGGAGGGAGGGAGGACGAGGGAGGAGAGGAGAGAGATGGCGGAGAGGAGGGAGGGGAGGAGCTGGAGAGGAGGAGAAGGAAGGAGAGGAACAGAGGTGGGAGAGAGAGAGAGAGGATGAGGGAGAAAAGAGATAGGAAGATGCCGAGGAAAGAGAGAGGAGCGGAAAGAGTGAGGAGCGCGAGAAACGAGAAAAGAGAGACCGAGTGAAGGAGAGAGACGAGAAACGAGAGAGAGATAGAGAGCGGAGACGAGAGAGAAGAGAACGAGAGGGAAGAAAGAAAGAGAGAGGAGAGAAAGAAAAGAGAAGAGAGAGAAAGAAAGAGGGAGAAGAAAGAGAGGGAGAAAGACAAGAGGGAGTAAAGAAAGAGGGAGAAAGAAAGAGGAGATAGAGAAAGAGATAGAAAGAGAGATAGAAAGAGAGATAGAAGAGAGAAGGAGAGAGAGATGGAGAGAGAGAGAGAGCGAGAGAGGAGAGAGAGAGAGAGAGAGAGAGAGAGAGAGAGAGAGAGAGAGAGAGAGAGAGAGAGAAGAGAGAGAGATAAGAGAAAGAAAGAGAGAGTGAGAGAGAAAGAAAGAGAAAGGAGAGAGAGAAAGAGAGAGAGAGAGAGAAAGAGAATAGAGAGAGAGAGAGAGAGAGAGATAAGAAGTGTAGGATGAGAGAGAGAGAGAGAAAGATTAGACAGATAAAATTCAGTGATATAACACGAAAGAAAGAGGGAATATATATAGGACAAAAACAGAGCTAAGGATGGGAGATAGATAAAGGAAAGATAGGGGAAATTAGTCGAATAATATATAAATATTTAGGGTTAATGCTAAACAGACTGTGAATATAATAATGAAAAATATGAAGAAGGGATATAGCGAAAAGGCCTTCGGTATATTCGTGTATTTTCTGTTTCTTCTCTTTGTTGTTTTATTTATTTAGTGTTTAGGTGTTATGAATGCAAATGAGGTAAGAAATTAGTGCATTTATCGTGAATAACTAAACTTTCAAAAGGATACATGAATATTGCGAATAGTAAATAGGAAATTAATTAGCAAGCAGTTTACAAAGACGCACAAATTCTTTTTAACGTGATAAAACATTAAAATGAATAATTTTTTTCTGTTTTTCTTTTCTCTTTTTCCTTCTTTCACTTCTTTCATCTCTCTCCTCATTCGCTTCTCTTGTTCTTCCATTCCTTATTTCTTAATCCTTTTCCCTGCCTTTCACCCTTTGTTTTCCTCTCTTCATTTCCTTCTCTCCCTTCTTTCCTTCTCCCTTTTCCATCTCCTTCCTTTTCTTCGTTTTTCCATTCTTTACCTTCCTTCCTTTACTCCCTTCCTCTCCCTTTGTCAACCTTTCCTTCTTCCCTCTTTCATTTCTTTCGATTACTTCTTTCTCCCTTTCGTTTTTGTTTTTTGTTTTCTCCCTTCCTTCCTCCGTTTACCTTTAAAAAATTCTTCCCTCTCTTTCTCTATTTTACTCTCATTCTTCTATTCCCCTTTCTTTTCCGTCCCTTCATTTTACATCCCTCCCTTTCTTACGTTTTACTCCCTGCTTTACTCTCCCTCTTCCTTCTTCCCTCTTTTCTTCGATTTTCTCCCTGTCCTCACCCTTTTCTCTCCCCTCTATTCCTCTCTTCCTCCATTTTCCCCTCTCTTCCTCCTTTCATTTTCCCCATCCTTCCTTCCTCTTCTATGTCCTTCCTTCATTTCCTCTCTATGTCCTTCCTTCATTTCCTCTCTATGCCCTTCCTTCATTTCCTCTCTATGTCCTTCCTTCATCTTCTATGTCCTTCCTTCATCTTCTCTCTATGTCCTTCCTTCATTCCCTTCTCTATGTCCTTCCTTTATCGCAATTCCAGGTCCGGAAGTGGTTCAGCGACATCTTGTTCAACAGCCGGAAGCGAGGGGGGGAGGGGGAGGGGGGAGACAGGAGTGGCAGCGCCCTCTCTTTCGACAATCTGCAGGTGAGGAATGTTGTGAGATTCCGTTGCAATGTTGCGTAATTAACAACACTGACAAAAATGCTGACAGAAAAAAACAATTATGACAACACTATAACAAAAATCCTGACAGAAAAAAAACAATAATGATAATTTTTAACCCACGTCTTGCAAACATTTTTAAGCGTGACGGAGGATTTAAGAATTTAAGGGCTGAGACTGGATGAAAATTGAGAGATATCTATAGATAATAATAATAAAAAAAGGTGTTGATAGTATCTGTAAATAGAAACACATATATGGTGCATATATATACACGTATATTCGGTGCATATTTAGCATTCCTGACACTACAATGAAATGAAATCACAAAATAATCACAACACATATTCAAAACTACACTAATGCTCCTAACTTTAATAAAAAAACTATTTACACTAATGCTCCTAACTTTAACTTTAATAAAAACAATTAACCTAACTTTAATTAAAAAAAATATTTACACTAATGCTCCCTACGTCAATCCACGGAGTTTACACTAAGGGTCCCTTTACATACCGCAGGGAGCATGGCTGGTTCTGGGATCCGGACTGCTCATAGCGCTCGTCTCCTTCCTGTTAGAGATGCTGATTGGGCCCGCGAAATATCAGTAGTTTATGGCTACGACGACGAGGAGGTGGAATGCGATTATCAAGTGAATAAATGGCGGTGATTTTTGTAATGCGTCCACGAGTGTGGACATAGGCAATGTACGAATAATTATCTGTTAGGAAAAACTATTGTTTTTTGCACTGCATCATATGTTAAAGTAAATATGAAATAATATACAAAGTATACATCAATGAATCGTTCGCAAATGAGAAATATTCCTTTAACAAAACAATCTATATCAACAATTGCTTAAGAATCTGGTATAGCACAAGCGTAGATTTTCTTAGATGTTGCAATCAGCTGTTTTCGTTATATCAAATCCATTATCTATTTGCAATTATATAATGGTTACTGAATCTTAAATAGTTGAATTACCTCTGTAAAGCCACCTAGGTAAACTATATGTACTATTTGATCAAAAGGGCTATTGTAGGCCGATGTAATCAGGAGATATATATTGAATTTCAAACGTTATATCAAAGCCTATCGTGTATGACTATAATCATGTATATGTAATGTAATCTAAAGTAATTGTTATTTCTTTCAGACCTGCTAATTGGATGAATTTAATCATGGTAACAATAACAATGATAATGAAACTGATAATGAATAAAGATTATAAGTATATGTATGTTTGTATATTTATGTATACATATGGGTCTATGCATTTGCTTATTGTATACGTATGTTATTTTTCATGTGAAAATGGCTTCTGGATTGAAATAAATTTAGCACTTGCACTGCATTTACTGCAATTCTATGACCCCTGCTCATTAAAGTTAAAATTCTCTCGGATATACCCCATATCAAAAAGCGATTTTCATATAAAAAAGAAAAATGAAAATAAAAAAATAATAAATAAATAAAATAAAGATAAGCACGTGCAATTATATATGTATATGTACACAGACACACACACACACACACACACACACACACACACACCACACACACACACACACACACATATATATATATATATATATATATATATATATATATATATATATATATATATATATATATATCTATACAAAGTACAAAGCAAGCCCCTGTTTTTACGAACCGGTGTAACCAATTTGTTGATTTTGTGTTTTATGAGTATATGATGTCAGTGTACCAGACAAAAAGGCTGGTTTAAAACAACTAACCGTTCAGCAGTTGAATGGTCAGTTGCCTTGTACTTGTTATCTACCTAATTTTCAAACTGTTTTTGTATTATACATTTCTATTGTTCTTTGTAAGCATATACATACGCACACATATCTATGCACATATATATGTGTGCATACATAAATATATGTGTGTGTGTATGTATGTGTGTGCATACATATATACGTGGGTGTGCGCGTCCGTTTGTGTCTGTGTGTGTATTGAGTAATCAAGCCGTGTTTCAAACCGTGACATCTGTAAAGAATCTCACGATAAGGACATAATCATAACAATACAATTTACACGGCTCTTGATAACATATCGTTTTATCTTGCAACACGAAAAGTATGTACTCAAAGCAAATATTGGATTTTTTTTTTTTGCATGTATGTTGTAACCCATAAAATTTTGTTTACAAGACCTATTATTCCGTGACGTGGAAAAGAACCTCCCTTTCTGTGGGCGTGATGGAGGGAGGGGGTAGTGCAGTGTACTCTCGGGAGGTGTAAGAATATTTTACTGATGGCAATGATAATCAGCAATATCAATAATATTGATAATTATTCTACTGGAAAGGAAATCCTAGAGAAAGCACCAAAAGGCCAAGAAGAAAACAAACAAACAGACAACTCCTTCATAACTTATATTCTTAGATCTTAACACGGCGCTTCCACGAGACGCAGATCCACCCCCCATTCCACAACCCCGACCTCCTACTTCGCCCGGCACATGTAGCGACGCAGCCACTTGTGTCCTGAATTCCCGACGTACAGCCTCCCGAAGACGTTGGCGCCGTTGGACAGTCCGTAATCCTCGAGGTAGACGCCCGTGTCGTAGGCTTCGTCAGGATAGTCGACGCGCCACATGTTGGAGAAGCGCGACAAGGGTCTTCCATCGAGCCAAGTCCACGCCTCGCCCTGTCGCTCCACGCCGATCCACATGTACGGGTAGGCGTAGGGGTAGGAGGCGCCTGCGGGAGGGATGGGAGGGGGTGGAGTGAGAGGCGAGGGAGGGAGTGGGAGGAGGCAGGGAAAGGAAGAGGAGGAGGAAGGAAGTGTGAATGGGGGAAGCAGGGCGTGGGTGAGGAAGGGAGGGAGGGAGTGGGTGAGGCAGGGGAGAGGGAGGGAGGGAGGGTGGGAAGCAGGGAGAGGAGGGAGGGAGGGGAGGGAAAATAGGGAGGAGGGAAGGGTGAGTGGGTGAGAGGGAGAAGGAAGGGAATGAATGTATGAGAGAGAGAGTTAACGGGCAAGGTAGAAAGGAAGGGAAAGCATGATGGAATAAGGAATAGATAGAGTGAAGGGGCGAAAGAGGGAAATAAAGAAGTATGAAGACAAACATGGACTGAAGAGGCAAATCCAGAATTGTTTTCGTGATGAAAATTACAGATAATTTCATTACAAATTTAAATGAAAACAATAAAATATACACAATGAAATAAAATAAACGAATAAAGGAAAAAAATAACGTAGCCAAAAATAACGAAATCGAACACCACCCTATCGACGCACGAAGCTCCGAAACACGTACCGATCGTGATCCACGCCTCCGAAACCGCTGCCAACTGCTCCGAGGAATCGAACACGGCCAAGTCGACAGTCCAGACCGAGTCCGAGAGTCCTTGGCAGAGAGTCCTTGCTCCTGCCCAGTCCAGGTCGGTCTGGCCGGTGCTAGGCTGGGTGTGGACCACGAAACACCCGCCTGCTGCTTCGAAGAATCCTGCGGGACATTCCATCGCGAGTCCTGCGGATGGGGGTGGGGGGTGGGGGGTGGGGGGTTGGGGGTGTTAGTGTAGTAATAATAATGGCAATGGTAACGATGGTAATTAGGTGGTGCTGGTGGTGATGGTGTGGTGTGATAATGTGGTGGTGTGATGGTGACGATGATGATGATAGTGATAGTGTGATGATGATGGTGGTGGTGGTGATGGTGATAGGTGATGATGGTCATGGTGATGATAGTGATGGTATTGGTGATGGTGATGATGATGATAATTGATGATAGGATAACGGTAACAATAATAATAATAATGATAACCATAATAATGATAATTATGATAACAATTATAATAGTAGTTATAATAATACTACTAATTATGATAATAATGATATTTAAAACAATAACATTATGTTAATACAATAAACAAGATAATAATAGTAATGAAAATGATTACAGGTGTAATTAGGAAAAAATGATGTAAATGATGATATGATGATAATAACAATATGATAATAATAATGGTAATAATAACAATGATAATAATAATAAGAATGATAATAATAAAAATGATTATAACAACAACGATGATAAAATAGCAATATCTATAATGATAGAAGTGATATCAGTAATTATATTACTAATAATGATAGTAATAGTAATAATAGCATCACGATAGCATAAGCAACAATGGCAATAAAAGCAACAATGATAAAAATGACGATAATAACAACATCAATAATGATAATAATGATAATAATAATAATAACAACAATAATAATGATTATAATAATAATAATGATATAAATGATACTAAAAACATTAAAAATAATAATAATATGATAATGATAATAATGATAATAAGAATAACAAAATGATGATAATAACATTAATAATGACAATAATAATGATGATAATGATAACAGTAATTATGATAATGATAATATTGATAATAATAATGACAATGATAGTAGCAACGATAACAAACGAAATAGTAATGATAACAACGTCAACAATATATCAACAACAAGAATAATAATGAAAACAATACTGCTAATACTACAATTACAACGATAACGATAATGATTACAATAATATAAATGACAGCAGCAACAACAACAACAATAATAACAATGATAATAGTGTTAATAACAATGACACTAGATAAAGAAAGAAAAAGAAAACGGAAATGAATATAATAAAAACAAATATATTCTTGATGATGATAATAATAATAATGATAATGATGGTGAAATACTTGTAACTTATTATTTCTAACAAATCAATCTACAAAACCGTGTCTGTATTTTTTTTCTTCTTTGACATACAATTGCAAAATCCATAATGAATAAACAATTTACTTTGATTATTTCGAACTCAAACATTTTTCAGATTCGAGGAGAAAGTGAGAAGTAAAACCACAAGTCACTGATTATTCGTGTCAGCGTGACATTGCGGGATTGTCCCTCTGTCAGGATGTCAGCTGAATGTCATGATGACATTTTGGGTTTATAAAAGTACAAGAAAAAATATATAGCGTGCGTGTATTTTCTTTGTCGAAATTAAGCAAAAAATGAAGAGAACACACGCACACATATACATATGTATAGTGTTATATTATAATATATATATATATATATATATATATTATATATATATATATATATATACATATATATATATATATATATATATTATATATATATATATATATATATATATATATATATATATTATATATATATATATGTGTGATTGTGTGTGTGTGTGTGTGTGTGTGTGTGTGTGTGTGTGTGGTGTGTGTGTGTGTGCACACACACAAACACACACACACACACACACACACACACACACACACACACACACACACACACACACACACACACACACACACACATATATATATATATATAGTATATATATATATATATATATATATATATATATATATATATATATATATATATATATATATATATATATACGGAGATAAGAAGATATAAAAGTTTGAGAAGCAAATCTCATCCTACCAATAATAATGATAAAATACGTTATTGAAGCTTGGGATGAACATTAAATTCTCTGAATATCTGGGTATAACAGCTGAGTTTTTCCCACAGAACTCAAAGGGATATTTCAATAATATCAAAACATTTCCTTCCAGTCTGTTTGTCTATCGTTCTATCTCTTTGTCCGTAATCTTTCGCTGTTCAAAAGAAATCTTAGGCTACTTGCACATAGGGTAGTCTAGTTTTATCCAACAGATTTCATGTCTGTTTTTCCTGTTCTCTGTTCATCTCTCTTTCTCTCTCTCCTTTTCCCCCTCCTCTCTCTCTCTTTCTCTCCCATCCTCTTCTTTCTTCCATCCCTCTCCCCCCCCCCTCTCTATCTCTCTCACCCCTCACTCATTCTCTTGGTTCTTCTTTTCTTGTTTTCTCTTCCTCCATCCTCCTATCTATGAAGGCATGCATATGATGTTATCGTTCTCTCTTTATTACGTTAATAAGTCTCCATGATAAGCATTAATTCTGCATTTACTTATCTCATAACACGAGCAACGGAATCGAACCTTGCAAAACGTAAACAAAAACTTTTACCAACATGAAATATTTCAATCTTCACACGAAAACGAAATGATAAACCACATCACCCTACATGAATCACGCATACATGGACGAAGAACAATCAAATCTACATAATAATCGCATGTGAGAAAAACACATTCGCATAAAATAAGTAAACAAAACAAACATAAAAGATAACCCATCACCACCGAAGCCAGGCCAAAAACACACGCTAGAACACGGCCGCCGAACCCCATCTCGACTACCTTCGTCGTTCAGCTGAACAAGACCTGAACGTAGCCAAGAACGTGAGCTATATAGCGAAATGATAGTACTATCACTTGGGAAGATAGAATAAACTGTACATATGGCATTTGCGTAAGTTAACATGTGGCGTATTTCCCAATGAATGACAAGATTACGTATTGTTCCAAGTTCAGGTGGAAACAGGATAATAACTATAATTATGATTCTCATATCCTGTAGCCAGCGACTGCGTTTTCATCAGGTTTAATGTTAGCATTGCTGTTGTGTTCTTGGTGATGGTTGTTATTATCGTTATGTTAATGATTGTTATTGTAATCATTATTCTCATTGTTTTTTTTTTTTCTTAATTAGAACCATTGTTTTTATTATATGTATGTATGTATTTATGGTTGCGTATTTATGTATGCATATGGGTATATACATTTGTATATTGTATATATATAGAATGAAATAGATTTAGCACTTAACCGGCATTTATTGTAAATTTGTGATCCTTGCACAGTATAATTTAAGTTCTCTTGCATATACCCCTTATCAGATTTAAAGTTTTCATTATGTATTTTTGTGTAGATGCAGTTACACATGCACACACATACATGTATATCTGTAAGAATGTGTATATGCGTATATATATACATACATACATACATATACATATATATATATATATATATATATATATATATATATGTATATACACATATATACATACATACACATATACGTACATGTGTATATAATATATTATATATATATATATATATATATATATATATATATATATATATTATATATAAATATATATATATATATATATATATATTATCACACACACACACACACTATATATATACATATACATATATATATATATAATATATATTATATATATATAATATATATATATATACATATATATATATATATATATATATATATATATATATTATATATATATATATATAATATATATTTGTTTCTATGTGTATATGAGTAATCAAACCGTGTTTCAATATGATAACATCTGTAAATAATCTCACGATAAGGATATCACAAAAAACTAGATTTACTTTATTAGTTGAAAAGAATCCCTCTGTAGGCGGGGGAATGGGGAAGGGGGGGGGCAGCCTGAATTCCCTCCTGGGAGATTTGAGAATCTTTTACTAAACGATTCCGGGGATTTTTTTATCTTTCGACTTTGCGTATATGTGTTTCGTATGCTTCTCAGTGACATTCGAAATGATAATAATGGTAATAGTCATAACAACAGCAATACTATTGATTCTTCTTCTTTTGGAAAGAACATTCGAATAGATAAAAGAAAAAGCACCGAAGATTAAAAAAAAACTAAAACAAAACCAGACAGCAACTTCAAAACATTTATTTTTAGTTTATAAGACAGCACTTCCTTTCGCCCTCCTACTTCGCCCGGCACATGTAGCGACGCAGCCACTTGTGTCCGTGATTCCCGACGTACAGCCTCCCGAAGACGTTGGCGCTGCTGGAGAGACGGAAATCCTCGAGGTAGACGCCCGTGTCGTAGTTTTCGTCAGGATAGTCCATGCGCCACATGTTGGAGAAACGCGACAAGGGTCTTCCATCGAGCCAAGTCCACGTCTCGCCCTGTCGCTCCACGCCGATCCACATGAACGGGTAGGGGTAGGGGTACGTGGCACCTGTGGAAGGGATGGAGGTAGAGTCAGAGGGAGAATGAATGGCCGAAGCACTGGAAAGGGGAGAGGGTGTGAGAGATTTGATATCCCACCGCTGCCACCAGTAAGGACGTTTCTGTTGGTTTCCCATCGCGTTTGTGCTTCAGCGGAAGGCATGATCTGGTTCCAGTCTTTTTGAAAGTTGTAGTGTGGATGCTGGTTGATGGAAGTGTCATGCTGGGCAGAGATACGCCCGGGCAGCTGGTAGACCTTGCAGGTGCCTGGAGTGGTGGCCCCAAGGAGGAGGCAGTATCTGAGTGGAGGCGTGACTCGAAGTAGAGTGATTTGTTGGGTCAAGGTGATGGTTGAGGTCATGAGCATGGGGGGGGGGGAAGGGGCGGTGTGGCTAGGAGAGCACGGCGGCGATGGCACAGGAAAACTGCGTGTTTGGCGGTTCACAATGGTTAGAGGCATGACTTCTAAGGGTATCTTATCAATCTCAGAGAGGGAGCTAGGGAGGGAGGAGGGGGGGGGTAATAGGTAGAGACAGGAGAGAAGGAGTGGATGAGGGAGGGAGCTAATGGGTGAGGTGGGAAACATGAAAGAATATAGCATAGATAGAAAGAAGGGGCGAAGGACAGAAGGAAAGAAGTAGGAAGACAAGAATGCATTGAAGGCGCAAAGTCAAGATGAGACCGCGGGGTAAGTCCAGAGCAGCATTGGAGCGGGTTATTTCAAATTCTAGGTTTTGAATGATGATTACAACAAATTAATTACACATTAAAAAGGTACAAAATCAAGACACATAAAACAGAAGAAGACAAAGTGAACGAATCGAACACCAGTAAAGCTCCGAAACACGTACCGATCGTGACCCACGCCTCCGAAACCGCTGCCAACTGCTCAGAGGAATCGAACACGGCCAAGTCGACAGTCCAGGTCGAATCCGAAAGCATTTGGCAGAGAGTCCTTGCTCCTGCCCAGTCCAGGGTGGTCTGGTCGCTGCCAGGCTGAGTGTGGACCACGAAACACCCGCCTTCTGCTTCGAAGAATCCTGCGGGACATTGTATCGCGAGTCCTGCGGGGGAAGGGTGCAATAACGGTAATGATAAGATTACGATGATAATCATGGTGGCATTGATGATGATGCTGATGATAATGATAATTAATGATGATGATAATGAAGGTAATAATGATTATGATGATATTGGTAATGATCATGACTGTAATAATGATGATAATGATAATAGCAAAAATAACAAAATGGATAATAGGTGATGATAATGAATGCAATACAATAAGAAATAATGATGTAAATCATAGATAATGATGGTATGAATGATAATAAGATCAATAATATGATGATAATGATATTAACAATAATAATGAATAATTATGATAATAAAGTAATAAATGATATAAAGTAATAATAATTATAATGATAAAAGTAATAATAATGATATGATAAAAGTAATAATAATGATAATGAATGATAATAAATAGTATAATGACTAGAAGTGCTCAGCGACCGCATACCTCCGCTAAGTGAACAGGGGTAACTGATACAACCATTCAGAAAATTCTTGGATCCGGATCATGACCCAGATCGCCACCAAAATGACATCTGTGTTGGGCTTAGATACATCTCTGCTAAAACTTCTTTAAAATCGTTCATAACTTTTTGAGTTATTCTGTTAGCCAACAACAACAAACAATCCGTTCATAACTTTTGAGTATCCTGTTAGCCAAAAAACAACA
>NW_020869964.1:471952-479452 GCF_003789085.1 Penaeus vannamei
TTTTTTATCATGATATTTTTTTTTTCTAAGATGAAAGAGGTGTAACTTTAAATTGACACAACTTTCTACTTCATTATCAATATTTTGCTACTCTTATCATAACGCTCATGATTATATTATCAATCGTGTTATTTTGTCGTTGATTAATTGCTTTGCACGTAATATTCACCGCTATACTATTATTTTCAATATCATTTTTTTTGCTTTCGTATTTAAAGTTAACATCCTGCACGTGTATTATAGAACCCTGGTTTCAATATCAAAGAAAACGAATGCAATTCACTGATTTCATAGAAAATGTATGAATTTTAAGGGAGACTTTCATGTTTCGTTTACCGCCAGACATATTATTATCAAACAGAAAAAAAATGTTATTTCTGGTCAGTCATCCATCCTCAGCTTCCAGCCACGAGGGTCCCTCATGATAAATTTGATTACCCAAGCCACTACCCAAGAAAGAGAGAGAGAGAGAGAGAGAGAGAGAGAGGAGAGAGAGAGAGAGAGAGAGAGAGAGAGAGAGAGAGAGAGAGAGAGAGATACTGGTATTATGATAATGATGATGATGGTAATATTGATGGGGATTACTTGATGATTATGAATGATATAACTTTTTTCTTATTTTGTATACATACCCTCGCACACACACACACAAAAACTCACACACGTTCTCACTCACACACCACAAACTCACAGTCACATACACACACAGTCACAAACTCACACACGTACTCACACACACACACACACACACACACACACACACACACACACCACACACCACACAACACACAACACAAGAGACACAAACAAACACACTCATACGCCGAATTAACTCCTCATTTGACACCGAACCGAAGGAGATAAATCACCCCCTCCCCCTCCCCCCCCAAAAAAAAAAAAAAATCCATTCCTTTACAGAATCCTGTTTTGATGACAACCCGGTCACGCCGTTAAACGATCCTTACCCTTGTGCACGGGGGTTCTAAGGGCGAAAATGACCCGACGTGCGAAATCCGGGGCAGGATTGCGTATTGTGAGTGAGAGAAAAGATCAGAGACGCCGGATTACAGTGTCTATTGTGACCTGGTGTGGATGGTGTACTTTCGGCGGGCTGGAATTATGGTGAAGCTTCTGGGTTCTGTTATCGATACCAGAGGGAGAAGAGGGAGAAGGGTGGGGAGGCTGTGTTGGTATGGTGGGGATGGGGGGGGTGGGAGGGGGGTGAGGGAGGGGGGGCGGGAAGGGGGAGGAATGGGAGGGAAGAGTGAGGAGGGAGAGGGAGGAGGAAGAAGATGGTGGAGGGAGAGGAGGAGGGAGAAAGAAGGGGAAGGAAAAGGAGGAGGAAGGGAGATGAGGAGGGAGAGGAGGGGAGAAAGAAGGGGGAAGGAAGGAGGAGGAGGAATGAAGATGAGGAGGGAGAGGAGGAGGGGGGAAAGACGGGGAATGAGATTAAGGAATAAAACGGAGTAGGGAGATGGAAGAGGGAGGAAAGGTGGGGGGGGGGGGGGGGAGAAGCGAGAAGGAGCGAAGAAAGATGGGAGATGAAGAAGCTGGAGAAGGTATGTTGGTATGATGGGAGGAGGGAGAAGGAGAGGGAGGAATGATGGGGAAGAGAGAGGAGAAGGGATAAAATGGGAAAGGGAAGAAGAGGAAGAAAGATGGAGGGGGAAGGAGAGGAGAAAAGGGAAAGATGGGGGATGGAGAAGAGGAGGGAGAAAGATAGGAGAGGAAGAGAGAGAACGATGGAAGATGAGGGAGAAGGAAAGGAAGTAGGGTGGGAGAGAAAAAAAGAGAAGAAGAGAGATAGGAGAGGAAAGGAAGACGGGTGGGAGAGAAAAAAAAGAAGAAAGAGAGATAGGAGAGAAAAAAAAAATAGAAGAGAAAAAGAGATAGGAGAGGGAGAGGAAGAAGAAAGAGAGAGAAGAGGAAGGGGAAGAGAAGAGAGATAGGAGAGGAAGAAGAAGAAAAAGAAAATGGAGAAGGAAGAAGGAAGATTAAAGAGAGATGGGATAGGGAGGAAAGAGAAGATGGGGAAAGAAGAGAAGGGGGAAAAAAGAGTGAGGGAGAGGAAGAAAAATGAAAGAGGAAGAATAAAAAGTGGAGAAGGTGGAAGTCCGTTGGTTATATTATATATATATATATATATTATATATATATATATATATATTATATATATATATATATATATATTATATACAATATATATATATATATATATAATATATATATATATATATATATAATATATGTATGTATGTATATCTTACTTTTTTCTATGCTACTATCTCTCCAAATCTTTCTCTCCCTCTCTCCTTCCCCTCTCTTTCATTCCTTCCTATCTCTTTCTCTCCTCTCGTAAAAGAAGAAGAAAAAAATAAAAATAAAAATAGTTTTTTCTGACTTCTTTTGTTCTCTCATCTCTCTATTTTTATCCATTCTCATATTCCGTCTGACGTCACTGGAGTATTTTTCCCTCGTGATAAGCTCTATCTCTCTCTCTTTATCTCCCTCCTTCTTATTCTTTCTCTCACTATCTCCTTCATTTATTAAGGAAACCTCTTACGTAATAAGTTTATTTCGTATTCATTTATACTATCTATCATCTATCCTCTATCTATCTATCTATCTAATTCATCTATCTATCTATATCTATATCTATGTCTGTCTACTACTATCCATCTATCTATCTATCTGTCTGGATCTATAGTCTGTCTCCTATCTACCTACTGTCTACCTATCTATCTATCTATGTCTGTCTACCTATCAGTCTGTCTTACCTATCTATCTATATCTATTCTGCTCTACCTATCTATCTATGTCTGTCTACCTATCTATCTATCTATCTGTCCTGTCTTGTCTAAGCTATATCTGTCTGTCTCCTATCTATCTTCTATGTCTGTCTACTATCTATCTATGTCTATCTGTTTGTCTGTCTAACTAATCTATCTGTCTACCTACCTATCTATCTATCTCTCTATCTATTATCTATTTTTTAAAGATTCATTTATTTGTATGTATCTATTGTTATCTATTTGTCTTTTAAGCTTTTATTCGTTCCTATATTTTCAAGGTCGCGTTATCAAAAAATGACTAATTTGTTGACTTGTTTTAGTTTAAAGATGTTCTTTGTTTTTTTTTTTTCTGTTTATCTGAAATTATATTTTGAATCGATTTTCCTATAACTTTTGCTTAATTGTTTATCAAGCGATTTTGCTCTCTGTGTTTCGTAAATATTCGTTATTGTTCACAACTTCCTTTGTTTTTTTCTGTTTTTTCTTAAATCTTTTATTTCATCTTGCGTTGATTCTTTTAAACGAGGTCAGGTCAGCATAGACTTCTGTGTATCTTATTTTTCTCTTTTTTAATCATTTCTCTCTGTCGTTTCCTTCTCTTTGTTTTTTCTTGTTGTTTTTTTTCTTCTTTCCATATCTTTCTTTGCTCCTCCTTCATTTTCTCCTCTTCCTTTTTTATTCCTCGTTCGCTTCTTCTCTTTGCTCTTCTTCTTTTTCTTCCTTATTTTTTCTTCTTTTCCTCGTTTGCATCCTTCCTTTCTTTATTCTCTTTTCTTTCTCTCCTTCTCTGCATCTCCGTTTTCTTTTTAATGCAAATTTTCTTATTTTTTCTTCTTATTTTTCGTGTCAAACAAAGCTTCAGTAAATATAAATTAATAAAATTGGTCGCAATTTCCAATTTCTTTCTCCACATATCCTTTTTTTTTCCTCTTTTTTTTTCTTTTCTGTTCTGTCTTGGTATATACAGTCTTTTTCTTAGTTTAATCTCTTTTCCTTTAGTCTTTTTATCCTTTTCCGGAGTTCTCCGCTCCTTCATTCCTCTTCTATTTTTTCCTNAGAGACAGACAGAGAGAAGAGAGAGAGGGGAGAGAGAGAGAGAGAGAGGAGAGAGAGGAGAGATGAGAGAGAGAGAGAGAGAGAGAGAGAGAGAGAGAGAGAGAGATGAGAGAGTGAGAGAGAATGAGTGAGAGGATGAGAGAGAAGAGGAGAGAGAGAGAGAGGAGAGAGAGAGGAGAGGAGAGGAGAGGAGAGAGAGGGAGGGAGAGATGGAGGAAGGGAGAGAGAGGATTGAGAATTGGAGGGATACAGAGGAACCATAAAGGGAAAGAGGGAGGGAGGAAAGGAGAAAAAAAGAAAGATAGAAGAAGAAAATGAGAGATAAGAGGATAGACAGAAAGAAATACAGAAAAAAGTGGAAAGAGAGACTAAGAAGATGGAAAAAGAAAGAGAAGAAGAACAGAACAGTAGCGATAAAGCAAGCGATTCTAGAGAGATTTAACAATAACAAAAAAAAAAAAAAACAAAAAAACAAATAACCGAAAATACAGTATCAATACGCGAAACAAAAACCACCAAATCAACATTTTTGATTATGAATTCCCATTAATTGACTAAATAACACCGGCTATCATAGTCATAGCCATTTTAGTGATCAACAATAAAATGGTAGTAAGAACGGTATTATAAAAGGTATTAATGATTGTTATAATAATAACGATAATAACAATAAGCATAATGATAATGGTAATAATGTTACTGCTGCTTAAGCATGGTTATTATTATTAGCATTATTTACTACCATTATTTACTATGTTACTATCATGATTATTCGCCCTATGATCATTCTCATCATTTGATTATCATTGCTATTTTTATCATCATTCTTATCATCATCATTATCGTTATTATTATCATAATCATTGTTTATTATTAATCATTTACTTGTTATATTATTACTGTTATTATTATTTTATTGTCCATTATTATTATTTACTGTCATTATTATCATTATCATTACATTACTCTTTTATCATCATTATAAATTTTTTATCATCATTATTATTGTTTGATATTATTATCATCATTTTATCATCTTTATCTTTACCAACAATACTTGTATCGATGATGTAACGAGAACATACAAACCTATATTCTGCTAATTAATTAAAATTGAGGAATTGTTATGACGTCAGACATTCATATTCTCACTAATTAACCTAGAAATGAAATTCAATCTTCATTTTTTCTTTATTTCTTTCTCTTTCTCGTGAAATAGAATCAAAGCGAAATCGTTTTTTTCTTACTATTTCATACTCTCGAGATAAAATCTGATGAGAATAGCCTGTATTAATTTTTTCCCTTTCTCTTCTTATTATATATATACTAGTAGTAGTATATATATGATATATATATATAATATATATATAGTATATTAATATATATATATAACACTATATATGTTGTTGGTGTGTTGTGTGTGTGTAGGTGTATAGAAGTGTGTGTATGTATATAAGTATATTATATATATATATATATAGTATACTATAGTATTATACTAGTATATATAATATTATGACTAGTAACCACACAAACAGCCACCTCCACACCCACCACACACACACACGATTCACATACAGTACATAACATTACATAGCATATAGTATATATATACTAGTATTAAGCTATATATATATATATATAAATATAAATATATATATATATATAATATATATACATATATATATATATATATATATAGTACTACCGTTACGCAAATATAACCAATTATATGTATGTATAGTATAGTATAGTATGTATATATATATATATGTATATATATATATGTAATTATATAGTAGTATATATATATAATTAACATACGTATATATATATATATTTTATATATATATTATTATATATATATATATATATATAAATACATAGGACAGGTTAGTATGTGTTATATATAATACTGACTACTCATGGGATACATATATGATAATAATAGTATATATAGTATAAATATATATATATAGTAATAGTAGGGTGATATTTATAATTATACTTATTATATACAAAGTACTGTTTGCTACATATAGGATACTCATGTTATATATTACATATATACATGACAGCGGTATATATATATATATATTATATGATTATATTTATATATATATATATATACGTAGTTGATATATATATATATATATAGTACACTTATTATTATTTACGAGTTATATGGTTTGTCTTGTTGATTGAATGGTTATTGTTTTGTATAACAGGCTGCGGTATGTATGGTGTGTTTATAGTGGTGTAGCGGTAGTGGGTCGCCGTGTGACCGACTAAATATTATTCCTGCTAGTAATTTGAATCCGAGAGTCTGTTCGTTTGCCAAAACTATTCGTGTGCAATGTTTACAACGTGTCTGTGCAAACACTCGCTTAGGATTGATCACTTCCACAGAGACGGGCCCTGCGTTACTATTACATGACAAGCGACCCAAACGCCAATACATGAAGGATGGGGTGGATATCACACGTGAAATAGTCAACTCTGTTGTAGTTTTTTTTCTGTCGGCGATTTTCCAGTCGTATATATAAAGACGAGAGTAAATGTAAGCAATAGAGGAAGTTCATTAAATATTCTCTTGTCGTTCTTTTCTTGGCTTTACCTGTCTCTCTCTCTCCTTCTTTCTCTGGCAAGTTGTATCTTCCGTGTGGGCAATATTTTCTCCGTCTCTGGTTATGTAAGTTGAGGGTTGTTCGTCTTTGAGAGGGTGAGTGTGGTCCACACTTAGGACTTTTTTCCTGGCGCGGGCTGGCTCCAATCTTTTTTGGAAGCGACATATTTCCGTAGAAATTTGTCCACTTTTTTGAGCGAAAGTTTTTCGATTTTCCAGTCAGACGAAAAACTTTCCGTTTCCGCCCTGTTCAAAAGTCAAACTCTATACGATAGGCTATTATTCGAGAGATGTTCTGGTATTTTATGTTAAATTAAAATTGTCAATAATATATATTTGATCTTTATAAATTTAATATTTTGTTATGTTTTTTTGTTGGTGACAGGGCAGAGACGGGGGCGTTTATTTGTTATCGGAATAATGTATTGGAGGTTTTTTGTCTCGACGAGGTAGATTTTTTATTTCTCATAGGTGTATTTTTCGGAAATCCTGTGTTCTCACCAGCTTGGTAGTGGGTGTTGGTGTGGTGGTGGTTCCGGCGTCATGGTCAGCCGGTTATCGCGGGTGACAAGCTTGCGGGTAGATAGATTACTGGTGTTTTGAAGACTAAGGTTTGGGTATTATTTGTGGGGGGTAGTGGAGTTAGTTGTATTTAGCTTATATAGTTTGACTTGGGTTGGTACTTGACAGTCGCTCTCTTGGAAGTTTTAGTAGTGTCGGTAGTAAGTTTTAAGGTTAGTCGTGGTTTGTAATGGAGTGTTTGTTTCGGCTTA
Source organism: Penaeus vannamei (assembly GCF_003789085.1). NCBI lineage: Eukaryota > Metazoa > Arthropoda > Malacostraca > Decapoda > Penaeidae > Penaeus > Penaeus vannamei. The sequence goes on from NW_020869964.1 coordinate 479,200, forward strand.
CAATAGTGATATGTATCTTCATTTTGGTTGGAATAGTTGGTCGGTTTTTTGGTATAGAACTATTATGATTAATGAATAATAATTTGAATTGATTTGTTTGTCGCAGTATAGACGAATCTAGGAGAGCTTAGTGAGTCGCTAAGTAGGTGTGGTCGTAGCTGCCGCATGAAGGTCGCGAAACAGTTCTGATTGTGTAACTCTGTTGTGGTGTCATATAAGTTACAATGCGCGCAGTCTGTCAAGCGTACCTTTT
>NW_020869964.1:501952-504452 GCF_003789085.1 Penaeus vannamei
AGAGAGAGGGATGAGAGGAGAGCATAGGAGAGAGAGAGACGGAAGAGCGAGAGGAGATGCCGAGTAGAGAGTGAGGAGGAGAGGAGCGGAGAGGAGAGAGGAAAGGAGAGAGATGGAGATGAGAGAGGAGAACGGAAGCGAGGGTGGAGGGAGGAGGAGATGAGAGAGGAGGAGAGGGACGAGAGTGAGAGAGAGAGAGAGGGGAGGGAGATGGAGCGGGGCGGGGAAGGGTGGGGAAGGGGGTGGAAGGGGGGAAGAAGATGTGAGGTGGGAGGGGGGGGTGGAAAGAGGAGAGTTGTGTATCAAGTAAAAGAGTAGATAACATAGTAGAAGTATATATTGAAATTAGATGGAGACGAAGATGCAGCACGACATTACTGGTGGAGTACAAACGACACAAAGGCGTGCTGCGGTGCGCACACACACACACACACACGACACACACACACACGAGCACACGACACACACAGGCAGACACACACGACACAGACACACGACGAGACACAGCACAAACACAGCACACGAGCGCGCGCACCACACACACACAAAGCACAGAAGAGAGAGAAGGAGGAAGGGAGAGAAGAGAGGAGGACAGAGAGGCGGAGCGATGACGAGGAGGAGTGAGAGAACGGGACAGGGAGAGAGATCGACGAAAGAGAGGAGGAAGATGAGAAGAGGACGGAAGAGAGAGAGAGAGAGAGAGAGAGAGAGAGAGCAGGAGCGGAGAGAGAGAGAGAGAAAGCTAAAATGACTGGCTAAAAAGTCGGAATCATTACAGAAAGTTGAAAAAAATAAAAAGTATCTGTGAAAGTGACCAAATACAAGTCTCTGAGACAGAACCTTGGAGATTTCAAAACCACCTGAACAAACAAGAGGAAGTGAAGAGCGAGTAAAAAAAGGAAAAAGGGAAAAAAGAAGAAATAAAGCGAGCAGGGGATTGATTAATGTATGGGCATATAGCAAACACAACGATCGGTCTGGGAAGGGAAGGGGTTTGGGGAGAAAAATCACCAATTGGCAACTCGTGACAGACACTTCCAATAAACCACAATGGAGCTGTAAATTTTGGCTCCCGTTTCGTTTGTCATGTGTTTGGTCATCTCTCTTTCTCTCGTCTTTCTTGGTCTGTTTCTCTTTGTCTATTTCTGTGTCTTTCCTCTTCTTTCTCTGTGTCTGTTCTCTTTGTCTATTTCTGTGTCTTTCTCATTCTTTCTCTGTGTCTGTTTTTCTTTGTCTATTTCTGTGTCTTTCTCATTCTTTCTCTGTGTCTGTTTCTCTTGTCTATTTCTGTCTTTCTCCTTCTTTCTCTGTGTCTGTTTCTCTTTGTCTATTTCTGTGTCTTTCTCATTCTTTCTCTGTGTCTGTTTTTCTTGTCTATACTGTATCTTTTCATTCTTTCTCTGTGTCTGTTTTCTCTTTGTCTATTTCTGTGTCTTTCTCATTCTCTCTTGTCTGTTTTCTTTGTCTATTTCTGTGTCTTTTTCTGCTCTCTTCTGTCTCTTCGTATCTCTTTCTTTCCTTTCTCCTCTCTCTCTCTCTGTTTCTGTCTCTTTCAACTTCTTTTCTTTCATTCTTTCTCTCTCTGTTTCTGTCTCCCCCCTCTTTCTCCTTCTCCTCCCTTTATTTCTGCTATTCTCTCCCTCTCCTGTCTCTCTTCTTCTATCTTCCTCACCCTCTCTCTTCCCTCTTTTCATATCACTTTCCGCTTTCTCTCATTTTCTCCCTCTCTCCCTTTCGTTTTTTTTCAATTGCTTGGGTCTCCGTCTCTGTCGTCGTCCGTCTCAATTACTCTTTCGTTCTCTATTCCCCTTTCTCTCCTTTCCCTTCTTCCCCTTTCGCCCTCCTCTGACGCTGCTTTTCATAGATCCTTTCTTTTCCAACTTTTTTTTTTATTGTCCGTCCTTAATCATTTTTTTTTCTTCATAGATAGATAGGTAGACACACACACACACATACACACCCATACACACCACACACACGTAGACGCAGACACACACAAACACACACATACACACACCCACACCCACACCCACACAAAAAAACACACACACACACATAAACACCCACACAAACACCCACATAAACACACACACACACTCATGTACAACCCCCCCCCCATAAACAAAACCACACACACACTCACCACACACACACCACACACACACTCACGGATACCCCCCCTCCCTCTCCCCACCTCCTCCCCCCACACACCACACACCACACAACACCACCCACACACACACTCATACACAACACCACAACAACACACACACACACTCACGTATACCCCCCCTCCTCTCCACCCCCTCCCGCCCACCACCACACACAGCACACCCACACAAACACACACACACACACTCACGTATTAACCCCCTCCCCCTTCCCCCCCCCCCCTCCCCACACGACCCTCACCCTTCCTCGAAACTCCCATGAAATAGCTTTATTTATGAGGAAAAAAAACGGTATTTATGGCGCCTACTTTCTTCATCCCTTTGATTAG
>NW_020869964.1:510442-535442 GCF_003789085.1 Penaeus vannamei
AGGCCATTCCCATGCATTTAATTTGGGTCATTTTTTCAGTTATTTTCCCCCGCGCACGGAGAGTACTGTTCTTGGGCTAGAATTCCGTGTCCTTGGCTGCGTGGTGTATGTCTCTGGAGTGAGGGGGGGTGAGGGAGTGAAGTGAGAGTTGAGGGAGGGGGGTTTGAATAGAGGTGTTGTGGGCGAGAGGGGTGAGGAGAGGGAGGGAAAATGAGTGGGCGAGGGAGGTTGAGAGTGAGGGGGTGGGAGTGGAGCGAGAGGAGGGCTGAGAGAGGAGGAAAATGAGTGGGAGAGAGAGTGAGGTGAGGGAGTCGAGGGGGAGCCGAGGAGAGTAGGGCTGAGGGAAGAGGGAGGAAAATGAGTGGGAGAGGAGAGGAGTGAGGGTGAGGGATGAGGACGAAGGAGGGAGGGTGAGGGAGAGGGAGGTAAAATGAAGTGGGGGGGAAGGAGAGGAGAGGAGGGGGAGAGAGGGAAGAAAATGACGTGAGGAGAGAGCAGGAGGAGTGAGAAGAGGAGGAAATGATGTGGGGAGAGAGTGAGGGTAAGGGAGGTAGGAGGAGAATGAGGGATAAGAGTGAGGGGAGGGTGAGAGGAGAGGGAAATTGAGGTGGAGGAGAAGGGAGTGAAGGTGAGGAGAAGGAGGAAAATAAGTGGGGAGGCCCATCTGAGATTGGGTGAAGTAATGGAGAGGAAGAGTGAGGGATGAGGGAGAAGGAGGAAAAATGAGAGAGAAAGAGAGTGAAGAGGGTGAGGGAGAGGGAGTGAGGGAGAAAGAAAAGCAAGTGAAAGGAGACACAGAGATATACACTAAGATACGTACATGCATACATACATAGGCAGATAGATACATAGATACATACATACATAGATAGACAGATAGATAGCTACATACATAGTTAGATACACAAATAGATAGCTACATACATAGTTAGATAGATTAATAGACGGATAAATAGGTAGACAGAGAGACAGACAGATAGATAGACAGAAACACAGTGCAGGTGAGAATAGGGAAAAAAATGGAACTAGTCAGGTCAGGTCGAAGGTCAATTATTTTTGTGTGACAAATTTATTGTAACACTTATTTATTATCATTATTATTATCATTATCATTATCATCATTATTATTATTATCATTTCATTATATTATACTATTATATTATTTTATCATTATTCATTATTATTATTCATTATTATTATTGTTATCATTGTTATTATCACTATTATTATCATTGTTATTATCATTATTATTGTTATTGTTATTATCATAATTGGGATTATGATTATCATTACCACAATTATCATTATCACATTATCTTATCACACATTATCATTATATTACTTTAAGACTATCATCGCCTCTTCATTCATTTGTTGTTCCTACTGTTTATTTTATTTTATTTTTTTATTGCTTTTCGTCATTATTATATTTAATCTCGGTATCGTCCTCATTATCATCAGTATCCCTACTGTTTTTTTATTTCTTTTTATTTTTTTTTTTTTTTTTTTTTTTGTCATTATTATCATTAATCTCCGTAAAACACCATCAGTATTATCCCTACTGTTTTTTTTTAATTTCTTTTTCTCTTTTATTATTTTTTGTCATTATCATCATTACTCTCCGTAAAACACACACAGACAATCGACTCACGAGATGCGCCTGGATTCTCTCGCATGACACCTCTTCAAAATATGTCTAAGTCAACATTTAATATACGACCTGGAATAATATACTGGAATAATATACGACCTGGAATAATATACGACCTGGAGTAATATACGACCTGGAAACTCTGCAATATTGGTATAGATTTATTTCCTGTCATGTGAATTTCTTGCCCCGGGAGTAGAGTTGACCTGGGCTGAGAAACAGTGGTACGTACCGGATGGTATTTCTCGCTCTCTCTCTCTCATTCTCGGTATCATTCTTTTTCGTTCTTTTTTCGCTCTCCTCATTTTTTTTTTCGCTCTCTTTCTCGTTCTTTTTTCCTCTCTCCCTCTTCATTCTTCTCTTCTCTCTCTCTCTCTCTCTCTCTCTTTCTCTCTCTCTCTCATTCCTTTTCTTCTTTCTTTTTCTCTCTCATTCTCTCTCATTTCTTTTTCTCTCTCTTTATTCTCTTCTCTCTTTTTCTCTCTTTATTCTCTTCTTTTTCTCTCTTTTTTCTCTTCTCTCTCTTCTCTTTCTTTTCTCTTTCATTCTATCTCTTTTCTCTTTTTTTTTGCTCTCTCTCATTATCTTTACTTTTTTTTCTCTCTCTCCTTTCTTTTTTCCGCTCTCACATTCTCTCTCCACACGCACACACATATCTATCTGTCTATCTACCTCCTCTTCTCTCTCTCTCTCCTTGCCTCGCTTATGACTAGATTCTATTTGACGTTCATCCTTTTTATTTTCCTTCCCATTTTTATATCGAGGTCTATCGGGTAATTCTTCCCTTCCCTCTATTTCTTTCGTTTTTGTGACTAGATTATCGGATAGTTATATATCTTCCTCCTTTCGTCACTTGTATATCTATATCTATCGCATATATGTCCGTCTTTATCTTCTCGTCTTTGTGTCTCTATCAAATTATAATTAAAAAGGAAAAGAAAAAAAAGACATGTACGAATAACAAACCAACGATTGTCCGAATAAGGCTGGCATTGACCTGAACCCGGGAACACCGAGCTTAAAAAAATGGCGGGCTCGCGGTTCGAATCTAAAGAGGAGATATTCGGCGGGCTCCTCGATCCGCCCTCCTCAATTCGCGAATAAAATGTGACTCGATGAATACGATAGATAGGGATGAGGAACAAAGAAAAAAAAGAAGAAGAAGAAAGAAGAAGCAGCGAGAGAGTGAGTCCCCCCCTACCCCTCCCCCTCGCAAACCGCCCGCCAAAAAAAAGAAAACAAAAAAGTAGATCCAATTGGAATTTCATCGGAATTGAACATATCATTAGAACGGTGGGAGGTCGAATAGGATATTGGCAGGCGGGATGAAAGGACTCATAAAAGACAGCGATCGAGATGTGATGGATTGAAATTAAAGCTGATTGGCCGACGGGATACAGGTGTATTTGAGATCGCGTGGATGGCGGGTATATTGTTATAATTTCGCGGTTATACTACTGTGTTTGATATGAAAGCGAGAATGGCGTTCATCCTTCTTTTCCACGTGAGTAGATATCATTTGCGGGACGTGTATTTGTCCTAATCATCAATATAATTCTTTGGAATGTTACACACACAAAAAAGAAAGAAAGAAAAAGAATGAAAGAAAAAGAAAAGAAAAGAAAAGAAAATATATGCAAATTCATATATATACATATGTATATATATGTATACAAATACATATATACCGCTCTCTTTCTATCTTACTCCTTCTCTCTCTCTCTCTCTCTCTCTCTCTCCTCTCCTCTCTCTCTCTCTCTCTCTCTCTCTCTCTCTCTCTCTCTCTCTCTCTCTCTCTCTCTCTCTCTCCCTCTCCCTCTCTCTCTCTCTCTCTCTCTCTCTCTCTCTCTCCTCTCTCTCTCTCTCTCTCTCTCTCTCTCTCTCCTCTCTCTCTCTCTCTCTCTCTCTCTCTCTCTCCTCTCTCTCTCTCTCTCTCTCTCTCTCTCTCTCTCTCTCTCCCTCTCCTTCTCTCATATTCAAAACAGACCTTACTTGCCATTCTGCGCAAATATGTTACATTCCCTTTTATATTCCTCAGCGTCAGAACGTACCTTGCATAGTGCAGACAGCGACGAAACAGACAGACAAAGAAATAGAGAATAAAGAAAATAAAAAGAAACTTGAGTATAAATTCTCCAAAAAAGAAAAAGAAAAAGACAGCGACTCACTGACGAAAAGCGATGGCGAAACAGACAAACAGACAGAAAAAGATAGAGAATAAAAAATTAAAAGAAAATGGAGTATAAATTCTCCCCCAAAAAAAAGAAAAAAGAAAAAAAAGATCTGAACATTCTTTTCGAACTGGCCTCCCTACCCCCCCCCAAAAAAAAAAAAAATAAAAAAAAATAAAAAGAAAAAAAAAAAAAATGCACCAACATACACCTTTATCCTCTTTAGGCATGGAACCTTTTTGTTGCAAACCTAGGGACATTGTTGACCTGCAATGTGAGCAAGAGAATCCTCTCCCCAAACCAAGGAACCCGACTTCTGTGAATAAAAAAAGTGAGAAAAAAAGAAAAGGAATTTATTTTACAACTCTCTCGCACACAAAAACCTCCCATGGATATAAATAATATCTTTTATCGCTAAAATCTCATACCTTTTAGATAACACCTTATAGCTAGTATCAATAAAAAAATATACATCATACCGATAGAACATTCCAATTTCAGGAATCTGGAAAACACTAATATATTTTTACGAGACAAAAACGAAAAAAAAAGCTAAAAAGATATAAAAGATAGAAAGAGAGAGAGAGAGAGAGAAAGAAAAACTAATAGCACAAAAAAAAACTTTTATTACTCCCCGACTAGATAAACATTTAGAATTTGATTCAGAAAGGATTCGAGACTACGTGGTTCGAAACAGGCAATGGAGCTTCGAGATAATGGCTCTGAACCGAAAACAATGAAATATCCTGGACTGTGTTTTCTGAGGGTCTCGCTACTTCGTGTTCTTTTTTCCTTTTTCTTTTCCTCTTTACTTTTTCTTCTTCTTTTTTATTTGGTTGTTTATTTATTTTCTCCATTGTTGTTCTCACTGTTGTTGCTGCTATCACTGTTATCATTTTAATACTAATATTATTGTTATTATCATAATTATTGATAGTATCATTCTTATAATTATTATTATTATCATTATCAATATTATCATTACTAACACCACCATTATTATCATTGTTATTATCATTATCATCATCCTTATCATAAGCATTATTATAGTTATCATTTTATTATTGTCATCATTATTATTACCATTATCAGTGTTATCATCCTTATTATCATTATCATCATTATCATTATTTAGGCTATTATCATCATCCTTATTGTTTTTATTATCAATTATTATCCTTATTTTCTTCTTATTATATCTTATCTTTATTATTTTTATCATTATCATCATCAATATCATTATTACCATTATCAATACTAATATTATTTTCATTGTTATAATAGTTGTCATCATCACCGTCGTTATTATTATTACCGTTATTATAATTATCATTATCATTATCAATAGCATCATTATCATCATCATTATTATTATCATTCTTCTTATCCCTATTATTATCATCATCATTATTACTTTTATTACCATTATTAATTTATCATCGTCATTATCATTATTAGTGTTATCATTATCATTTCGAAACAGTTGTCACATTTTCCATAAATCTAGTTTATGCATTGTTTTATTTTTCTACCATAGAATCAACACGCTAGTTTTTTTTTACCATTCTTCAATATCTGAAGTAATTTCTTTATTGCTACTTACTGTAGGCTATTACTTTCGTAGTCTCACTTGCTGTACTTTCATTCTAAAACATGTGCTAGTAGTTTGCAATAGCCAATAGCCACTATTCAATCGCAATGGATGATTTATATGTATTACTCTATATACTTGAGATGTTTTGAAATGCCATTGAGTAAATAACAATGGCAATGTAGCTAAAGAGTGTGATTAACGATGTATAATGATGTCGACAATGATCCAGAATTGATTATCAATATCATCAGCCTTAAAACAAAAGCACTCCGACAAGCGCGAGGGTGCAGGTTAAACCCAGAAGCGGAGGGGGCACTATATCAGACGCTAATCGCTGCAGCGGCGTTAATTGCAGCTATAATAGACGTAGTAGCGTTAATTACCCAAATATCAACATCAGTAGCATCAGGCGCAGCTGTTATACCTTGAGGCCGCGGAGGAGAGGAGGGCGGGGAGGGGAGGGAGGGGGCTCTGGCAGACAGCAAAGCGCAATTACATTCTCAGAGCGTCTGATGATGACAGCGACAGGAGGAGAAAAGGCTGAAGGGAAAGGGGACGGAAGTAGACGGCGGCAGGGGAGGGGCAGGGGAGGGCGAGGGGGGGAGGGGCGGGGGAGGGGGCAGGCGGGTCAGGTGCAGCAGCCACGGGAGAAACGAGTCAGTTGACTCCCAAACGTCGTGTGGAGCGCACGTCGCTCGCCTCCTCCACCGGCTTCACCACGCGTGCTTTGACACGTCCCGCGCGCACACGCGCTCACTCGCTCGCTTTCTGCTTGTAAGCGGTCGTATTTGCATTTTATCGCCCGAGGTGTAATTTCATTTTCTTGTTTATGATCTCTATTACTTTATGAGGAACGCGTGAGTAAAGGATATTGACCATTTCCCAATATTTATATGCATACCTTGATAATGCGATCGCACTTGGTGAATTAATTGCTTGGTATAAATCAGGTCGTTATTATGAATACGAAATAACGTCTATATAATACGCGTTTATACATAATCCGGTGTTTCGATCAAATGAAACTATTTACGACCCGTGTTCGCGTGAGAGCGGCACAAGCTGTTAACTTAATTGTTTTCCTTCGCTCCCGGTCCATTAACGATCGCGCCAAGAGGCATAACATCCGCTAGTCGGTGCGTTTCTGTTGAAGTACTTCTGGAAATTATAGCCAAGCTGCCTGACACACATGCACTCGGATACCCCCTCCTCCCCCACCCCTGTCTCTCCGCTCAATTGAGTCTGCGAGATCGACGCGCTGTGTTGACGTTCGGCCAAACTGTTCGCGAATCCGCATGCATACGGATGCAGACTTTACGATCCCCTTCGCGGTGGTATCCGGTGCACACTTTATAAGAACGACGTGATGTGTTTCGTCCGTTCTTTACACAATTTTTTCATCTATTCTTTTGCGGGCTGCGAATAACTGTCGGCTGCATGAGTTACGTCCGTTTGTGAGACGAAATATAGTTTAATAAAAGTACAGCCAGCGAGTTATGAAAGTGGAAAACCCAGACAAACATTTTTTTTTTTTTTCAGGAAGCATGGAACAAATGTTGATGATCCTGACAACGATGTAATTAGTCAAGTAAAATGAAAATTCACATCGACAAAAAGATAATTATGCAAATTCGCAAAACCAGACAAGGAAATACGCCAGATTACACCTAAAAGATAAATAAAAAAAAAGACATACAAAAAGAGAGAGAGAATCGAATGAAATACAGTGCAATAAAACAAAACCATGATGATAATAACGAAATTATGTTATCGATAATCCAAGGATAGTAATGATTCTAATAATAAATAGAATAATACCATAAATAGACACCAATCTGTGCCTCCTGCCCCCTCCCCCCCTTCATAAGTCTTCGTTGGAAACTCGAGGTCACTCACCTGTCGCATAGAAAACGCCACCTGTGCACTTTAGGTGAGTCTTAACCATTTTCTTTTCTTCTTTTCTCTGAATTTTCCATTTTAAATATAAACGTTTTTTTCTCTTATTCTGATGTAGAAAGGATAGATATCCAACACCGAATCTTAAAAAACAACAAACAGGTAGAAATGGAACAAACGGAAAGGAAAAATAAGAAAAAATGTTAATAAACAAGAAATTAGGGCGTGAAATGATTGAAATCAAACCATAAAACCATAAAAAATATAACAACAACGTACAAACGAAAATAAGACAACACATTAACAAACAACAACCTATATCACAAACTAGCAAGAAAAACACAGGAAATAGAACGATGATGATTAATAATAAGGATAATGAAGATGATAGTAATTACGCTGCTGCTGCTACTTATGATGATGACTATGATGATGATTATGAAATTAGTAGTAGTAATAGTAATAGTAGTAGCAGTAGTAGTAGTAGTAGTAGTAGTAGTAGTAGTAGTAGTAGTAGTAGTAGTAGTATAGTAATAGTAATAGTAATAATAGTAGCAATAGTAGTAATAGTAGTAGTATTAATAATAGTAATAGTAATATTAGCAGTAATAGTAATAGTAGTAGCAATAGTAGTAATAGTAACAGTAGTAGTAGTAGTAGTGGTAGTCGTAGTAGTAGTAGTAATAATAATAGTACTAGTAGTAGTAGTAATAGTAGTAGTAGTTGTAATAGTAGTAGTAGTAGTAGTAGTAATCATAGTAGTAACAGTGGTAATGGTAGTATTAGGAGTAGTAATAATGATGATGATAATATCGATAATAATACAACAACTACTACTGCAATTCAAGATGATGGTTATAATGATGCTACTGCTAATAATTATAATGCTGCTGCCGATAATAATGCTGATAATAACAATAACCAAAAGAAAACATTAACAACAATGATAATAATAGCATTAAGAATAATATAAATAATAATAATTCTGATAATAGCACAACTGCTGAAAAAGGATAACAATAATGATGACATTAATGATGATGACAGTGATAGTGATAATAATTATGAAAGTAACAATAAAGATAATACCAGTGATAATGATGATAATGATAATATAGCTAATAATAGTGATAATGATATAGATGATAATTCTAATGATAATGATTATGATAATGATAACAATAACAACAGTGATGATATTGAGAATGATAATGATATCTGATGATAATAGTAATAATAATAACAACAATAGTAATTAATGATAATGATAATACTAATGATTAATAACATGTATGTTAATAAAAGTGATGATAATTAGAATGATAATGTAAATGATAACAATGATAATGATAATGATCATAATAATGACAATGATGATAATAACAATAATGATAAAGATGATGATAATGATAATGTTGATAGTAACAATAGTAATAGTAATGATAGTGATAATGGGAATAATAATAATGATAACAATGATCAAAATAATGATGATAAAAGCAACAACAATAATAATTGTAATGATAATAATAGTAATAATAATAATAATAATAGAAATAAAACAATAATGATAATAATAATGAAAATAATAATGATAATGATAGTAATGATAAAATGACTATAACCATGATGATAATAATGATAACAATAATAATGATAATGAAAAATAATAATGATGATAATAACACTATTGATAATAGTGATAATGATGTTAGTGATGATGATGATAATGAAGATGATGATAGTTGTAGTAATAATAATAATAATATTGATAATGATAACAATAATAATGATTATAATCATGATATGATAGTGATGAAAAGAGTGATGATAACAATGATAATAGTAATAATAATGATAATAATAATAATAATGATGATGATAATAATGATGATAGAATATAATGATATTAATAAAATCATAATGATAATAATGATCATAATAATAATGATAACAATAATTAGAAAGATAATGATAATAACAACAATAATGATAATAATAATAATGATCACTATAATGATAACAATAATCATAGTAATATTTACAATGATAGTGATGATAATAATACTGACAATGATAATGATAATGGTAATGATAGTAATGATAGCAATGACATTCATGATAATAATAATAATGATAACAGTAATAGTAACAATAAAAATTATAGTAATGATAATGATAATTGTAATACTGATAATAACAGTAATAGTAATAGAAGTAACATATGATAATCATGATAATACTAATGATAATAACTGTAATAATGATAATGATATTAACAATGATAATGATGATAATAGCAATTATGATGATAATGATAGTAACGGTAATAGTAATAATGAAATTGATAATGGTAGTGATAATAGTAATAACAATGATGATGATAACAATAATAATAATAGTAATGATAGTAATAATGATAATAATAATGATAATAATAATGATAATAACAATGATAATAATAACAATAATAATAGTAATAATGATAATGAAAATAATAATAAAGATGATAATGATAATAATGATAATAACAATAGTAAGAATAATGATAATTATTATCAGCATTATCATTATAATTTTCATTCCCATTATTATCATTATCATAATGATGATTATTTTGGTAACAAAAGTAATGAAATTTACAATGATAATGATAATAACAATAAGAAGAACAACGAAAATGATGAATGATAATGATGATAATGATAACAAAATCAATACTAATGATAGTGATTATAAGAACGTTGATAATAATAATGATGATGAGGATGATGAATAAATAAAAATCATAATGATAGTGATAATAACAATATAAAGAGCAACGGTAAAGATAATAAAAATGACGGTAATAATAATAATGAGAATGGTATTACTAACAAGAAATGAATGATGACACGTAATAATGATAAAAATAATTCTTGTAATGTTGATAGTGATGATAATAATAATCATGATAATAATAATAACAACATTAATGATTATGATGATAATAATTACATTAATATAATAAGCGTAACGGTAAAAGTAATTACAACAATGGTAATGATAATAATGATATTAGCAACAGTAAGGGTGATTGTGATCATCAGCATAATAATAGTGAAAATGATAGTGAAACACCAACAAACAAGCACAAACAAATACAAGCAAGCACAAGAAAGTACAAAGAAATCCAAGCAGACAAACAATCAAACAAGCAAACAAACAAGCAGCACACGATAGCACAAAGAAATCCAAACAAAACAACAATAAGCAAGCAAGCAAACAAACAAAGCAAGCAAAGAAAGCACAAAGAAACCCAAGCAAACCCAACCAAATCCAAACAAACCCAAACAAACTCAAAGAAACACAAAGAAATCCAAAAACCCAACCAAATCCATAAGCACAGCAACCCTAAAATCACAAGCAAAGACAAACAAATCAAGCAAACCAAGCAAATCCAAACCAATAATAACAAACAAACAAACACAAACCAAGCACAAAGAAATCCAAGCAAACACAACCAAATCCAAACAAACCCAAACAAACACAAGCAAAGACAAACAAATCCAAGCAAACCCAAACAAACCCAAACAAACACAGAGGCAAAGACAAACAAACCCAACAACCAAACACCAAACAAGCAAACACAACCAAACCCAACAAACCCAACAACACAAGCAAACACAAATCCAAAAAACCAACAAACCAAGCAAGACAAACAAAAATCAAGCAAACCAAACCAACACACAACAAACAAACCCAAACAAACACAAACAAATCCAAGCAAACACAACCAAACCCAAACAAACCCAAACAAACACAAGCAAAAGCAAATCAAACAAACAAACAAACACAAACCAAAAGCAAAACCAAACAAACCCAAACAAACCAAAGCAAACAAACACAAACAAACACAAACAAATCAAGCAAACACAACCAAAATCAAACAAACCATAACAACACAAGCAAAGAAAACAAAATCCAAGCAACCCAAACAACCAAACAACACAAGCAAAGACAAACAAACCAAACAACCCAAACAAACACAAACAATCCAAGCAAACACAACAAACCCAAACAAACCAAACAAAGCCAAGCAAACACACCAACAACAAATCCAAACAAAACCCAAACAAAACAAAGCAAAGACAAACAATCCGCAACACACAAACAAAAACAGGACCCAAACAAAACACAACACAAAAATTCAGCAAAGACAAAGCAAACACAACCAAATCCAAACAAACCCAACAAACACAAACAAACCCAACAAATCCAAGCAAACCAACAAACCAAACAAAGCACAAGCAGCAGCGCCAGAATACAAGCGCCGAGACAGGACGGAGAGGAGAGCAGGAGGGGAGGGAGCGAGTGGCTGGTTCGAGCCCTGTACTGCGCTCCTTATATTGAGCCCCGGTTCTGAACCCTGACAAATGGACCAGACAAGATGCGTCGCTCAAGAAGGGAAGTTTTTTGTTTGGGGAGGGATGGGAGGAGGAAGGGTGGGGGGTGGGAGGGATGGGATGGAAGGAGGGAGGGGTGGGATGGGAAGGAGGGATGGGATGGAGGGAGGGATGGGAAGGAGAGGGAGAGGGAGGAATGGAGGGAGGAGAGGGATGGAGGGAGGAGGGGGACGGGAAGGAGGGAGGGAGAGAGGGAAGGATGGAAGGGAGGGAGGGAGGGAGGGAGGGAGGGAGGGGAGGAGGGAGGGACAGCGGTTGGAAGGGAAGAGGTGAGAGAGGGAAGGAGGAGGAGGGAAGGAGGAAGGGAGGAGCGGGAGGGAAGGGGGGTCGAGGGAGGAGGGAGGGAGGGGGGAAAAAGATTAGAAGGGGAGTAGTAGAGGAGGGACGGGGGTCGAAAGGAGGGCTGGGATGAAGGAGGGAGGGATGGGTATGGGCTTGGTTAAGGAGGGTAGGAGGGAGGGAAAGGAGGCCGTTGTTAAAGGAGAGACGGGGAGAAGGAGGGTAGGAGGGGGGACAAGGAGGTAGAGGAGGTAGAGAAAGAGGGTGAGGATAGTGGGGGAAGGTTGAAGGGGGGGAGGGGAGTGAGTGGGGGAATTGAGGGGAAAGTGGGAAGGAGGTTATGGAGGTGAGGGGGGGGGAGGGTTTGGAGGGAAAAAAAACGTAGAAAATATGGGGTTTTAGAAATAAGAGAGAGATATAGCGAGCGAGCGAGCGAGAGAGAGAGAGAGAGAGAGAGAGAGAGAGAGATAGAGAGAGAGGAGAGAGAGAGAGATGAGAGAGAGAGAGAGAGAGAGAGAAGAGAGAGAGAGAGAGAAGGAGGAAGGGAGAGAACGAGACAGAGAC
The DNA here is from genome assembly GCF_003789085.1 of Penaeus vannamei. Classification (NCBI taxonomy): domain Eukaryota; kingdom Metazoa; phylum Arthropoda; class Malacostraca; order Decapoda; family Penaeidae; genus Penaeus; species Penaeus vannamei. Next base: position 523,043 of record NW_020869964.1, read on the forward strand.
AGAGAGAGAGAGGAGAGAGAGAGAGAGAGAGAGAGAGAGAGAGAGAGAGAGAGAGAGAGAGAGAGAGAGAGAGAGAGAGAGAGAGAGAGAGAGAGAGAGAGAGAGAGAGAGAGAGAGAGACAGAAAATTCCATATTTGGTTTTCAGAGTAATGAGGCGGTGTTCTGTTGGCGGGAGGAGGTAAATCGAGTAATAAAAAAAGCTGAGACGTAAAAAAATGGAAAAAAAGGCAAAGAAATGAAAAGAAGGAGAGGATGGACATAAATGATGAAATATATATCATTATTATCTCAATCCATCATCATTATTACAGCTACTATTATCATTACTATTTATTTTACTATCATTTATATTATTATTATCATTATCATTATCATAGTTATCATTATTATCATTATCATTATGTATATCATTATCATTATTTCTCATTATCATCATTATCTTTATCATTATCGTTATCTTAGTCATTATTACAGTTATTACCTTTATCATCATCGTCATTATGCTTTTCAACGTCTTTTTCTCTTTCTTTATCACTTTCCTCTATTCCTTCTTCTATCTCTCTTGATTCTCTTTTCTCACGATTTGTTCCTGGTAATATTCTTTCTTTCATCTCCTATTCTATTCCTTCTTCTTCTTCTTTCTCTTTTTTCTTTCGACTTGGGTGTTTCATGTACTTCCCCTTTCTTAGCCTCTTCTACGTTTCTTAAGAAATTTCTGTCATCTGTTCTTTCTTCCTTGCTTCTTCTTCTTCTTCTTCTTCTTCTATCTTTCTCACTGTCCTCCTTCTCCTACCTTTCTTCTTCACTGCCCTTTCTCCACTTTTCTATTCGCTATAAGCCACATTTTCTTTTTCCCTCTCCCTTTCCCCTTTTCCACTTCCAGTACCTCTTCCTCTCTCTTCCTTATTATCCTTTCCTCCCTAGCTATCTATCCTCTTTCTCCCTCTTTTGCCCCTCCCTCCCTCCCCTTCCCTCGCCCACGACCACCTACTCTCCCCTACTCCCCCCCTGCCTCTACTCCGCTGCTATTTTACTTTTTTCTTCTTGTTCTTCTCTCCCCATTTTCCTTTCTTTTCCTTCTATCCCTCATTCGTCCCTTCCTCTCTTCCCCTGCTCTTTAGCTCTTTTTTTTCTCCTATCTCCCCATCTCCTTCTTCCGATCTCCTTGTCCAATTCTCCCCTCTCTCACCTACTCCTTCCCTACCTTCCCCTTCAATCCTTTCCCCTTCTCTCTTTCTCCTTATCCTCTTTTCTACTCTGCCCTATTCTCTTTACCCCTTCCTCCTTTCGCTGATCCTTACCCCCTTCCTCCCCCCATATCCTTGGCTTTAATTTCCCTATCTCCTCTCCCTCCCTTCCCTACTCCTTGTTCCCCTCCCCCTCCCCCTTTTCCCTGCCTCAACTCCCCTACCTACCTCCCCCCCTCCCTACTCCCCCTTCCCCCTCACCTCCCCCCCCTCTTCCTTGCCCCCTCCCTCCCCCCCTCACCTCCTCCCTCACCCCTTGCTCCCTCCCTCACCTCCCCCCCTCATTCCTTGCCCCCTCCCTCCCCCCTCCCCCCCCCCACCTCTTCTCCGTTGCAATATCAGGATGCAAATTGCGATTCCTGTTTGGTCACGTGATAAAGTGATCCGGGAGAGATAGGAGCTTAATCAGCAGCATGTCACACTTGAATCCAAACCCATTTCTTACTCCTCGCGCGATTGCTAATGAATTTCTTTCTCTCTCTCTCTTTCTTTTCTTTCTTTCTCTCTATTTCTATTTCTATATTTCCCTCTTTCTCTCTCTGTCTGTCTGTCTGTCTCTCTCTATCTCTTTCTCTCTGTCTCTCTCTCTCTCTCTACTCTCTCTCTCTGTTCTCTTCTCTCTTCTCTCTCTTTCTTACTTTTTTCTTATTTTCTCTCTCTTCTTTTCTTTTCTCTTTTCTGTATCTCTTTCTCTCTCTCTCTTCTCTCTCTCTTTTCCTCTGTCTCTGTCTTTCTCTCTGTCTCCTTCTCTCTCTCTCTCTCTCTCTCTCTTCTCTCTCTCTCTCTCCCTCTCTCTCTCTTCTCTCTCTCTCTCTCTCTTTTCTCTCATTCTTCTATTCTCCTCTCTCTCTCTCTCTCTCTCTCTCTCTCTCTCTCTCTCTCTCTCTCTCTCTCTCTCTCTCTCTCTCTCTCTCCCTGTATCTCTCTCTCTCTCTCTCTCTCTATATATATGTATCAATTGACTATCTCTAACTATATTTTCTTAAAACTTAGTCGACGTCAAAAAACGTTGCCCAAAAAAAACAACAACAAAAAAAAAAAAAAAAAAAAAAACGCACTAAGCAAAAAAAACAAAACAAAAGTATACTTTGAAGCTCACCTGGACGTCACAACCACAACAACAACAACAACAACAAAACAAAAAACAAGGACACACAATAACACTAAATAGAAATGTTTTTGAAGCTCACCTGACGTCACAACCAACAACAACAACAAAAAACAAAAAAACAAGGACACACAATACACTAAATAGAAATGTTTTTTGAAGCTCAACCTGACGTCACAACCAACAACAACAACAACAACAACAACAAAGAACAAAACAAGGACACACAATAACACTAATAGAAATGTTTTTGAAGCTCAACTGACGTTCAACCAACAACAACAACAAACAAAAACAAAAACAAGAACACACAATAACACAAATAAATGTTTTTGAAGCTCACCTGACGTCACAACCAACAACAACAACAACAACAAAGAACAAAAACAAGGACACACAATAACACAAGCTCAACTGTCCCAACAACACAACAACAACAAAACAAGGACACACATAACACTAAATAGAAATGTTTTTGAAGCTCACTGACGTCACAACAACAACAAACAACAAACAAAGAAACAAAAAACAAGACACTAAATAGAAATGTTTTTGAAGCTCAAACTGACGTCACAACAACAACAACAACAACAACAAAACAAAAAACAAGGACACACAATAACACTAAATAGAAATGTTTTTGAAGCTCACCTGACGTCACAACCAACAACAACAACAACAACAACAAACAAACAAAAAAAAACAAGAACACACAATAACACTAAATAGAAATGTTTTTGAAGCTCAAACTGACGTCACCACAACAACAACAACCAACAACAAAACAAAACACACACAATAACACTTAAATAGAAATGTTGAAGCCAACTAACGTCACAACCAACAACAACCAACAACAACAACAACAACAACAACAACAACAACAAAGAAGACACCAATAACACTGAAAACTGACGTCACAACAACAACAACAACAAAACAACAAGACACACAATAACACTAAATAGAAATGTTTTTGAAGCTCTGACGTCACAACAACAACAACAACACAAAAACAAGGACACAACAAACAACCAACAACAAACAAAAACAAGGACACACAATAACACTAAACAGAAATGTTTTTGAAGCTCACTGACGTCACAACCAACAACAACAAAACAACACAACACAACAACAACAACACACACAATAAACACTAAATAGAAATGTTTTGAAGCTCAACTGACGTCACAACCAACAACAACAACAACAAACAACAAAAGAACAAAAACAAACACACAAACAACCACCACCAACAAAAAGAACAAAAAACAAAGACACACAATAACACTAAATAGAAATGTTTTTGAAGCTCAACTGACGTCACAACCAACAACAACAACAAAGAACAAAAACAAGGACACCAAACAACAACAACAACAACAACAACAAAACAAAAACAAGAACACACAATAACACTAAAAGAAATGTTTTTGAAGCTCAACTGACGTCACAACCAACAACAACAACAACAACAACAACAACAACAACAACAAACACACAATCACAAAACAACAAAACAACAACAAACAAAACAAAACACACAATAACACAAAACAGAAATGTTTTTGAAGCTCAACTGACGTCACATCTCTGGACTCTCGGCTACGAAGGGGCGACTGCGATGAAGCCAATTACTTGTCAATTCAATACCACTCCTGTGATTAGACAAACACACAGACAACCCCAGGATATGATAGTTAATTAAAGGTAAAAAAAAAAGGGTTAATGAGTCGTATCGATTGCATTTAAACACGATTGGGGGAATCGATGAGGTGTCATTAGATAAAAATGAGAAGGGGTTAATGATCTGGAAATGAAATGGTCTTTTGTCGAGGTTGGGAATAATGGGTCGTGTTATCATTATAGTTATTGGTATCATTATCGTTAAAATGATTATGATTATCATTAATGATTATTACGATTGTTAATACCATTTTTGTTATTCTTATTATCATTGTCTTCATTTATTATCATAATTATTATCATTATTATATTATTATCATTATTTTTATCAATTAATTTTATATAATATTATTTATCATCATTTTTATCATTATCATTTATCATTATTTTTATTATTATTGTTATCATTGATTATATTATTATCATATTATTTGTTATTATATTATTATTATAATTATTTATTATTAATTATGTTATTGTTATTATTTCATTAATATCATTATCATTATTATAATGTTTAAATTATCATTATCATTATTATGTTTTTATTATGTACAATTAATAATGATAATAGTAATTATTATTATCATCTTTATTATATATTTAACTAATATAATAATAACAAAATAATAATAATAATTTTTTTTTTCGTATTATTATATATCATCATTATTGTTATTATATTAATGTTATTATCATCATTTCATTATCTTGCATTATTTCTATTATCTATTTTATTATTATCATTGTTATTTTATAGTTATTACATTATTATCAATTATTTATCATTTATTTTATCATTATTATTATTATAATTATTATTATTATTCATTATTATTATTATCATTATCATCATTATTACCATTGTTATTATTATTATCATTATTGTTAATAGAGTAGTAGTAGTAGTTGTAGCAGTAATAGTAGTAGCAGTGATAGTAGTAAAAGAAAGATGGAATAAAGCAGTGCCACATTGATATGGTAAATAACAGCCCTCCCTGACTAGGAATCGAGCCAGGGCCACTCTCGCTATGAACCCGCAGGACCGGTGCCGAACCGACCCCACCAACGCGACCCATTAAAAGGAGTGTGCAACGAGGAGCTAACTAGCTACATAAACATTACCGTAACTATTCATACATGGGTAACGATAGCGAGGTTTCACACACACACACACACACACACTCGCCGTGCTCACTCGTCGGATATTGATTTTGCAATTCAGATCCTGAGTCAGGTGTACTGTTATATTCATGTAAGATGGAATAATGTACTGTCGCTTTGGCATGGATGAATAACATTCCCTGACCAGGACTCGAACCTGGGACAGTTATGAATCCGTAGGACAGAGTACCCACGGGGAGTGTATGTAAAACTATCGCTATCATTACTTATGTATAGGTAGAGAGATATATATATATATATATATATATATATATATATATATATATCGATATATATATATATATATATATATATATATATATATATATATATATATATATATATACATATATATATATATATATATATAGTAGAGAGAGAGAGAGAGTAAATGGATAGGTCTTCGGAGCTAGTGAGATCCTAGTTGCACACTCCTTTTAGTGGGTCGTGTGGTATGGTTGGTTGAGCACCGGTTCTGCGGGTTCATACCTGGAGTGGTTCTGGTTCGAGTCTTGGTCAGGGAGTAGTAGTAGTAATATCATTATTATTATTTTCAGTTTTGTTTTCTTTGATAGCATCAATATTATCTTTGATAGCATCAATTTTCATCATTAGTTTTAACATTATTATTAACTATATTATCATAATTACTCTCATTGTTATTATCATCATCATTATTATTACCATTGATGTTTTCATTATTATCATCGCTATTATCATCATTATTATCATTGTGATCATTATTATAATTACTAATGCTATTATCATCATGATCATGATCATCATCTTTGCTATTATCACTATCATTCCCTACATCCCCTTTCCCTACATCATCTTTTGCTCTCTCTCTCTCTCTCACCGTCTCTCTTTCCCCTCACCATCCCTCTCTTTCTCTCTCCTCCTTTACATTCCTTTTCTGCGCCCGCTACAGGCGTTTGCATGCTAGACCCAGATATGTCACCGTTTGGCGTGTAGGTATGCAAAAGGCGTGTAAAAGTTATGGTTGTGTGAGCTGCTGGTTTCCACGTCCCTTTTCCCACAACCGCCCGTCCGCCGCAACATCACTGGGATATATTTCGCCGCAACATCAGTGGGATATATTTCGCGGCCCCACACTGCGCCATCAGCGGTGTATATATTTCTGTTGTTTGTGGCCGGTGGGACAGTTGTGCTGTAACCCTGCGGCACTTTGCTACGGGCTTCTCTCTCTCTCTCTCGCTTTCTCTGTCTGTCTGTCTGTCTCTGTATCTGTCTGCTCTCTTGCTCTCTCTCTCTGTCTGTCTGTCTCTCTCTCACAATAAATCTATATCTATATCTATATCTATCTATCTATCTATTTATATATGTATTCTCTCTCTCTCTCTCTCTCTCTCTCTCTCTCTCTCTCTCTCTCTCTCTCTCTCTCTCTATATATATATATATATATATTATATATATATATATATATATATATATATATATATATATATATATATATATATATATATATATATATATATATATATATATATATATATATATATATATATGTGTGTGTGTGTGTGTGTGTGTGTGTGTGTGTGTGTGTGTGTGTATGTATGTGTGTATGTATGCACGTTCTGTGTGTGTGTCTGTATGTACATGTACATGCGTATATACACGTCTCTGCATATGAGCTACACCACTGTACTCAGCGTATAAATTTCCCCCAAAAGAAGCCTCAGAGACCAAGAGATACTCCACCAACAGCGCTCTCACCAGCTGGACCCGAGCCATGGCGGTGGAAGCTCGAACCCCGAAGAGCGAACGGGTTCAAACAAACATCTCTGTCAAAAGGAGGTGTAGGACACTTAAATGATAAGTCAACAAATAAATAAAATGGGAACAATAAAGAATGATGATGATGATAGTGATGATGGTAATGATAGTGTGGTAGTGATAATGATGATGGTAGTGTTTGATAATGATAATTATGGTGTGATAGTGATAATGATAGTGTGATAATGATAATGATAGTGTGGTAGCGTTAATGATAATGATAGTGTGATAGTGATAATGATAATGACAGTGATACTGATACTGATAGTGATAATGATAACGATACTGTGATAGTGATAATGATAGTGTGAGTGATAATGATAGTATGATAATGATAGTGATAATGATAGTGTAATAATGATAATGATAGTGTGATAATGATAATGATAGTGTGATAGTGATAATGATACTGATAGTGTGATAGTGATAATGATAGTGTGATAATGATAGTGTGATAATGATAATGATGATAATGATAGTGTGCTAATGATAATGATAGTGTAGTGATAGTGATAGTGATAATGATAGTGTGATGATGATAATAGTGTGATAGTGATAATGATATGATAATAATGATAGTGTGATGTGATCTGATAGTGTGATAATGATATGATATAATGATACTGATAGTGTAATAATGATAATGATAATGACATCCAAACGGCACATCCAGGTCGACCTCCTCCGGTCTCGCCTTCCCGAACCCGGCGCCATCCGGCCGGCCGCTGAGACGACCCGCCTCCGTACCCGACCGCGTCTCCTCCCGCCCTTCGTGCCTTCACGCCCTTCGTGCCTTCACGCCCCGTCGTCCCGATATGAGACTCAACGCTCGGCCGCGCCCTGAGAGAGCTCCTGCAGCGGCCGAGGCATCGCGAGGGCGGCGATATCTCGGCCGGACCCAGCGAGGGACGGGAGCCGGGACGTGCGCTGGGTTCGCTCGCTCGCTTCAGCTCGCTTCAGCCGCGCCCGCTCGCTTCAGCTCGCTTCAGCCCGCTTGCTTCAGCCCGCGCGCCCGCTTCAGCCCGCTTCAGCACGCGTCCGCCCGCGCAAGCCCGCTTCCGGCCGCGCAAGCCCGCTCCCGCCGCCCTGGCTTGAACGGGGGATGTGGACGCACGCCCATACACACATATTTATGTGTGTATGGGTATCTATGTGTGTGCATATTTGTGTACATACATACATGCATACATGTATACACGGGTTGTCTGGAATGGTCTCTCTTTATATATGTGTGTATTGTTTGTTTATGTATGTGTATATATCATATATATATAATATATATATATATATATATATATATATATATATATATATATATATATATATATATATATGTGTGTGTGTGTGTGTGTGTGTGTGTGTGTGTGTGTGTGTGTTTGTGTGTGTGTGTGTGTGTATACACAGGCACACACGCGTGTACGCGCGCATGCGTAGTGCATTATTCCATATTTCATATATATATATATATATATATATATATATATATATATATATATATATATATATATACACACACACACACACACACCACACACACACACACACACACACACACACACACACACACACACACACACACACATGTATATATATATATATATATATATATATATATATATATATATATATATATATATATATATATATATATATATATATATATATATATATGTGTATATATATGTATATATACATATACACATACACATACATAAACATAAACATATACACACATATATACAAAGAGAGACCCTCCCAGACAACCCGTGTATACATCACAGCTGACAGAGCCTCTCTTGTTCCCGGAAACCGAGTTAATCAGCCTCATCGGTCCTTCGCTCTTAATTAAGCCGACGTCTCACCTTTCCAGGATTCTTTCAAAGGGGTCTGCCGGCTGGTCATGAGACTCGCGCACGGCTCTGGCTCGCGCTGGGTCTTGGGTGGAAGGGAGGGGTGGGGATAGAGGGATGGGTGGGGTGGGTGAGGGATGGGTGGAGAGATGGAGAGGGTGGGGGGGGGGTTGGGGGGATGGGTGGGGGTGGGGGATGGAGGGTAGGGTGGGGGGTGGGTGGGTGGGTGGGTGGGTGGGGGGAGGGGGAATTGTGGGGTGGGGGATTTGGGTGGAGGGGGGGGGAGGGGTTGGGGGATTGGGGTGGGGGTGGGTGAGGGTGGTGGGGGTGGAGGGGTGGGTGGTGGGGATGGAGGGGTGGGTGGGGTGATGGCATGGAGGCGTGGGTGGGTAGGGGGGTGGGGGGATTGGGGGTGGATGGGTGGGGGGATGGAGGGTGGGTGAGTGGGTGGGTGGGTGGAGGGATGGTGGGTGAGGGATGGAGGGATGGCGGGTAGGTGGGTGAGTGGGTGGGGGGGGGATGGTGGGTAGACGGTTGGGGTGGGGGATGGAGGGATGGATGGGTGAGTGGTGGAAGGATGGGTGGGGATTGGTGGTGGATGGGTGAGTGGGCGGAGGGATGGGTGGGTGGATGGATGGGGGGATGGGTGAGTGGAAGGATGGAAGGATGGGTGGGTGGTGGGTGGGGGTGGGGGATGGGGTGGGTGGGGGATGGGGGGATGGGGATGGGGGGATGGGGGGATGGGATGGGGGGATGGGGGTGGGTGGGGGGATGGGGAGATGGATGGATGGGTGGTGGATGGATGGATGAACAGCTGGTTGGTTAATTGGATGGATAGTTAGATGGATGGATGGGCGATGGATGTGTCTATCTGATTGTCGATCTATCTGTCTGTGTCTCTTTCTCTCTATTTGCTTTTGTCTCTGCCTGTGTTTTCTTTTTCTTTTTTCTCTATACATCTATTATTTGCTTGTTTGTCTGTCTGTCTTTCACTCTATTTTTTTTCATTGTGTGTTTTGTTTGTCGTTATTTATCTGTACTTACTTTTTTCCTTTTTTTCTTCTGTCTATATGTATCTATTTTTTGTGTCTGTCGGTCTCTCTCTGTCTCTGTTTCTGTATCTCTCTTTTCTCTTTCTCCTTCTCTCATCCCCCCCCTCTCTCTCTCCTCTCATCCCCCTCTCTCTCTTTCTCTTTCTCTTCTCTTCTCTCTCTCTCTCTCTCTCTCTCTCGCTCTCTCCTCTCTCTCTCTCTCTCTCTCTCTCTCTCTCTCTCTCTCTCTCTCTCTCTCTCTCTCTCTCTCTCTCTTCTCTCTCTCTCTCTCTCTCTCTCTCTCTCTCCTCTCTCATCTTCTCTCTCTTTCTCTCTCTCTCTTCTCTCTCTCTCTCTCTCTCTCTCTCTCTCTTTCTCTCTCTCTCTCTCTCTCTCTCTCTCTCTCTCTCTCTCTCTCCCTCTCTCTCTCTCTCTCTCTCTCCTCTTCTCTCTCTCTCTCTCTCTCTCTCTCTCTCTCTCTCTCTCTCTCTCTCTCTCTCTCTCTCTCCTCTCTCTCTCTCTCTCTCTCTCTCTCTCTCTCTCTCTCTCTCTTTTATCAAGTTTCCATTGGCCATTACCCAAGGCCTTTGTAATGATCGGACTCTATTTAGGGAGAGGAAATCGGAATTACAGAGAGGGAAATAAATGAGGAGGAGGAGTAGGAGGAAGAAGAGGAGGAGAAGTAGGAGAATAAGAATAAGAAGGAGGAGGAGTTGGAGGAGGAGGAGTATGAGGAGCATGAGGAGTATGAGATGATGAATGAATGAGATGAGGAGGAGGAGGAGGAGGAAGAAGAGGAGGAGGAGAAGAAAAGAAGAAGAAGAAAAGGAAAGAAAGAAGAAGGAGAGAGTAGGAGGAGGAGGAGAAGAAGAAGAAGAAGAAGAAGAAGAAGAAGAAGAAGAAGGATGAGGATGAGGATGAGGAGGATGAGGGAAAGGAGAAGTAGGAGGAAAATATAGAGGATGAAAAGAAAAGCGGAAGAAGAGAAAAATACATAAAGATAAAGAAGAGGGAGTAAAAATAGAATAAAAACGGGGGAAAAGAAAACGAAGACGAGAAGGAATAAAAAAAAAAAGAAAAAATGAAGAGGGAGTAAAAAAAAAAAAAAAACGGGGGAAAAGAAAACGAAGAAGACGAGAAAGAAATAAAAAGAAGAAAAAAAAAGAAGACGAGAATGAAATAAAAAGAAGAAGAAGAAGAAAAAAAGAAGACGAGAAGGAATAAAAAGAAGAAGAAAAAAGACAAAAAGAAAAGACACGAAAAACCAAAAGAAAAGAAAAAGAAGAAAAAAACTGGACAGATCAATTCTCTCAAGCAGACTGCGAGGACTCTGTTGCATCCCGAAGGAGTCTCGGTCCTAAATGAAGACCATCGGCCTCATTAGCACCTGCAGCGCCATCAGGAGCAGAAGCCGGGCGGGCGGGATGGGCGGGATGGGCGGGATGGGTGGGCGGGATGGGCGGGCGGGATGGGCGGGCGGGATGGGTGGGTGGGTGGTTGGGTGGGTGGGTGGGTGGGTTGGGATGGGTGGGATGGGCGGGGGGTGGGCGGGCGGGATTGCGGGGGGGGTGGGCGGGATGGGTGGGATGGGCGGGTGGGTGGGGGTGGTGTGGGTGGTGGGGGGGCGGTAGGGGTGTGGCAGCGGCGGCACGGAATCGGGGAGACACGCGAGGCGATCGGAAAGGGGAAGAGGGAGAATGGGGGAATGAAGATGGGGTTGAAAGAGAGAGAAGAGGGTAGGGGGGGGGATGAGGGTGAGGGGGGGGGGGGTATGGGGTGGGGGATAGGGGGAAGGAGGATGGTGGGGTGGTGGGGGATAAAAGTGATCGATAGATAGGTGGGTAGAGAGAGAGAGAGAGAGAAGAGAGAGAGAGAGAGAGAGAGAGAGAGAGAGAGAAGAGAGAGAGAGAGAGAGAGAGAGAGAGAGAGAGAGAGAGATAGATAGATGAGAGAGAGGAGAGAGAGAGAGAGAGAGAGAGAGAGAGAGAGAGAGAGAGAGAGAGAGAGAGAGAGAGAGAGAAAGAGAGAGAGAGAGATAGAGAGAGAGAAGAGAGAAGAGAGAAAAGAGAGAGAAATAGAGACAGACAGACAGGTAGACAGACAACAGACAGACAGCCAGGCAGGGAAAGGCAGAGAAGAGAGAAAAGGAGACAAAGAAAGGCAGAGAAGAAAGAAGAGGAAAGAGAGGAGAAAATCGGCGGCTTTCAAAATCCTCTTCTGGTCAATTTAAATTCTCATTCAAGGACAATCTAAGTAAATTGTCGTCTGTAGTTAATGGAAATGGTCTAATTGCACTTGTAGAATATTCTTATCCTCTTTTTCTCCTCTCCTTTCTTCTTCTTCCTTTCCATTTGCTCTTCGCTTTACCCTTTCTCTCTCTCTTTTTTCTCTCTCTCTCTTCTTCTCTCTTCGTCTCTTGTCTACATTACTCTCTCTCACTCTCTCTCTCTCCTCTCCCTCCCTCCTCCCTCCTCTTCCTCCTCCCTCCCCTCCTCCCTCCTCCTCCTCCCCTC
>NW_020869964.1:540442-542942 GCF_003789085.1 Penaeus vannamei
ATTATATTGGTATTACCATCATTGTCATTATCATCATCCCTAATGATAATAAAAATGATAAATGTAATGGATGGTTATGATAATAATAATAGTAACAATCATAATAAAATTATTGATGATAATAATGATGATAATATGGTAATAGTAATAATGATAACAGTAATAATTTAAGCAATGAGGATAATGATGACTTTTTATCGCTATTGTTATTACTATCCTCACTGCTATTATCAATATTAATATCATAATTATCAAACTCTTATCATCATTATTCCTATCATTATCATTACTATCTATCTTATTATTATGATCACCATTATCATATTGTTATTTTTACCATTATAATTGTAACTATCATAATAATGTTAATAAAATGATAACAATAATAATAATAATAACAACAACAACAACAACACGATAATAATAATAATAATAAAATGATAAAAATAATAATATATATAATAATAATTTAATAATAATAATAATAATAATAATAATAATAATAATAATATAATATATAAAAAAATAATAATAATAAATGATAATAATAACAATAATAATAATAACAATAATAATAAATAATAATAATAATATATAATAATAATAATAATATAATAGTAATAACAACAACAAACATAATAATGTTAATAATAATAAAAATGATATAAATAAAATAATACTGATGAATGATAATAATCATAATGATGTAATGAAATAATAATGATAAACTACTAATACAGTAATAATAATGATGATAATGATATTTTGAACATAGAAATAAAATATAATAAGATTGATGGATGATAATGATATAAAATGATAATAATATATAATAATAATAATAATAATAATAGGAATAAATAATAATACTAATAATAAATATAATAATAATGATAATAACAATAATAATAATAATAACAATGATAATGATATAATGATGATAATAATAAAAATGAGAATAATAATGATACAATGTTAATAATAAATGATAATGATAAAAATAATTATATAATAATAATAATAATAATAATAAATTATTATTATATTATTAATTATTATTATTATTATTATTATATTATTATATTATTATTATTATTATATATTATATAATGATAATAATAAAACAATAAAGGTAGAATAGTAATAAGGATAATCGTGATATTGGTTGTAATAATCATAGAAATAATAATGAACATGAAATGAATATAATGATAATAATGAGAATAAGAACATCAACAATATTGATACACAAAAAAATACATCCGGAAGTGCTCCCAATACAACAAACCAACACACCAAAAAAAAAAAACATGACCCGCCAAATCGCCGACGTTCGCGAACATTAGACGCCCGCCAAAGTCCGAGCCTCATGGGCGCATTTTTCCCGGCGCTTTCCCTTGTCAATCCCAGTCATCAGCGGGTCTCTCGAGTGATCCTTTCAGAGGCAAATGGGAGTGTTTTCGGCCGCGCGTCTGATTTAGCGGCCGAAGGAGGACGAATGGGGCTGGAGCCTCTCCGTTGGCTGCGGTTGGGCTTCTTCCGCGAGAGATTTATTTTCTTTTGGACAATATATATAAATGTGTGCGCACACAAAAGTGCGCGAACACGATCGTTTATATATATACATATACATACATACATACATATATATATATATATATAATAATATTATATATGTTGTGTGTTGTGTGTTGTGTGTGTGTGTGTGTGTGTGTGTGTGTTGTGTGTGTGTGTGTGTGTGTACACGCACAAGTATAAATTCTTCCTTTCTCTCACACACTCAACTACTCCATATATGTATAACATATATATATATATATATAATAATATATATATTATTATATTATATATATATATATATATATATATATATATATTTGAGTGTACGGGAGAAATAAAAGGATCTAAGCTTGTGCGCATGCACGCAAGCGCAGCACAGCAGCACCGAGTTCCTTGAAAGGGCAGCGAAAATCGCAGTCGATCCTCAAGCACAAATGCGCTCGGAGTGTAGCCCCCCCCCTCGTCCTCTCCCCCTGTCCCCTCGCCGAATCTCTCCCCTCTTCGCTGGCGCGCTCCATCCGTCATCATTAGAAGATCGCTTTTATTATTTATTTTGGGACAAATTTTTGCTTTTGAAAATTTAAACGAAAGAGATACAGTTCCACGTAGCAAAATATTTTTTTTTTTTTTCTTTTTTTACGTGTGAATAATAATAATAATATAATAATAACAATGATAATAATGACAAAAAGGCAAACGAAAGGCAAGAAAGAAGAACTTCATGAGAGAGAAAATAGTTCTCATATAAAAAAGTAGATGATAAACGATAAACAGCACCAAGATAATCAGAGTTAAGACGAGGTGTCAAAGTCAATTAGAAAATACATTCTTTCGCGTCTATCTACCTATCTGTCAAAATGTCTATCAAATTTTGTCAGTCCATCAGTGTAGAATTTATCCATATTCAATTTACCCAAAATCTAACTATTTATCTATCTAT
>NW_020869964.1:547942-550442 GCF_003789085.1 Penaeus vannamei
CACTTCCCTGTCCATTCCTTATTTCCCTATCTCACTGTCCCTTTCTCCCTTCCCCTCATCCGCTCCCGTCCCTCCTTTCCCCCTAACCCCCCGTCCCTCCCTTCCCCTTCCCCTTTCCCTTCATCCTCCCCATCTATCCTTCCCTTCCCCTTCTTTCCCCCTCCCCCTTCTTCTTCCCTTCCCCATCCCTCCCCTCCCCCTCTTCCTTCCCCTTCCCCCTCCTCCCTCACCCCATCCATCCCCCCCTTCCCCTCCCCCTCTCCTTCCCCTTCCTTCCCTCCCCATCCCTCCTTTCCCCTTCCCATCCTTCCCCCATCCCTTTCCCCCTCCCCCTTCCCCCTTCCATCCTCCCCTCTATCCTTCCCCTTCCTCCTCATCCTCCCCCTCCCTTCTTCCCGAGTAGCAGCGTCTCCTCCTCCTCCTCCTCCTCCTCCTCGAGCACAACATCAGAAGGGCGCCCGAGACGCGTATAGAACCTGAACCAATCTGCGATATGGACCCGCGCCCGGCTTTGAGGAGGCCCCGAGATGTATTCTGGCCCGGGCTAAAGGCAGGCAATATTACCTGGCTGATTGCACAGATCGGGGAGATAGAACGTACCTGAGATATTAACTGGGGAAAGGGCGTGCGCGGAACGAGGAGTAAGAGGGAGGATGGAGGATGACCTGGGGGAACTGGGAGTAAGGAGGTGAGTGGAGGATGACCTGAAGGAACTAGAGACGAAGGGAGATTGGAGGATGACCTGGAGGAACAAGGAAGGGAGATTGGAGGATGACTGGAGGAGCTAGAGACGAATGGAGTTTGGAGGATGGCCTGTTGGAACAAGGAGACGAAGGGTTAGGAGGATGACCTGGAGGAACAAGGAGACAAGAGGAAGTATTAGGATGACCTGATGAAACTAGGAGTAAGAAGGAGAATGAACTGAGAGCCGAGAGGAGAATGTAGAAGACCTGATGAAACCGCGAGCCAAGAGAACAGATGATAATAACCTGGTAGAACTACAAGCCAAGAGAAGGACGGGGAATGACCTGTGCCATGACTCGGAACACTGAGCCGACACTGTACCTGGGGATAAAGTGTATTAAGTGACGTCCATTTCCTGGCGCCCATCAAGTGCAGGTCCCTCGACTTCGGGCAAATCCGCGGCCAAGTGTTAACCTCCTCGTGCGGTTTATTACGGGGAAGACAATGGACTCGAGAGAGAGTTTACGGGGAATTTTGCGAAAGTTTACGAGGAGCGGAATCGCACGCGAAAACATGCGCGCTTGTCGGAGTGTTTGGGCTGAGATGATCGAGGTGGGAGGATTAGCAGCGAGAAGGGAAGGGTAGTTGGGAGGTGAAGGGGGGAAAGGGAAAGGAGAACATTGGGGCGAAGGGAAAATAGGGATCTTCCCATATATATGTATATATGTATATATATATTATATATATATATATATATATATATATATATATATATATATATATATATATATATAATGTATATATATTATATATATATATATATATATATATTATATATATATATATATATATATATATATATAATATATACACACACATATTATAATATATATATATATATATTATATATATATAGAGTAAGCAGAGAGAGAGAGAGAGAGAGAGAGAGAGAGAGACAGAGACAGACAGAAAGACAGAGAGTAAGAGGTTAAAAAAAAAAAAAAAAGCATCCAGAGAAAGTAAAATAAATAAATAAAAAAGATACAGAAATCGGGCAACCGAACGACCAGCGAACAGAGGGGAGCCAAAAGCTAATTCCCAAAATTGGAAAACATCAACTTTCCGCCAAGAATTTACCCGGGTCTCGAGTCCATGAAACCTTGAGAGACGTTATTAAAATGATTCGGAGGCCGCGAGGGCGCCGAGCGGGAGCGTGGCGTGAGCTACGATCCACAGACATGACTCCCCGCGGAACATTTCATTCCCTCCCCCCCCCTTGCCTCTTCCTTCTCCTTCTTTTCCTCCCCCTCCGCCTTTTACTCATCCCTCTCCTTCTCCTATTCATCCCCTCCTCCTGCTTCTTTTTTTTCTTCTTCTTCTTCTTCTCCTCATCATCATCTCCTACTTCTACTCCTCCTCCTCCTCCTCCCCCTCCTTCTCCTTCTCCTCCTCCTCCTCCTCTCATCCCCTCTTCGTCCCTTCTTCCTCGTCTTCCTTATTATTGTTCTTATTCTTATTCTTCTTATTTTCCTTCTCCTCCTCTCCTTCTTCTACTTCTTCTTCTTCTTCTCTTCCTCCTCCTCTTCCTCCTCTTCCTTACTACTCCTCCACTTCCTTATCCTCCTCCTCCTCCTATTGCCCAGCCCTCCTCTCCTCTTTCTTTCTCATCCATCTCTTGCTTCTTGTTCTTTTTTTTCTTTTCTTTTTTTTACAATATTTCTTCTTCCCTTCTTTAGTCCTACGTTTATCTCTACATTTATTTTTTTTCTCTCTCTCTCCGTCTTTAGTCCTTTTCATGTTCTTCTTTAATCACGGG
>NW_020869964.1:599522-609522 GCF_003789085.1 Penaeus vannamei
GTTTATAGTTATTTACCCTACATCAGCCACACAATTTACTCTCCTTTCCGGCCGTATTTCACCCTAAAGTGCGCTCTTTCTCATCGTCTATTTATTTATATATATTCTTTCTACTCTTGGACTCCTTCCTCCTTCGCCTCCCTACATCGTTTTCTTCACTGTTATCCTCATTTTCATCCTCGTTTTCACTCTCATTCTCATTCTTGTCACTCACCTTATCTCTCTCGTCTGTTTGGCCATATGAAACTCTCTTTTTCGTGTGTCTTTCCCGCGTAAATTTGAGGGAAATTGTTCGTTCCTGCATTACATTCTGCAATAAACAGAAAAAGCAAATTAGATTGTTCCTTACCTCGATCCTGGTAAAATGAAACATTTCTGCACAAAAGTTAGATTTCACGTTTCATGTGTTGAGACAAACTGATTTTAAGGTCTGACATGTCTGTATGTGTGTGCTGTGGTGTGTGTGTGTGTGTGTGTTGTGATTTCATGGAAAGATAGGGATTCCAAGAGATTTAGAAAAAAAAATGTTTTCCTATGACGAATCAGTAGATCGCTGAGACGGCAAAAGGGAAGAAGGGGAGAGAGCCTTCAGCTACAACCTTTCTTTTTACTTTGTGTCTCGTTTGTGCTCTCCGCCTCTTCTCTCTTTCTGTCCAGCTGTCTGTTTGTTCATAAATCTGCCTATCTATTTATTTGTCTATTTGTCTAGCTATTTCAATAACTTGTCAGTCTCTCTCTCTCTCTTTTCTCTCTTCTCTCTCTCTCTTCTTCTCTCTCTCTCTCTCTCTCTCTCTCTCTCTCTCTCTCTCTCTCTCTCTCTCTCCTTCCTCTCTCTCTCTCTCTCCTCTCTCTCTCTCTCTCTCTCTCGTCTCTCTCTCTCTCTCTTCTCTCTTCTCTCTCTTCTTCTCTCTCTCTCTCTCTCTCTCTCTCTTTCATACACACACTTTCTGTCTCTCTCTATCCTTGTCTCAATATCTGCCGTGTTTGATTTGGATGCCAGGATGGAATGTAAACTCAGATGGATTTGCTGTATTTATTGAACTTAAAAATGTAAGTCGGATAGTTGACCTTGTGAAGAGAGGGCAAAGGTCAAGTCACGTACTGCCGACTGGCGAGGGGAAGGCGCGTCTCAAAGAGGGGATCTCTCTCAAAGGCCAGGTCTTTTGTGACCTCCTGGTGGGTCGCGTGCAGGTCATTCTTGGTGTAAGTCTTACAAGGTCACTCTTCTTGATCCCTTTATTTTCCAGTGAGCTTCTGGAAAGGATCGATTAAGGTTTTCGTCCGCAGTAGGCTTTTTAGACTGAATTATCAACGAATTCCACCGGATACATCTTGTTCTCGATATGTAACCTGTCTTCGTGCTGTAGATCATAAGGGCAGATTTCAGTGACGTCTATTCCGAGGATGAGCATGAGGCGTTGGTTCCGCGATGGGTTGAGGTGAGACATTAGCTTGTATATAACGGGCCATTTACCACTTGAGATGAGGTTCAGCAGTGGGTGATGATTATCAGACGTGAGGAACTGCTGAGCCGAGGTAAGACATATACCCTTTGAAGTGACTTGTCTGCGTAAGACAAGGCTCACATGAAATTGTATATCCGCCTCCAAGTTGAACTCAGGCATAAGTTGGCTGTTGGGACTGGCTTCAGGAGATTGTATGGAGCAGCAGCTTGGGAACACCAGGCAGATAGATGACTAATTTCACAATACAGTTGGGAACAGGGACCATTAAGGATAAATGTCAATGGTTATTGATACTAGCATGAAGTGTGACATGGCTGAGTAGGATGATTATTGTCAGGCAAAGGAATCTAACAGAGCGAGAGAAATTGCGATTGATAATGTGATTAGGAGTGATTTTCAGACATTTTAGCACTTTTATTGCTTTTAGGAGCAATACAATAAGTAGGGTAGAAATGTGCGTTGATTGAAAAATCACACAGTCGGAATGAGTGCATGTAATTACCCAATTATCTTTAATGGTATTGCAAGAAAAACACATTGTAGAACTGAGATATAGAACAAGAAGTACAGCTTTATAGTATTATTTAATGAAAAGGTTAAGCTCTAAAAAAAAAGGAAAAAATATATCGAATTTATAATTAACCGCCATACATTTTACATGTTAGCAGGGATTGAGAAAAAATAAATAAATAGAAAACGTGCAGGAAAAATTACTGGCAAAAAAGAAACAATGTATTGATGATCCTAGACTGGATATCCCACACTTCGTAATAAGAACAGGGAATTAGTTAGCTTAGTAAAACAATAGCAAACTACGGATTGCGGTCTTGAGAAGGACAATTTTTCATCCCTCCGCTGCCACCAATGATTATTTTATAACTGCTTGCTTGGATGGATTGTCAGCTTTAATGGGTTTGATATATTTGTTGAATTAAGATATATAGTTGACGGCGCAAGGTGAGTTGAAAAGAAAAGGTATGAAAGTTGCATCTTTGACATGATGTTTATAACTTTTCTAACTTCTAGCTAGCTTTTAGTGAGCTTCATTTCTAGAGGAAGTGGACCAAAACTGTTTTCCTAACTCGTAATATTGGTTTCACTTAGCTTTCTCTCTCTCTCTCTCTCTCTCTCTCTCTCTCTCTCTCTCTCTCTCTCTCTCTCTCTCTCTCTCTCTCTCTCTCTCTCTCTCTCTCTCTCTCTCTCTCTCTCTCTCTCTCTTCCTCTTTACCCTCTACCTGCCTCTCTTTCTTTGCCTCCCCCTCTTTACCTCTGTATGTCTCTTCCCCTTCACTGTTCTTCCTGTTCCTCCCCATCCTTCCCTCCCTCCCACTCTCTCTTTACCCACCTTTCCTCCATCCTCTATCTCTCCCTCTCTTTCCCTCCTCTTGTTATCCATTTTCCTTCCCCTGCCTACCTCCTTCCCTCCCCCAGTCTCTTGCCACACCTCTCTTTCTCTTCCCCCTTTCCTTCCCTCCCTGCCTCCCTCTCTTTCCCTTCCCCTACTCCTCTACTTTCTTTTCCTCTCACTTTTTCCTTCCCTCCCTCTGTCTCTTCTCCTATCTCTCTTTCTCTCCATCCTTTTCCTTCCATTTTTCCTTCTCTTTCCTTTCCTCCCTCAGTCTCTTCTTCCACCTCTCTTTCTCTCCTTTCCTTTCTTTCCATTCCTTCCGTCTGTCCCCCTTCTCTTTCCCTTACACTCCTTCCCTTTCTTTCCCTTCCGCTGTTCCCCTCCCTCCCTCTCTTTAACTCACCCTTCTTCCTTTCTCCCTCTCTTTCTGACCCCTCCTTCCTCCCCCCTCTAGTTTCCTTCCTTCACCTTCTACCACTTCCACTCTTTCCCTTTCTCCTACTTCCCTTCTTTCCTCTCCTACCCCTCTCTTTCCTTCCTCCCTTCCTCCCTTCCACTCCCTCCATCCCTCTCTTCCCTACCCTTCCTTCCAGTCTTCCCTCTCTCACTCCCCCTACTTCCCTCCCTTCCTCTCCAACCCCTCTCTTTCCTTCCCCCTCCTTCCCTCCCTCACTCCCTTCCCCTTCCGCTTCTTCCCTCCTTCCTTCTCTCCCTCCCCTTACTTCCCTCCCTTCCTCTCCTTCCCTGTTTCTCCTACCCCTCTCTTTCCTTCCCCCCTGTTCCCCTCCCGCTCCTTCCCTCCTTCCCTCTCCCTCCTCTCCCCCTACTTCCTTCCCTTCCTTCTCCTTCTCTCTCCTACCTCTCTTTTCCTTCCTCCTTCTTCCCCTCCCGCTCCTTCCCCCCTTCCCTCTCTCCCTCCCTTCCTCTCCTTCCCTGTCTCTCCTACTCTTCTCTTTCTTTCCCCCTCCTTCCCTCCCACACTCTCTTCCCCTCCAGTCCTTTCCCCCTTCCCTCTCTCCCTCCCTTACTTCCTCCCTTCCTCTCCTTCCCTGTTTCTCCTACCCCTCTTTCCCTTCCCCCTGTTCCCCTCCGCTCCTTCCCTTCTCCTTTCCCTACTTCCTTCCCTTCCTCTCCTTCTCTCTCCTACCCCTCTCTTTCCTTCTCTTCTTCCCCTCCGCTCCTTCCCCCTTCCCTCTCTCCCTCCCTTCCTCTCTTCCCCTGTATCTCCTACTCTTCTCTTTCTTTCTCCCTCCTTCCCTCCCACACTCTCTTCCCCTCCAGTCCTTCCCCTTCCCTCTCTCCCTCCCTTCCTCTCTTCCCTGTTCTCCTACCTCTCTTTCTTTCTCCCCTCTTCCCCTCCCCAACTCTCTTCCCCTCCAGTCCTTCCCCCTTCCCTCTCTCCCTCCCCTTACTTCTCTCCTGTCCTCTCCTACCCCTCTCTTTTCTCCTCCCCCCTTCTTCCCTCTCGCCCCTTCCCCCCCTCCACATCCTCTTCCCCTCCAGTCCCTTCCCTTCCCTCTCTCCCTCCCTTCTTCTCTCCTTCCTCTCCTACCCCTCTCTTTCCCCCCTCCTTCTTCCCCTCCGCCCCTTCCCTCCACACGCCCTTTCGTCACATCGTCCCTCCCAAAATCTTTCCCCTCAGTCCTTTCCCCTTCCCTCTCTCCCTCCTCCCTTCCTCCCTACCTCTCTTTCCTCCCCCCTCCCCTCTTCCCTCCCGCCCTTCCCTCCCACACGCCCCTTCGCGTCACATGTCCCTCCCTCCCAGCTCCTACCCTCTCTTTCCTCCCCTCCCCTTCTTCCCTCCGCCCTTCCCTCCCACACGCCCCTTCGTCACATCGCCTCCAAAATCTTCCCTCAGTCTTTCCCCTTCCTCTCTCCCTCCTCCTTCCTTCCTACCCCTCTCTTTCCTCGCCCCTTCCCTTCCCGTCCCTTCCTCCACACGCCCTTCGTCATCGTTAATAGTCCCTTTCCCTTCCCCTCTCCCTCCTCCCTTCCTCTCCTACCTCTTTCCTCCCCTCCCCTTCTTCCCTCCCGCCCCTTCCCTCCCACACGCCCCTTCGTCACATCGTCCCTCCCAAAATCTTCCCCTCCAGTCCTTTCCCCCTTCCTCTCTCCCTCCCCTTCCTCTCCTACCCCTCTCCTCCCCTCCCTTCTTCCCCCTCCGCCTTCCCTCCCTCCCCCTTCGTCACGTCGTCCCCCCAAAATGCCCGTGATGGAGCGCATCGTCCGGAATATCACCTGGCAGGAAAATCTCTGCATCGACAAGTTACGCCTAGAGAACTCGACATGACCTTTTAAAGCTGTCAACTCCATTTGTGTTGCTAGGGTTGTGTCAGTGAATCGGGAGTGTGTCCGGCCTCGCTCCTTCCCTCCTCTTCCTTCTTTCCTCTTCTTCTCCTCTTCTTTCTTCTTCTTCTTCCTTCTTTTCCTCCTCCTTCTCTTCTTCTCCTTCTCCTTCTCCATCCTCTTCCCTCTTCTTCTTTCTCTTGCTGCTCTTCCTCCTCCTCTTCCTCTTGTTCTTGCTCTATGTCTTGTTCTTCATCTTTATATTCCTTTTTACAGACGAGCGTACATACACATTTGGTTTTATGTGTGTGCTTTCTTAGTGTACTTTATAGTTTGTATATGTTTACGTGTTACTGACTCTGGCAACTATGTTTGTGTTTCTTTAGTGGGTCATTGTGTGAAGGCGTAGTTGGTTATGTTTGTGTGCGGATCTAATGGGTGTGGACACAATAAAAAATTTAAAAAATTAAAAAATTAAAAGAGAGAGAGAGAAAAAATCTTTTGGCGTAAATTATTTTTAAACGCACTTTGTGTATTTTCCTTTACCCTCTCACCTCGCCGCTGGGACCCGTGTGTACGCCGCAACTTATACTTTTCTGTTGCTGCCTCTTGGGCCTCTCCCTTCTCTGCCTCTCCTCTTTCCCATTCTGTTGTCAGCCTTATTTCTTACGTTGTCTCTTGTCATCTTGTTCCGTCCATCTTTTCTGCCTTTCTTATCACGTTCCTTATTAAATTTTGTATTTTTCTTTTTTTTATTTTGCTATTTTCTCTTCCCACTTCAACTTTTTCTCCGCGTATTTTTTCTCACTGCAACCTTCGTTCCTTATCCCTCTTGTCCTCCTGCTGTGCCTTTCACTGCATCACTTCTCTTGCATGCACGCTCTTTTGCATTTCATTTTCTCTCGTATTTACTTCTTTTCGTCTTTCCCCTTCCACCAAAAAAATATGAAGACAGTACAAAGAAAGTCCGCTCCACCAATCCCTGCCTTCCACTACCCTACCGATCCACCTCTGTCGCACTCCACGGTCCTCGCCGCCTTCCACTTGCATGCCGGCACTTTTTGTGATGCCTTTATGTTGTTTCGAGTTTTTCTCTTTTTTTAAGTAATATGAAAAAGGGGGAGGCATTCTGGTCGTGTGTTTGTGCGTCATTTTCCTCTCGATTATTCTGTGTACGTATGAGAATGTGTCTGTTTGTTTGTATGTCCAAACATGTACGTGTTTTCTTACGGCAGAAGGAAGAAGTCCTGGTGCATGCAGGGGTTGGTTTTACCTCTATGAGTGTCCGTGAATTTTGTAAGAAAAAGAGGCATGTATGCGTTTTTATAACTTTGCGTGTGTGTGTGGATATATTTATTCTATTTACCCTCAATGCAAGAATACATACTGAGATTTCCCAGTAACCGATTGAAAGATTTGCAGGTAAACATATCGACTGTGCCTTTGGAGATTCTGTAAAATTTCAGCAAATACCTGTGCAAACTGACGGATGGCGTATAGATTGACAGGCAGCGTCGAGGGGAGCTGGAAATACAGACACATATACAAACAGACCAGCACCCAATGTGAACAAAGAGGATAAAGCACAGATAGCAGATAATGTAGAAAAGGAATGAATGAGAATGAATGTCTTCACAATACAAGAGAGGATATTCATTCTCATTCATACCCTTTCCGCATTTGTCAACATGAATGCGGTTCAGTGTTAAATGTCTAACCGCAAGAATAACAATTATCCCTTTCCCGAGTCTGAGAAGCGAGGGTTTTAAAAAGCGCCGCTCCCCGAGTTCCCTTTCGGTCCTCCGCCTAATCTACCCCGTGGCAGCCGTGACTGATGGCGCAGTAAGTGAGCTGCATGAATGAATCGCAAAAACAAGCTTCTTGCATCTTCGCGAAACGTCTTGAGTTAAAGTCACACTGCTCTTATTTGCATCCCTTTTCGTTCATCGCTTCTCTCTCTCCTCTCTCTCCTCTCTCTCTCTCTCTCTCTCCTCTCCTCTCCTCTCTCTCTCCTCTCTCCCTCTCTCTCTCCTCTCCTCTCCTCTCCTCCTCTCCTCCTCTCCTCTTCTCTTCTCTCTCTCTCTCTCTCTCTCTCTCTCTCTCTCTCTCTCTCTCTCTCTCTCTCTCTCCTCTCTCTCTCTCTCTCTCTTCTCTTTCTCTCTTCTCTCTCTCTCTCTCTCTCTCTCTCTCTCTCTCTCTCTCTCGAGCTGTGTGTTTATTCCAATTCGTGTGCTTTGTCATGTGCTTCGTTTTTTTATTGTTTACAAGTTTATTCATTCGTGTTCTTGCAGTTTTCACCCTTCCTTGTGTGTCCCCTTCTTACTCGTGTCTGTGTTTCTTTATTTTGTTTCTTTGTTCTTTCCCTCCTTCGTAACTTTTGTGGGTTATATCATATAATCTTTATATTTTGATTATTATTTTTTTCTTGTTATTGTTTTTTGTTATCATCATCCTTATTATCATCGTCATCATCATAATTATTACTCTTAGTAATGTTTATCATCATTACTGTTATTATTGCTATCACCTTTACGTTATTATTACAAACATTTTCATTATTATCAATTATAGTTCCTGTCGTTGCTGTTAATATCATCCCGAATAAAATTATCACCTTGGTTATTGCCGTTTCCGTCCCAGATACTTTGTTTATTATCCCTTTCCTCTTCCTCTTCCTTGTCTTCCTTCCAGTAAACGACTTCACATAAGACTCGATGCGTGACGTCATATGCACGACAAAAACAAATGACGCGCGACCGGCAGCGAAGGGCGGTTTTTCTCGTCGTTTTGCTCCTTCCTTTGGCCCTCGTTATTCTGTTTTTTTCCTTCTTGATGTCTTCTTTTATGCTGTCTTCAACTTCATGTTTTCTTCTCCTCTTTCTTTTTATCCCTTCTCCTCCTCCTCCTCACCCGTCATCTTCATCTTTTACTTCCTCGCAAACTTCCTTTCAGTGTCCTCCTCTTGTATTTTTCCTAGTTCCCCAGAATCATCACCCCAATCACCCTGTACACTTTACTCTGTTCTCACCCTATCTGCCTATCCCCTTCTCTTCGTCATGTCCTCCACGTAGTCCTCACCCAGTCCTCACCCTTTGTTGTTCACCCGTCCCTTACTACCAGCTTCCTCCTTCTTTAATCCTTATTCCTTCCTACGATACCTTTTTCACCCAACTTCACTCATCCTCCTCACCGGTCTTCCTTTCCCAATTTTCCTCATGATTTCCTCCTTTACCCATTCTCCTCACCCGTCCTTCCCATTCTGTCCTTTTCTCTGCTTCCCATCTCACACTTTCCTCCTCATCCATCCTTCCCATCCGTCCTTCTTACCCCCATTTTCCCCTCCTTTCTCCCTTTCCCCATTCTCCTCACACTTTCTTCCTCACCCGTCCTTCTCACTCCATTCTCCTCACCCGAATTTCCCATCCTATCCTTCCCACTCCTTTCCTCCTCACCCATCCTTCCCATCCTATCCTCCTCACATCTTCCTCCACACCCCTCCTTACCCATGCTCCATCCATCCCCTCTTCCCTCCCACCCCCTCCTACCCCATGCTCCCCATCCATCCCTCCTCCCTCCTCACCCTGCCTCCTTACCCATGCTCCCATCCATCCCCTCCTTCCCTCCTCACCCTGCCCTCCTCACCCTTCCCTCCTCCTCGGCCCGTCCCCCTCGTTCCTCCCTGCGCACTCGCCCTCTCTCTGTCCTCACGGCGCTGTCATCGTGCGCTTCCTGCCTTCAACCTGCCTCTTGAACCTTGCCTTCTTCTTGCTTCACTCCGCTGTCTCCACTTCATCGCCGGAATCTCCCGAGGGAGGTCTTGGGGCCATCGGGCGGGTGGGGGAGAGGGGAGAGGAGGGGAGGGGAGGGAAGAGAGGAGGAGACGGAAAGGGGAGTGTGGAGAGAAGAGAAGAGGGGAGGAGACGGAAAGGAGAGAGGGAGAGGGGAGAAATGGGGAGGGAAGGAAAGAGGGAAGTGGAAGGGAGAGACGGGGAGCGGGAGAGGTGGGAGGGAAGGGAAGAGGAGGAGACGGAAAGGAGAGAGGGAGAGGGGAGAAGGGGAGGGAAGGAAAGAGGGAAGGGGAGGGAGAGAGGGAGCGGGAGGGAGGGGAGGAGAGGGAAGAGGAAGAGAGGAAGAGAAAAGAAGGGGAGAGGAGACGGAAAGGGGGCCGGGAGAGGGGAGATGAGGGAAAGGGAGGGACGGAGAGCGGAAGAGGGGAGAAAAAAAGAAGGGAAATGAGTAAATGTAAGGAAGGGGAAGCGAAAGGGGAGGAAAAGGAGATGGGAAAAAAATGCTGAAAAAAGGTAAATACCGCGAGGAGGGAAGGACAGGCAAGAGGTGGCAGAAGAGAAGGCAGGAAAGGGGAAGGAGGCGGAAAACGAAGAGAGGAAGCGGAAGTGATGAAAGAAAATAGGCGAAGGAGGAGAGGAGAGGAGAAGAGGAAGAGACTTAGAAAAAGGGAAGGACAGCGTGGGGGGAAGAATTGAAAGAGAAGGTCGAGACAATGAAACGGGAGGGAGGAGAAGGGAGAATGTGAGGAGAGGAGTTGCCGAAGAAAAAGCGATAAAAAAGAAAGGTGAATGTGCAAGAGATGGGAGAGGAGAAAAGGCAGAGGAAGATAAAGCGAGAGGAGAAGAAGAAGAAGAAGAAAAGACGGGTGAATAGAGGACACAGGGAAAAGAGGAAGGAAGGTAAAAAGGGAGGAGAGAGGGAAAGAGAGAAGGAAGAAAGAGGATTTAAAAGAGGAGAAAAATGGTAAAAAGAAGAATAGGGATAGGGTGAAGAAAGATAGAGAAGAAAGAGGGAGAAGAGCATACAGAAGCGAAAAGAAGCAAGCAAAGACAGAGTAATAGGTTGGAATATGAGGAGACGGAGGAAAAAGTTAAAGGAGAAGGGAAATGAG
>NW_020869964.1:614522-617022 GCF_003789085.1 Penaeus vannamei
TAATATTTTGTATTATTGTTGTTAGTATTATCCTATTTCTTCTTTTAATTCTTCTTCTTGCATTTTCTTTTTAAGCATTGCGTCTGGAGATAATCTATTGCATTAAACTATATCATCAAGCAAGACAAATGGCATGCTGCTGTGGGTATTTACTCGCTAAATAAACGTTTCTCTTGTTACGGCTTGAATACTGTATATTTTATTATTATTATTATAATTATTGTCATTATTATCATCCGTATTATTATTATTATTATTATTATTATTATTATTAATATTATTATTATTATTATTATTATTATCGTTATTATTATTATTATCATTAGTAGTAGTAGGACTAGTATCGTTATTTGTATTGTTATCATTGTTGCTATTTTTACTATAATTATCGTTATTATCATTATTAATAGCTGAAGCAGTAGTACCAGTTGTAGTTGTAGGAGTATCAACACTATCATCAGCAGCAGCATCATTTTCATCATCATCTTCGTCGTCGCTTTCGTAATCAATACCAATATTGTTATTATTATTATTACCGTTATTATTATTGTTGTTGTCATCATTACTGACGATAATAATAGTTACTAGTATTATTGTTCTTGTTATTATTATTATCATTGTTATCATCATCATTATCATTTATTCGTATGTAATCACCATTACTATTACCTTTATTACTACTACCATTATTGCAGTTATTCTTGTTGATATTATGATTTCGTGAAATGAAATATCCCCTGCTTTTTTTTTCTGTACCTTTATCTGGCTTTTCCTTAAGCTACTTATTTGAATACTTAGCGTTTGTAAATTACTTAATCTCTGTTGTCTTAAATATTACAAGAAAATATTATTCACTGATATTTCTCCAACGCCCAAAAGTAAGTCCTGATTGTATATGTATAAAAAATATAAAGCTGTGGTGAGCGCGCCAATAACCGAAACCACAAAACATAAATGTCGCTGTCTGCTTATTGGTGTTTACATTACCGTCCTCAATGAGTTACCTTTCTTACTTGTTTACCTGTTTAGCCTCATAAAGTAGGTTAATCTACTTTTTTGCTTCGATTCTTTGTTGTTTCACTGTGTGATCAGCATTGCTAATACTAATATTTGTTCAGTAGCTAAAAAAAGACAACACAATATCGGAAATAAACAGAAGGAAGGAACGTTAGAAACATTTGATGTTTAATCAATTCATGAACAGTGGGTTCTCGGCACGCAAGAGGAGAGGAATCTTTAGGAAAAAGCAAAAACAACGGTTGCAGGCAATCGGTTGATTTTCTTTCTGTCTTTGTACTTTTTACTGTTTTCGACTTTATTTTGTGCATGAATGTTGATAGTAATCACAATGGTAATAATCATAGCTGAAATATTTTCTTACCTTTACGGTATTATTGTACCCCTACCCCACCCTAACCTAACCTAACTGAGAATTGTATCTTCTCGTGTCGAGATTCCGCCATCTTGTTTGTTCCACCACGCATGCTCAGAACACCAACCGGGGCATTTTCTGCCGTAACAGTAGTCACTTTTATTTTTGTTAGTCACGGTATTACTGATGGCATTATTACAGTATCGTCAGTATGATAATATGGAATTTTCTCCTGATACGAACACCAAACATTATACAAAATTATAGGTTATTTGAACACCTGTCCTTCAATGTCTTTGCCTTGCCATAGTCTGAATACACATACGCATACGAACACAAGGGAACAAGGATGAATATTAGAGACTCACCATGTGTATTGTTCTATTATCATGTCACCATCACAATCATCGTCGTCATCGCAATCGCCATTGTTCTTATTATGATTATTGCCGTCATCATTATGACTGTGATTATTATTTCACTTTTTTGTTGTTCTAGCAGTAGTTTTGATATTGTTACTATCATCACAATTATTATTATCATTATTATTATTATCATCATTATTATTATCATTATTATTATTATCATTGTTATTATTATCATTATCATCATCATCATCATCATCATCATCATCATCATCACCCACGCTACAGATCTAACAAGGAAGTTGCACAATCTCAGAATGGAGATCTAGGACTCTAAAAGAATTACCCGGGATAAGGGGGGGTAGAGGGGGGGGGAGGTGGAGGAACAAGTCAGTCAGTCTGTCTGTCTGTCTGATGAATCCGTCAATGGAACGAGCCAGACATTGCCAAATCAGGTGGATGATGATGAATTCCGGGAATGTTTCGCCAGACATGGGGGAATGATTGATGAGCGGATTACAAAAATCGGTTTATTCAGTCTATGTTATTCATTTTCTTTTTTTATTATTCGTGTTTCTTTTTCTATCGTTTTTTTCGTTTATTTTCCTTTCTTACATTTTTTATTATTATTTCTTAGAGTGTTTCGTTTATTTTCCTCCCATTATTTTTGTTTTTCTTCTTTCTTTCTCTTTTACTATGTACATTTTTCTTTCCTCACTTTTCTCCCTTCAGATTATGACGTACGATATTCAATTCGTTATTT
>NW_020869964.1:622022-644522 GCF_003789085.1 Penaeus vannamei
ATATATATATATATATATATATATTATATATAATATATATATTTATATATATATATATAGTCTCTCTTTCTCTCTCAGTCTCTCTTTCTCTCTCTCTCTCTCTCTCTCTCAGTCTCCCTCTCTCTCTCAGTTCTCCCTCATCTCTCTCAATCTTCCCTCTCTCCTCTCAGTCTCAGTCTCCTCTCTCAGTCTCCCTCTTTCATTTCTCAGTCTTCTCTCTCTCATCTCTCTCTCTCTCTCTTCTTAATCTCTCTCTCCTTCTCTCTCTCCTCTCTTCTCTCTCTCTCTTCTCTCTCTCTCTCTTTCTCTCTCCTCTTTCTCTTTTCTTCTTTTCTTTCTTTCTTTCTTTCTTTCTTTTTTTCTTTCTTTCTTTCTTTTTCTTTCTTTCTTCTTTTCTCTTTCTCTTTCTCTCTCTCTTCTCTCTCTCTCTCTCTCTCTCTCTCTCTCCTCTCTCGCTCTCTCTCTCTCTCTCTCTCTCTCTCTTCTCTCTGCTCTCTCTCTTTCTCTCTATTTCTCTCTTTCTTTCTTTCTTTCTTTCTTTCTCTCTCTCTCTCTCTCTCTCTCTCTCTCTCTCTCTCTCTCTCTCTCTCTCTCTCTCTCTCTCTCTCTCTCTCTCTCTCTCTTCTCTCTCTCTCTCTCTCTCTCTCTCTCTCTCTCTCTCTCTCTCTTCTCTCTCTTTTAATATAATATATATATATATATATATATATATATATATATACATATATATATATATATATATATATATATATATATATATATATATATGTATGTGTATAATTATCTTATGCATTTGTGTGTTTTATAACGCAGACACGCGGAGCCAAAAAGGTGTAAAGCAACGCACTAACCATAATAAAACCACATTACTGTGTCGTGGCAACGCACTAAGAATAAAATATGCACATCAGAATAGCGCCAAGACAGTGCTGGACTTTCCCCCCAATAAGCATGGTATCTGCGCCCTAAATCCTGACGTTGGCCGCGGCGGAGGGCAAGGAACACAGCCTCCACAGTGTCTACCGTCTACGGCCTCTCCCTCGCCTTGCCGTCGCCTGCAGGACACTCAGGCGAGCTCGTAATGCACTGTTAGACGCCATTATAACCGGCTTATTTTATTCTTTATTTGATTTTTTCCCCTCAGGCCTCTTCCTCTCGGCGCCCCATCAGCCAGGCACTGCAAGCTGCCACCACGAACAGGGCTTAAAATGTCAGATTTTCATTTTAAAACCTTTTTTTATTCTTATTTTCGGCTTGACTTCCCGTCCGACACAGTTGGTGGCAAATGAGGCCGTAGTGTGACGTCGAGAATTCCTTATTAATCAAGAACATTGCTGTGGATTTCTTGTCCTTTATCAAGCCTTGATAGGGAAGAAGAAACGTTTGCATTAAAGAATATGCACTGGTATACTGTACATGATATTTACGTGTTATATACTCTTGGTGTTGTATTGTATGTCTAGAATAAAAATGAATAGAAATTAAACATTTTATCGCCCTCCAATTCACCATTTGTCGTCTTGGAAAATGTTTGTCCGCCTTGTAACAGATGAAAAACTGTCATTACATTTTTTTCTTTCTAGATAACTCTAATGTATGTTTTTCCTTCACATTGATGAATAATATGTCATTTCAGGACACAATAATACCAGAGCCTCAGATACGAAAATGGTTACCCTAGTGGAGAGCTTCATCCCCAGCTCTACACATCTCGTGTCACATAATGTAGTAAATTTCCTCATGAGAAGATTTATCGTGGCACGAGATAAATAATTCGAGTGAACTATACAGTAAATGTGTTTTATGTATACTTGTGTGCATGTGAGAGTGTGTACGTGATTACTTGTGTAGACATATGTGCGTGTAATAATGAATGTCTTAGATAATTCTCTGTCCTCCTACAATAGATAAACCTTTCTGATCGTATATTCTGTATAACATGGACGGCAGTAAGTTAGAATAATTTTTCCTCTGTCTTTCCAAATTTTTATTTCACGTGGATCCATATTTTATAAATGTTATAAAACTGTCTAAATAACAAAATTATCTGAATGCAGTCACAACACTGGAGGAATTCAGCGCATGAAACCTAGAGGATAGTCAATATTGACCAAACTAAAAGCGATATGCGTTGCGAATCAAACGAATTTAGATTGGCAGCATTTCGCAGTCGAAGGGAAATCGAATTTCTGTCAGATTAGCTTGTTGCATGCGACGACCTGCGGTTCATCTGCTTTGGTTTCCGTCGCCTTTTTTTACTACAGATTTTAAGCTCTGGCAAATTCGAGAACACGAGTATATGGAACAGCCCCCATTAAGTAAAGGATAGAGCTGTATTGTCCCAGTATGATGACAAAACCACTCCAAACACACCCACACTGACACAGCAGCGAAGCAAGCATCTGAAGGATCCGGTTTCAGCCGCGACTGAAATACCGAAGGAGTGAGAGCCGTGAACGTGAGTGCAAGTGCGGCCAACACTCGACACAGAACACAGTGAAGGGGCTTTGCTAGACACATGGCTTGCCTCTTTGTTCCCGAACGCGTCAGACTATTTTTCCACAGAGAGATGCCTTTGTCTGTTTGTCTTTAATTGGCCGCCACTCTGCCTGATTTCCATATGAATGAACATGTCGACAGTGTTTATCCGCGTGCATGTGGTAATGACTCTTTGTGCATTGGCGTCTGCGTGTTTGTGATGCTGAGTGAGCTTTCCTTTCCAGGCTGTGCGTTTGCTTGGCGCGGCCGCGTGTTATTTGCTTCCATTATGGTTCATTTTGCGAAGAGACAGCGTCCCGTTTGCTTTTGTTATTTTTCCATTGCGCAATTTTGTATTTATTCCGTTGCGTTAAATACATTTTCCATTCATTAATTCCGTTGCAATATATATATATATATATATATATATATATATATATATATATATATATATATATATATAATATGTATATATATTATATATATATATATATATATATATTATAATATATATATATATATATATTAATATATATATATATATATATATATATTGTATATATATATATATAATATATATATATATATATATATATATATATATATATATATATATATATAATATATATATTATATATATATATATAATGTATATATGTATGTAGTATGTATATATATATATATATATATATATATATATATATATATATATATATATATATATATATATATATATATATATAATATATATATATATATATATATATATGTATATATATATATATATATTAATATATATATATATATATATATATGCATATATTTTTTTTTCTTTTAGCGTGCATATATTAAAGATATCAAATATTCACTTGTATGTATGTATGTGTGTGTATGTGAGTATGTGTTCATGAATGAATGTGTGTGCATGAGCGCGTGAGTATCTGCCTGCGTAGCTGCGTATCTGTCTTCTCTCACCTCAAATATCTATTTTTCGCCAGCCTTGACTCCCAAGAACCTAAATACTTCCCTCCGCTCATCCTAGTCATCCTACCTTTCGCAACAACACAAGAAACCGCCAGAGTATTGGTAAATAACACTCAGAACTGCGGCGTCTTTGGTCGATGGACGTGCCATGAGAAGACAAATGGTGGTGGTGCCAGCTGCGGAGGGAGGATGTGTGTGCATTCGCGAGTCTGTGAATGCACTGTTCAGCGGTCACACTAGTCTTCTCTGTCCTGGGATCACTAGACAACTTGGATGAAGTATGTCTGTGTCTTTTTTTCTTTTTTTTTTGTCTGTACGTGTGTGCGAGTGCGTGAATGAGTGAGTGTGTGTGTAAAATATCGGGAAAGTGTGTCTTTATGTGCTTGAATAAGCGTGTGTATGTGTAAAACATCAGGAAAGTATACAGCTTTTGATTGGTCAGCTGACCCGACCGGCGAGGTTGTCTGGGAATCCCAGGACAGGGAAGACTAGTGTGACCTTAGCTTTATACATCTGTGACTATATGCGTTGAGTTACCTGTGTCCACATGCGATTATGTGCAGTCTTGTAATTACTGTGGCGTTGCTGAAAAAATAGAAATTTGAGATAGAATTTAAGTGATCGAGAACTTAGGTCAGAATTGGGATGATTGAAACGTATAGGTGAAATTTTGAAGGAAACCTGACTTTTCAAAATGCAAATTTTGTCCCAACGGAAAATAAATCCATGATAAAAAAAAAAAAACACATGAAGAAATATTTCATATAAGTGATTTTTACCTCTACTGAAAAAAAATCCAATAAAAAAACATTCGTGATTTTTCTCACTGTGAAAAACATTAAAAAGCGCGATTTCGCTCAAATTCTCTGTGAAAAATAATGATAATAATAAAAATTCCCATGACCAACAAGATAATTTCCCCTCTAAAAGAATATAATAGAAAATAAGATCCCGATGACCAATATGATCAATTAATTCCCGCTATGAAAAAAAAAATAAATAAAATAAAATAATAGTAATAAGTAAATAATTTAATAAATGAATAATAATTGTAATAATAATGATAGTAATAATGATAATAATAATAATAAGAAGAAGAAGAAGAAGAATGACAATGATAATGATAAACAAAGAAATGGAAGTGCACAGCGCCTGTGGAAGCGCGGCGGCAGAGAGCGGGCCTGCCGGCGCCGCTCATGAACGACAGCTTGAAGGCCCGCGGCGCGCCCCCGGCCGGCAGCGGCGCGGCGGGAAACGATATAAATTTTCGTAACGGCGGATAGATTGTTAAGGGGGCGCGCGGTTGGTGGCTCGTTCGTGGGTCTGTGTCTGTGTGTGTGCGGATGCGTGATGCGTGTGTGTGTGTGTGTGAGTTCTGGCGTTGGCGGGCGTTTTGTAACTATTCTTTTTAAAATAGTCGTGATGGATATGAATAGCAAATTCTCGCTATTTTGTGGACAGGTGTTCCGAAATATAAACGAGCTTAGTGCTGACAGCAATGAATGTGTTTACGTTTTTTTTTCAAGACGTGCGTTTTTGTGCGTTCTATTTTAACAACTTGACTGTTTTGCGGTTCCCGTTGTTTATTTTTAACCGTGAAGGAATCACTTTTCCATCTGTTCAAATAGGGGAAAGGTGGAGGGGCAGGAAGGAGGAGGAGGAGAAGAAGAGGAAGAAGAGGAGGAGGAGGAAAGGAGGGGAAGAGGAGGGGAGGAGAAGGAGGAGAGAGGAGGAGGAATAGAGGAGGAGAAGAAGGAAGCGAGGAAGAGGAGGAGAAGAAGAATAGGAGGAGGAAGAAGGAAGTGGAGGAGAGGAGAGGAGGAAGAATAAGAAAAGTAGGAGGAGGAAGGAGGAAGAGGAGGAGGAGGAGAGGAGGAAGAAGTAGGAGGGCAGCCACGTGCCTTCGACTCTCTATTGAAAGGTCTTTCCTGACTCTCGTCCACGTGGAATGCATCGCCATCGCGACAATACAGGAACCACAAAGTTTCCTAAACGAAGTTCTTTGGGATGTGACTTATTACGCAACTTGTAAACTTTTATTTCGTTTGTTTTTTCGCAGGTAAACTTACTTTTCGTAAAGCTTTCGAATCTGCAAAACTCAATCGTGTTTTGTTATAGTGTTTGTTATCCAAAGTTCAGACGCTTCCAAAACCCGAACTCGTCTGCGTCAGAATCCCGTTTCAAGCTGCATGGCGTTCCGGAAACTCATGAGACACATCGCCGGAGACTCGTCAGATCCGGTCCTTATCTCTTTATGAGATGCATCTCGACACGCGTGAATGAAAATCTCTCTCTCTCTCTCTCTCTCTCTCTCTCTCTCTCTCTCTCTCTCTCTCTCTCTCTCTCTCTCTCTCTCTCTCTCTCTCTCTCTCCTCTCTCTCTCACACACACACACACACACACACACACACACACACACACACACACACACACACACACACACACACACACACACACACACCACACACACACACACACACCACACACACAGACACACACACACACTTCACTCACTACCTCTATCTCTATCTCTATCTCTATCTCTCTCCCTCTCGGGGATTTTCCTTCTCACTGCCCCTCCGCGTCTGGGTCTGAAACTTCGAGTGTTGGCCAATTTGTCTCCTGCTCTGCTTCCGTTTTTTGCTGCATTCTGTTCTGTCTTCCTCTTTTACGGTTCATTTGGCTTTTATTCGTTTTCCATTGATCGGGGTCTGAACTTTCTTGCTATCGGTCGACCTCTTTCTTGTTTTTTTCCCCATTTCTTTCTCCTCTCTCTCCCTCTCTCCCCCCTCTCTCTTCTTCTCTCTAATCTCTCTCTCTCTCTCTTCTCTCTCTCTTAATTCTCTCTCTCTCTAATTCTCTCTCTCTCTCTCTCTCTTCTCTCTCTCTCTCTCTCTCTCTCTCTCTCTCTCTCTACTCTCTCTCTCTCTCTCTCTCTCTCTCTCTTCCCTCTCTCTCTCCTCCCTCTCTCCATCTTGTTAATGTTTCTGTCGATCTATCTGTCTGTCTGTTTATCTGTACATCTATCTATCTTTCTTCTCTTAGCAGGTATCCGTTGATAAGACGCACTCCCCAATTTTATAATGATATTTTGAGGGTTTTTATTTCATTATATAATTTTATTATATAATTATTAGAATATGTTTTAAAGTGGTTTTGTAAGGGAAAATAATATCAGGAGCAGCTGTCTTGTTGTTTATATTTTGACCATAAGAATTTTTATCCAGTATGCGAAACTTCCTATTTCAGGTTGTGATGTATTATGTTACCGCATTCGGCCACCAGGTGGGCGCATGGTAGGCCATCTGGCGGCTTGTTTTCAATATTTTATTATTAGTAACGCAATTTACTGAAATAATTTTTAATATGTTTTGAATATTTTATTACTAGACTCGGTCTCCTCCCTAATAAGGCTGTATTAGCGAAGTTTTGGGTAAATATAGAAATAAAAAACGCGTCTTCTGTGAAAGCAAATCCAGTATTTTTCTATAAATCTATCTGCGTCTGAGCAAATTATTTATCCAATAATC
The DNA here is from genome assembly GCF_003789085.1 of Penaeus vannamei. NCBI lineage: Eukaryota > Metazoa > Arthropoda > Malacostraca > Decapoda > Penaeidae > Penaeus > Penaeus vannamei. The sequence goes on from NW_020869964.1 coordinate 629,015, forward strand.
TACATGTGCCTCTGCTAGTAACCTATTTGCGTCCGACCAAATAATCCATCTGTCTCCTAGTAAATTATTTCTCTGTTAGTCTACCTGTTTTTGAGGAAAGTATCTATCTGTTAATCTATCGGTGTGTAAGCAAATGATCACTAATTAATCACTCTGTGTGAGCAAATTATCTATCCATGAATCTATCTGTGTCTGAGCAATCTATCTGTGCTTGTGCTAGTGATCTATCAGCGTCTGAGCAAATGATCTATCTATTAATCTATCGGTCTCTGAGCAAAGTATAGTATCTACTACTAATTTATCCGTTTCTAAGCAAATGATCTATTTATTAGTCTATCTGTCTTTGAGCAAACTATGCATTAATCTATCTGGCTCTGAACAATCTATCTGTCAATCTATCTGTGCCTGAGCAAAGTATCTATCGAGTAATCTATCAGCGTGGATGGCGGACACATCATGCATACGATCGCACCTGTCCCTCCTCCTCCCTCCTCCTCCCTCCCCCCTCCCCCTTTACATCCGGGCCTTGGGCTTCAACCCACTCTGCGTTTATCCCGCCTGAAAACGACTTCCCTTTCCCACGCAGCAGACCCTCTTGTAATCCCCTTCAAATCCAAACTTTTCCCCTTCTTTCCCCTCTTGTCTACTGCTCCTCTGTCCCTCATACACATCGGCCCTCACCTTTCACTCCTCTTCATTCGTTTTATTTATGAGTGTATTTGTTTGTTTGTTTGTTTTGTCTTCATTATCTTCACCTTAGTATACCTACTTCTTTTCCTCTGTCTTTCTTTTCTAGATTATTCTCCTCCCCTTCTTTTTTTTTCTCTTCCCTTTCCTCCCGCCCTCTCTCTGTTTTCCAGTTATTCTCTCGAGCATTTTCTTCCTCATCTTCGTCTAGTTCTTTCTCTCTCTTTTTTTCCTCATTATCCCTCTCTCATACCTTAACTTCTTTCTCTTACTCCTCTCCCTCCCTCTCATCTTTCTATCTCTTTCATATCTCTCGCACTAAACCATTCCCCTTTCCCTCCTTTCTTCGCCTCTCTCGTTCTCTCTTCTCCCACTCCAATTCTCCCATTTCCCCCATTTCCCTCTTTTCTTCGCCCTTCTCTCGTTCCTCTCCCACTCCAATCTTTTACCATCCCCATTTCCCTCTTTTCTTCGCCCTCTCTCGTTCCTCTTCCCACTCCAATCTACCATTTCCTCTCTCCCCTCCTCACCCGGCCTCGTGTCTCTTGCAACTCATGATCTCCCTCACGCTGCCTCACTCTTTTGCGTCCGGGAAATCCCTCCCAGCTGTCGAGGTCGCTATTATTTTTCAGTCACCCTCCCTTCCCCCCCCTCTCTTCCGTCCCTTTCTCTCTTCTCTCCCCTCCTTCCCTCCCTCATCTCCACCCTATCCCCACCCCCCTTCCTTCCCTCTCCTCCCTTCCCTTCCCCCCTCCCCCTTTCCTTCTTTCTTACTCCTTTTACAGTCTCAGAGGTTTCGGAGAGGGGAGGGGAGGGGAGGGGAAGGAGGGGGAGACAAAATCCTCTGCAGTTGTCAGGTTCTTTCAAGTTCATCGGGAAGTGGAGGGGAGAGGAGTTCGTGTCTACTTTTTTTCTCGTCTTTTCTATTCTCTTTTTTCTCTCTCTTTTTATTCGACTGACATGTCATTGTTCGCGTTTCGATCATTGCCTTGGTCGGTTTTCTATTTTATTGTTATTTTCACAGTTGCTCGTCTTGTCATCTGGTAGTTTCACGCACACAGTTCACGCGCACACACATACACACGCACACACACACACACACACACACACACACACACACACACACACACACACACACACACACACACACACACACACACACACCACACACCACACACCACACACACACACACACCACACACACACACACACACACCACACACACACACACACACACACACACACACCACACACACACACACACACAACACACACACACACACACACACACACACGAACCAACAAACAAATAACGCAATAGAGTACACAAACCTACACATTATTATTAATAGTATCACTAGTGATTGAAGTGGTAGCAGCAGTACCATAAGCTCATCCTCATTAAGTCAGGATAATATACTCGTACCTCACTCTACATGTACTGGTATAATATGATTCTGTTATTGATATAAGCATCGTCAGCATCGCTAAGATTAAACAGCACAAGCGCATCAATACCCGTTTGAGGACCTTGCTGCTGCTTCCTCACCGGAAACACCAGGCCGCCTCCGAGCTGATATTCGACCTCTTCTCTCTTCTTCCTTTCTTTTCTCTCTCTGTCTCTGTCTGTCTGTCTCTCTCTCTCTCTCTCTCTCTCTCTCTCTCTCTCTCTCTCTCTCTCTCTCTCTCTCTCTCTCTCTCTCTCTCTCTCTCTCTCTCTCTCTCTCCTCCCTTCTCTTTCTCTCTCATTTTCTCTCTCTCTCACTCTCTCTCTTTCTCCTTTGTTTTTAATTTCTTCCCTTTATTCTCGTTTCTCTTTGGTCTTAATATTGTTTTTTCCGTCTTTCGTTAGCTTTTAAGTTTTCTGATTCTTTTTTCTCCTTATGTTATTTGATGTTTTAATCGTCTTTTCTTTCTTTACTCCGTGTCTTTTATCTCTCTCTCTTTCTCTCTTTTCCTTTTCTCTTCTAGTTTCTGTAGATCATCATGTCGCTTCTCTGTTTCTTCTCTTTCTTCTCTCCTCTTTCACCTACCTTTCTTCTCCTTCTCTTCTCCATTTCTTTTCCCTTTTCTCTCCCTCTTCTCCCATCCATCACCTGCCCTGCTCCTCCCCCTTCTCTCCTTTTCTTTCCTTTTTTCTCTCAATTGTCTCTCCCTTTTCTCCCCTCCATTACTTACCCTTCTTCCCCTCCTCTTCTCCACTTATTATCTCCTCCATCACCTACCCTTCTTTTCTTCTTCCTTTTCTCCTTCTCTTCTCTATTTCTTCCATTTTCTCTCCATTCCCTCCCTTTTCTCTCCTTCTCTTCTCTCCTCCATTACCTAACAATCTTCTCCTCTGTCTCTTCTCTCTCATCTTCTCTCTTCCATTAGCTTTCCTTCTTCTCCCCTGTCTCTTCTCCTCTCTCCTTTTCTTCTCCACTTAATTCCCCCATAATCTTCTTCTTCTCTTCCTCGTTTCCCTTCCCTTTTCTCTCTTTCTTCTCTCCTCCATTACCTAACACTCTTCTCCCCTGTCTCTTCTCCTCTTTCCTCTTCTTCTCCCCCTTGTTTCCCTCCTTCTTTTCTCCTTCTCCTCCATTTCTTGTCCCTTTTCTCTCTCTCTTCTCTCCTTCATTACCTAACGCTCTTCTCCCCTGTCTCTTCTTCTCTCTACTCTTCTTCTCCCCCTTCTTTCCCCCCTTCGCTTCTCCTTCTTCTCTTCTTTGTTTCTTATCCCTCTTCTCTCCTCCTCCTTTCCTCCTTCTCCACCGCCTGCCTCTACTCTGACCTTCAGCTGATCCATCTTCGCCTTTCAGCGTGAGATCTTTAACACGTGTCTCTTGCTCACTCCGTCGTTTGTGCTTGGGTGCTTGTGTGTTTGTTTTGCCTGCGTGTGTTGTGTCTGCCTGTGTGTGAGTATATTGTGCGTAAGTATGTCCGTGTGTTTCCCCATCTGCTGTGTGCTCATTTGTGTGTGTGTTGTTTGATTTGTGTATGTGTTGTTTTGTGTGTGTGGGTGTGTGTGTGCTGTGTGAATTGTGTGTGTGTTGGTGTTGTGTGTGTGTGTGTTGTGTGTGTGTGTGTGTGTGTGGTGCTTGTGTGTGTGTAGTGTTGTGTTTCAGGGTGTGTGCTTGCTCGTTGTGCTAATTTGTTGGTGTATATGTGCTGTGCGTTTATTGATATTGTTTAAGCTGTGTAGTGTTTTATTTGATATGTGTAGTAAGTGTGCATGTTCATGTATATACTCCATGTCTGAAAGTGTGTATGAACGTGTGTCGCCTTGTGCTGTATGACATTGTTAATTTAAAGATATATCCTCCCATTCTAAGCGATCTTCCGAACTAATGACTCAGAGTATTTGAAACCGACCCATCCGAAATCCACTAATATATCCGAGTCGCGTTTTAAATCATCATGTGCTACGCTGGTTCAGTTCATACATTAAAATTGTGAGTCAGCAGCGGTCGCAAAGCGAGATCGCTCGACTGAAGAAATCTGTTCCACCGCGAGGAAGCAGTAGTGGAATACTAATGAGTATTGGATATGTCCGTCTCTCCTCTGCGGTATTTCTGTCCTGATTCTTTTGCATTTTTCTTCTTTTTTATATATATTCTCTCTGTCTCTTCCCTCTCCACTCTTTTGTGTGTCTTTCTGGTTAACCATTTCTGTCTGACCTTGCTTTCCGCAACTTTTTTTTCTTTTTCTCTTTCCCTCTCCTTCTATCTCTCTTCTCTCTCTCCTCCTCTCTCTCTCCTCTCTCTCTCTCTTCTCTCTCTCTCTCTCTCCTCTTTCCTTTCTCTCTCTCTCTCTCTCTCTCTCTCTTCTCTCTCTCTTCTCTCTCTCTCTCTCTCTCTCTCTCTCTCTCTCTCTTCTCTCTCTCTCTCTCTCTCTCTCTCTCTCTTCTATCTCTCTCTCTCTCTCTCTCTCTCTCTCTCTTCTCTCTCTCTCTCTCTCTCTCTCTCTCTCTCTCTCTCTCTCTCTCTCTCTCTCTCTCTCTCTCTCTCTCTCTCTCTCTCTCTCTCTCTCTCTCTCTCTCTCTCTCTCTTTCTCTCTCTCTTTCTCTCTCTCTCTCTCTCTCTCTCTCTCTCTCTCTCTCTCCTCTCTCTCTCTCTCTCTCTCTCTCTCTCTCTCTCTCTCTCTCTCTCTCTCTCTCTTCTCTCTCTTCACTCACACCATTCTTTTCCTTTCCTTCTCTTTCTCCTCCTTCCTTTTTCTCTTTTCTTTCTCTTTTCCTCCCCTCTCCTCCTCAACCCTCACCCGTTTCCCTTCCGCCTCTCACTCTCTTCCTCTCCTTCTTTTCTCTGTCTTCCGCTCTTTCCTCCCCACCCCCTCACCTTTCCAACCCTCACCCCTTTCCCTTCTTCCTTTCTCTCTATTCGTCTCCTTCCCAAGCCTCACCCATTCCCGTTCTTCCTTTCTCTCCCTCCCAACCCTCACTCGTTTCCCTTCTACCTCTCTCTCTCTCCTCCTCTCCTAGCTTCCCCTCTCCTTCCCAACCCTCACCCCTTTCCCTCCTCTCGACGAGCGCGAAGGACTGTGAGATCTTAAACAGTCAAGAGGCAGAGCTTTTTGTCTCCTCGCACCTCGATGACTGACATGAGAACCCCCGGCAGCTCCTTTCGCCATCAGTTCTTGCTTATATTCTGGGCGTTCTTGTGGCTTTCGGGGGCTGTTATGGCTTGTTCCTCCGCCTGTGTCCTTTCAGTAGTCGATTTTGGTTTTGAGTTTGGGGTGTCTTGTTTTTTTTTTTTTTTTTTAGGGGGGGATATTTGTTTCCATGGATGGTATTGTTCAAAATCTTATCTTTTTTGTGTGTATTTTTTACAATGTTTGTTTGTTTGTTTTTGCTTTGTTTATTTTTTTACTTTTTTTCTTACTCATTGTAGCCAATCCTACTCCTTCGCGAAAGAGTCCATCAAAGCCGGCCGCATGTTCTTTAATACCACTCTTCTTTAGAATCTACTTATGAGGCTCTCGTGCACCACCACGTCACGAGGAACGCATAACAGGCCACCGGAGGGAACACTCATGCATTACAGACACCGCTGGGGAAAGATTCACGAATGACGCAGGTTATGAGTAACGTGCTTGCATGTCAGAAACCAGCTTGCTTGCACCCGCGGCCAGACGAACGCAAGAGAGACTCCTCGGGCCACGACGCCCGCACAGGACGCACGGAACCCTCGCCGTAAACAGCCCCTGGAAACCCTCCCTCGTTTTTCAATTCACCGCCGCTGCCTCCTCAGCAAGCTTGTAATGCTGGTTTAACATTCAGGTCAGCAACATAATGCACATTATGCGGCCCTAAAATGGGCATAATGGCTATATATGTTATTTTTACGCGCTCGTAAAAAAATAGAATATGATTCTATTTTTACTGCCTCCTCTATACATAGTTTTTGGGTTGTGATCTTGCAACACAGAGGGAAGAAACGAGAGAAATGCATGTGTATCATCATCTCTCTCTCTCTCTCTCGTCTCTCCTCTCTCTCTCTCTCTCTCTCTCTCTCTCTCTCTCTCTCTCTCTCTCTCTCTCTCTCTCTCTCTCTCTCTCTCTCTCTCTCTCTCTCTCTCTCTCTCTCTCTCTCTCTCTCTCTCTCTCTCCTGCCCATGATAATTTGGCGTAAAAATTGAGTTTTGAATTCATGGTCAAGTTAATGGCATTGGTAATACAGTGCAATAATGACAGAATTGTATTATAGCTGCCAGGGCTGTCAGGAATGTCACAGGCGTATCACAGAAACATGGTTTATTAATGGACTCATGTTTTGGTTATACGTAATTCTATGTCAGAATGGCAGCTGATTGTCATGGTGTCATGGTAAAGTGCTGCCGTGATGTGAAATGATTCCCGACCTTCAACTTATGGTCACAAAGAATCAGCAAGCGCTTGCCCTTATCATGGAGTTGAATGTCAATTGTAATGACATTTCAGAGTGGTGTCAGACGCGCATAATGAACCTATGGCAATGTCACGCTTCTGGATGAGTATCCTTGGCAGGAATCGAGTCGTCCATGGCCGTCCTTATGGCACGTTTTCCCCAGGCTTCAGATTTTGTTGTGTTGGGAAGCGACCCCACACTCCCACACAGACATACATACACACATACATGTGTGTGTGTATGGCACACACACACACACACACACACACACACACACACACACACACACACACACACACACACACACACACACACACACACACACACACACACACACACACACACACACATATATATATATATATATATATATATATATATATATATATATATATATATATATATATATATATATATATATATATATACACACCATAGCGCTTTTGATGCCGCCTCATCCCCGAAGCTTCCTTCCGCGGATCCCTCGTTCGCCCAACACAGGAGAACCGAAGCCGAGAAGCCGCGCCTCGCCGCGACCCCGACGACGATGCCGCTCGCTGTGGTTAACCCCGACGTGCGCGCTAATTTAGAGGATGAATTAGAATTGCTTGGTACGGATCGCTTTTTAATTCTAGTTACGTACAGTGTATGAGTCATCGATTGGAACAAGATGAAAGAATTCCATCGGCAATCGCCTTTTTATTATGTATGTGTGCACCTGTTGGCGCGTGTCCGTGCGTGTGTGTGCCCAAGGTATATAATGTATATTTTTACACACGAATTTTGCATATATTACCTTGCATGTATACATATGTATGCACTATGCATGCTTATCTGCGAAACATACATTTGCAAAATTGGTAGCACGTGTCGGTATTGGTACAAAAGAATTCCAGCATTAATGGTATGCTCTTTTGAAGTACCACATGTGGAATGAGTGACTGAATACTTCTACAAAATATAAAATGTAAATCATATTACAGTATGCCAAGTTATTATACATCCAACTTTGCGGGAAACATTTTAGATGAAAGTTTAATTTATTTCTCATTTTGATGTTTTGACATAATAGGACCAAAAACAAAGGTATCAAAGGTTGACATTATCTTTTACGTCACAGTTGGCTATTTTTCTTACTCCTGGATCCGATATGTTTTTTACAATTCAGTTTTACAACCAAATCACGATGAATAAAAATCAGCAAAAATCATATATATGACCAGGAGTGAATTGGTTTGAAACAGACATGCAATAGCTTATTTTTCCTTTGCCTTATTTCTTTATTTCTTCCCAAATTCCAATCTTTCTACTCCATTCTTTCAGCCTTTTTAAGATCCCTCGTTGGACATAGGCCTTCCCTATGACTTTTCACTCTGTCCCCGACCTTCCGGTACCAAAGCTTTTCGAAATTCGCTGACTCAACAGGAACGACCTTAATAATGCTTGACACATGTATCTTGATCTTCCCAAATTAGTGTTTGTTAAATCCTCCCTCCCTCTCCGCCTCCCTGTGTACACGTCCTATAGCTGTACATTACACTGTGTTAGCAACAGGGCATTACATTGCAAAACTACAATACGTGGTTAAGAAACTGCTTGACATGTTTACACGGAGGACTGTTCCAAAACGATTGGCGGCGGTTCTTGTACTGATCCAAAAGAGTACTGGCGGTACACTTTGTAGTATCGGGAGGTACTGTCCGGTTTTGCATACTTGAAGGTATGTGTATGTACGTACGTATGAATGAATGTATGTATGTGTTTATGCGTGTGTGTGTGTGTGTGGAAGTACGTATATATGCAAGTATGTATGCATATGTATATGCATGTATGCAGCTGATGTATGTAGCGATGTATATATGCATAAAGTCGGTGCCACTCGGAGTTTCTCATCCGGACCGACTCGCAGCGACAAAATCTTTCAGAGGTTCATCGCAGTTGTCGTTTCTGCCGATAGATGTCGTTCCCAGACTTTCAAAGCGACGGTTGTTGGACGCGGTGTGGGTGGCGCGATGATGTCATAGTCTGAGAGAGTGAGGCGATGGGAGGAGCTCAGTGTGACGATTACCGTGTTTTCGATGGGCGAAAGGGCAGCGTTGCGCCGGCGGTGGGAGGGGGTGAGGAGTCGCAGTGCGCACGAGGGGTGATCTTCCTGTTTCCCTTTTTCCTCGCTCCCCTCCTCTCTCTCCTTTTTTGCTGCCGTTGGTCATGTTGTTTTACTTTTACTTTACTTTACTTTTCTTGATTTTTTTTCCTAATCTTCACATTGGTCCGCTTATCTGTCTCCATATCTTTCTCATTCCCTCTTTCCCTTTCTCTCTCATTCCCTTTGTCTAGATTTCCACTCCACTCTCTCTCTCTCTTCCTTCTTGTAACCTCTCTGCCCTTCTTCCTCTTTCCCTTTCTCTTTCTTCCTCAATCTCTTTCTCTCCCCTCTCTTTCCTTCTCCCCCATTCTTCCTCCCTCCCTCTCTTCTTTTTTCTCCCTTTTCTATCTTTCTCTTTGCCTCCTTTCCCTCTCCCTTTTCTATCATTTCCCCATTTCACTTTCTATCACTCTCTGTCTCCCCTTTTCCTTTTCTATCCCCCCATCCCTCTAATTCTACCTCCCTCCCTCTCTTTCTTCCCTTCCCCATCCCTCTTTCCTTTCCTCCTTCTCCTTCACCCCTTTCTCCCTCTCCTCCTCCCTTTCTCCCTCCCTCTCTTTCTCTTCTCCCCTCCTCCCTTTCCTCCCTCCCCTTCTCCCTCTTCTCTTCCACCACCCTCCCTTTCTCTCTCTCTTTCTTCCTCCATCTCCTCCTCCCCTTTTCCCTCCCTCCCTCCTTCCCTCTCCTCCTCCCCTTCCCCATCCCTCTCTCCTTCCTTGCTTCCTCCCCCTCTCCTCCTCCCTTTCCCCCTCCCTCTTTCAATCCTTCTCCCTCCTCCCATCTCCTCCTCCCTCCCTTTCCCTCCCTCTTTCAATCCTTCTCCCTCCCATCTCCTCCTCCGCCCTCCCTCTTTCAATTCTTCTCCCCTCCCCCTCTCCTCTTCCCCTTCCCCCTTCCCTCCCTCCTTTCGATATTACAGCCCGTGTTTCATGCGGCGCCCACTTGCCTGAGGGGCGTGCTGTCTCGGAGGCAACGATAAGGCCCTGAGATCCATCATTCGCAAGCCGGCGAATAGACCAAAGGCGAGAACTCAATTTCGCTCGGCATCATCATCATCATTACTTATTATAAAGATTAATTTTCTTGTGGGTGGATTTTTTCTTCCGTTATGTATATACTTTTTTAAGGATGATATGATTGACTCTTCAGGTGGGTCGTCTGCTTATGAGAATAGGAGGTAGGTCGGGAGAAAAATATTTCAAGGAGAGAAATTGTTTGTCTCTCTCTCTCTCTCTCTCTCTCTCTCTCTCTCTCTCTCTCTCTCTCTCTCTCTCTCTCTCTCTCTCTCTCTCTCTCTCTCTCTCTCTCTCTCTCTCTCTCTCTCTCTCTTTCTCACTCACTCTCTATCTCTCTCTCTCTCTCTCTCTCTCTATCTCTCTCTCTCTCTCTCTCTCTATCTCTCTCACTCTCTGTCTCATTCTCTCTCTCACTCTCTCTCTATCCCTGTTTAAGTTGTAATGAAATATATTTTGCAAAAATCAAAAACATGCAACAAAATATAGTCGTAGAATGCAGAACAATTAAAAAGGAAAATCAGTAATACCTTGCTAAAGCGAAAACTCTTGTCACATGTCATATGGGAGTTCAGATCCCGGCGGAGGAGCAACAAAAGCATTCAGATTCGAAAAAACAGTGTATTTCCGTCTACCTTTTCTCGGGAAAGTGGGATTTAATGGGAAAGTTTTCCCTTTTCTTCTTCGGTCGACGTCTGAGGGATCAATACGTTGTCAGTTTTTATCGGTGTTTTTCTCTCTCTCTACCTCTCTCTTTCTCTTTCTCTCCTTCCCTCCCTCCTTATCTCTCCCCCCTCTCTCTCTCTTCAATTTTTTGTACGAATGCGACCCAGTGTCTTCTCAATTTAGACATTGGTGTGCGCTATCGTTCTATATCTACCAAATAAATACTGGATCATGGCAGCGCTCAATATATTCTGTGTAAATAATAAATGACGTAGATACTGTGGGTCATTTACTTCTTTCCTCGTCGAATTTATCCAAGAAAAACTTTGCTGAAAAGAGTTGGATTGATTTGGATGTTATCATAAATAGCCCTTTGGCAGATTTACTTCAGGGGTGAGAATAAAACGCGTTTAGTATCATTGGTTTAATTTAGATGAAAGAATAGAACGTATTATTTCAGCAGGTGAACGCCTCCAAACTCACTGGTTTATCTCAGAGAGATTAAAACTCCTCCAAACTCACTGGTTTAACTCAGGCGAAAGATCAAAACGCCTCCAAACTCACTGGTTTATCTCAGACGAGAGATTAAAACGCCTCCAAACTCACTGGTTTAACTCAGGCAAAAGATCAAAACACCTCCAAACTCACTGGTTTTCCTCAGACTGAAAACGCCTCCAAACTCACTGTTTTCCTCAGACGGTGGAAACGCCTCCAAACTCACTGGTTTACCTCAGACGACAGGTGGAAACGCGTCTAGTCCCACTGCTATCCACCGGTCATGCAACCCAGAGTCACTATCCACCCCGTCCTCCTGAGTCTCTCCCCTCGTCTCTCGATACTCCAATCACTCGCCGCGTCCCTTCGACACACGCCGCTCCCTTTGCACTCCTCTCCCCTGACCCTCGCTGATCCACTCTCAACGCTGGTCGTCTTGCACCTCCTCTCGCCTCCTCCAAGAGGGTATCTTGACAATTACTTCGCTCCCTTGTCGGCTCCGCCCTCTCTCTCTTCTTTTTCCTCTTCTCTCTCTGAAATTGTCTTACTCCTCTCTTTTTGTCTTCTTCCTGGACGTGTCGTGAAGCAATACAGGTATTTTTGTCGTTTGGGATTTATATTTCATTCTCACTACTTTTCGTCTTTCTTCGTATACTAAGCTTTCCCTTGCATACCACTCTCAAGCAGTCCCCGTCCTCTTTCACATACCACTTCATTCACATCATGTCAACTCCCATCACTTCCTCTCTCTCTCTCTCTATCTATCTCTCCTTCACCCTCCCCCTCTGTCCAACAATCTCTCCCTCTCCTCCAATCCCTCAATCCCTCCCTCTCCTCAACCCCTCAATCCCTCCCTCTCCCTCTCATCCTCCCTCTCCCTCCCTTCTAAAGCCCCACATGCGTATCAGCGGCACACTTCCAGAAGGGATCGAGGAGAGCGAGAGACACATCTGAACCCATCATATATTTCCCCAATGAGCCTCGGCGGGGTTCAGCTCGGAGCAATACTACGACACGCGAGAGGGTCGGAGGGTCGAGGCGCTGCCGGCGGGGATGTAGGATAATTCACGACGACCGCTTGTCACATTGTGCTCGGGCGCTCACTCTCGCACACACGCGCGCGCACGAGTCTTCTTGGTGTGTGTGGGCGACGCCTACGCCCACACGCACGCCCTGGCTTTTGGGCCAATTGTTTTTGTTCCAATTATAATCTCTGTGTTCTAGAAATTGCTGTTGTTGTTTTTTTGTTATATTATTCTTGGAATATTACCTCGCGCAGTAGTTGGGATGATTACCGACAGGAGATTGGGTTTATGATATTTTAAGTGGCATAAGTCATAGCCGCTGTGGGTCTGGCCTTCTCTCGCTCCTCCCTCTCTTTCTATCTTTTTCTTCGTCTCACATTCACCCCTAACACTTTTCTGTCTCCTCTCTCTCTCTCTCTCTTCTCCCTCTATCTCTCTCTCTCTCTTCTCCCTCTATCTCTTTTCTCTCTCTCTCTCTCTCTCTCTCTCTCCTTTCTTTCTCCCTCCATTCTCTCTCTCTCTCCTTTCTTTCTCCTCCCCCTCCCTTGCACTCACTCTCATTGTTTCTTTCTCCCCCATCCTATCTTCCCAGCTTTCAGTTAATGCGTACTATCCTTTCTGAATGCGATGATAACCTCTCTCCGCTAATCCACCACAGACATTTATGCGCTGTAATCCCACTCATTTTCTTCTGAGGAAGGAGCGCCCAGAATGTCTTCTGGTAGAGCGTGCAACGAACAGCGCCCTTTGCTCGCGGTGTCGGCCTTGCATCGAATACCGGGTCACTGGCGGAGATCTGCGGAGTGCCTATGCATGGCCGGGTTTTTTCCTCTTTATTTATTTATTTATTGGCCTTTGGTTAGTTTTTCCTTGTGAGTTTTTTTTTCTTTGGTTCTTTTTTTACAGATCTTTGTTTGTCCTACCTGACTTTCTATTTGGATATGAAAAAGAAGAGTATTGATTTTTTTATGTTAACATTGCGTTAGCAGTCCACTAAACTTGTATGTCATTGCTCATATGATTAGTATTAACATATGGAAAGTATCCTCTTTATACACCTCATTTACCTATTTTAATTGATATTACTTCATTTACGATACTTTAAGCATAAGGCATTAACACTTCGTTAAGTTACACGACCGCACTTTCCCTTTACATCGACATCGTCACAGACTTTCGGCATTTTGCGTGTTCTTTCATCCTTCACTTAAATTCCCCCGTTTCTGCGCGATAACCTGGCGTCCTAAGTGTTTTAAGTGTTCCCTGGAAAGGAACCTCCAGCCTTAAATTACCTTTGATCTAGCCGGAAAGCGAGGGTTACCTGGCCGTCATTACTGTGCGCGTGTTATCGCTACAGGTAATCTAAGATGTCTTGCTCTTTTTCTGGTTTCTTAACACGTTCTTATGCTTTTTTACCCAACACGTTTACATACGCATGCATCTTCATACATAAAACATACACTGACCTGCACATACCTACACGGCGCGCGCACACACACACACACACACACACACACACACACACACACACACACACACACACACACACACACACACACACACACACACACACACACACACACACACACACACACACACACACGCACACACACACACACACACACACACCACACATATAGATACATATTTGCATATCTATATCTATATCTATATCTATCTATATATATACATATATTATATATATATATATAAATATATATATATATATATGCATATATACATATATAGGGATAAATAGATTGATAGATAGATATAGAAGGAGAGAGAGAGAGAGACTGAGAGAGACAGAGACAGACAGACAGACACAGAAATGAAGAGAAAAGTAAAAAAGGTGAGGTTAGGAAATGAGACGTGAAACGCGGACGGAGAGCGGGGAAAGGAAGAGAAGAAAAGAGGAGGGGAGAGGAGCAAGGGGGGAAGAGGAGGGTTGGCAGAGAGGGACTCAAATCTGTGTCGTACGGTCATTCTTGTCTCAAGTCACAGTGCCTCGGCCATGGATGTTATCACTGCAGATTTCACTTGATGATTCACGCAGGAAAGGGGCAAAGGTCTTCTTCCTCGTGAACGCTGAAAGGTCAGACAGCAGTCACCCCCCCCCCAGCCCCGCCATCATTCCACAAATACAGATCGAAAGTAAAGAATGACATAGCTAATATATCTCCACTGAATGTCACTCGATACTTGCACTAAACTTGGAGAAGCGCTCCTTGTCCGAAATGTCGAAGCCTGCAATAAATGTTGAAGGAAATGCCAGTTTTCAATCGTATGAAATCCTCCTCATTGTCCCCGTCCTTTTGGGACCTCGAGTGATACTGAATTGTGACGGCTTCGTAACATTTAACCAAGTTTCTTCTTGTCTTTGGGGTGATCTGTTTCACCGATGCGGAAGAAAGAGCAGAACCCATATACACTTATTGTTTTTCTTTTTGTTCCCCTCTCACAGTGCTTAAAAAAAGTTAATATGAAATTATTGTTGGTCAGATAATAGCCGCGAAAAAGGCTATATGGCAACTACCGTTGAAGGGCGGGAGCGTTGGCAACTCGAGGCAGCTCGAGGCCGCCAGTGTTCCTTTGGAGTGGAAGGCGAGTGGATCGACTACTCTCGTCCGGGGTGTTTACAGTGATTATTTTTGCATATTTATGGAATAACGCAGTGTACTCTGGTGGATATTGCAAGTTCATTCGGCTTTGGGTCGTCAGCCAGGTGGGTGAAAGATATAGTCATGTTTTGTTTCTCTATTTTTCATTACAAGGAACTTCTGTTCGTTCCGCGCTGATCCTCAGTGTTTGTTTACCATCAAGTGGTCGACACTCGCTGTCCCGACGCTCTCCGGACACCCTGACTCACCCTTCTTACTCACCCTTTGCACACTTCATCGTCAACGTTCGTGCCAACACGCCGAACGCTGCAATCCGCCAAAGAGTAACATTATTGAGTTCTGTGTAGAGCGAGGGTGATCGCTCGTGTCCCGGGGTCACTCGACACTCAATCGCCTCTCGTGTGTTCGCCCGAAGAGGTTGTGCGGTCACTCTCCCACGATAACCTCACGCTCTTATGTCAAACAAACAAGTCTTACTTTATCTTGCTTTGCTTGCATTAGCTCTGCCTGTCTCGGGTGTTTCTAATCTTACCAGAGACTGAGATGTAATAAGAGGGAGGGTGTACATGCGTGCGTGCGTTACGTGGTCGCTGGAGTGTACGGAAGTTATCCTCGTAAGCGTACACGCATGCCTTCTCAGTCGTCTGCTGGACGTCATCTTGCAGGATGTCGAGGGGTCGCTTGCTCCGAGAGGTGAAAACTGGAGTCTAATAGGGTGAAAATATCACGCCGATTTGCAAATATTTTTATTTAATTAATTTTCGAATATCAGTAGGTTACAGGGATGTATTTTTTTCAGGTTTGTTTAGTATTTTTCATATAATACCGTTGTCTGCGTTAAGAGAGAGAGAGTTAGGTAGGAGTGAAATAAAAATCGATATGCCAGCAAATATACACGGTTAAATGAATGAATCTGGTGTTATTTTCACGTTTTTTATCCCACCTCTCTTTTGTGTGTGTGGTCGCTTGGAGTGGCGGCCAAAATAATGGG
>NW_020869964.1:652022-659522 GCF_003789085.1 Penaeus vannamei
CTGCAGTCCTACCTTCCCCCCTTTCCCTTCACTTTTTTTTTTTTTTTTAAGCTCTCCCTCTCCTTTCGCTTAATTAGCCTCCTTTCTCCTATCCTTCCTCTTTTCTTAATCTTTTCCTCCCTCTTCCCTTTCCCTCTCTTACTTCTCCCTTTTTCGTTTTCCTTCCCTTCCTCCCCCCTTGTTTTTCCCCTCTCACCCTCCCTCTCCCTCTTTTCCATCTTCCTCTTTTTTTTCTCCTACCTCCCCTCTCTGTCCCTTCCTTTTCCCCTTCCCCTCTCCCACTCCTTTCCCCTCCCTTCCTTTCCCTCTCCTTTCCCCTCCTTCCCCTTTCCCTCTCTTCCCCTCTCTCTCTCCTTTTTCCCTTCCCCTCTCCTCCCCCCTCCTTTCCCTCCCTTCCTTTTTCCTCCCTTCCCCCTCTCCTTTTCCCCTCCCTTCCCCTCTCCCTCCTTTTCCCTCCTTCCCTCTCTCTCTCTCCTTTCCCTCCTTCCCTCTCCTCTTTTCCCTCCCTTCCCCTCTCCCTCTCCTTTTCCCCCTCCCTCCCCTCCCTTCCCCATGTCACAGCCCGCATGACCTCTTTCCATTTCCTCCTCCCTCAGCACGTTTCACTCATCAAGCTTTTTTTTTAAATCCTCTCGATCTTGTCCTTGTCTGTATCTCTATCTCGTTCTTACCTCCAGGGCACGTCTATTTACCCTTTGCACTTTTTTTCTCTCTGAAAAAAAAAACTTTTCTTGTCTGTTCTTACTCCACTTCTACATTTTTTTTCTTTTTTCTTTTATACAGATACATACACACAGTCTTCTACGTATTCCTCCTCTACCCTTCTTCTCCACGCCTTTTCTCCCCCATTTTCTTCTCTTCGCCCTTTCTTCACCCTTTTCCCACCCCTTCTCCACCCTTTTCCCACTCCTTTCTCCACCCTTTTCCCACCTTCCCCACCTTTCCACCCTTCACACCCTTCTCCACCTCTTCACTACCCCTTCTCTACCCTTTCCCCACCCTTCTCCACACGCTTTCACCCTTCCACCCTTCCCACACAGAGGAGGTACAGGGCGAGCAAGGAAGGGTGGGCGGTGCAGTAAAGTCAGAGTTGGAGTAACTTCGGTGAACTAAAATTAGTTGGCCTTGCAGAGCGATGATGCTCAGTGATGCATCGGCAGTGCCACCGACCGACCGCCGAATTTCACCGTTCGGGCGTTGGTCGGGAGTTGGTCGGGAATGGGCGTTCGTTCCCCCGGGCATTCGAATGGCGAGGCTCCCCTGGCCATTTTGCACGCGGCGTTGAAACTTCGCGGCACCGGGCGCCGTGGGCGTCGCTTGTATCAGTTTATGTATTCCGACGCTAGTGCTTCAGATGATGGAATTAGGCACACTTTTTTGACACCTGTAATAGCCCCTAAGGATACATTTAGTGCGTGTCGGTTCAGTACCGCCTGCCTCGTGGGGGGGGGGGTGGAAGAACAGGAAGATGATTCTCTCTCCTTCCCTCCCTTCCTGCCCCCTCCCCCCCAGCAGGAAACAAGTAGTTCCTCCTCCTCATTCAGAATTAGAACGATCCTTTCCTCCAAGAACAAGAACATTCCCCCGCAAAAAAATATGAACCCCCAATAAGAATAATAACCGTTACCCCTAGAACAAACCCCAAGAATAAGAACACTTCCTTTAAAATGGGAAGAAGTCCCCTTAAGAACACCGTTTCCCCCACCCACCCAAGAACATGAAATATTCTCATTAAAGAACAAGAAGATATTCCTCTCGTATCCATCTTGTAAGGAAAACAAAACTCCAAAACACCACAAGAACATGAAATTACCCTCAGATGAACAAGAACATTCCCCGTCGCACAAGAACAACAAGATCCCCCCCAATTCCGCCCCCCTCCGTATTTAGCTAGTTTGATTGGCGTGTTCTATCGAAGCCACTTCCCTCGACGGCCTAATGGCATAGGAAATTAAATAGTGGGGAGGCTCGTGGGTGACGCTAAGAGAGAGGGGGTGACTAGGGGGTGGGGAGAGAGAGGGAGGGCAGTGGCTAGGGGTTGGGAAGAGGGAGGGGTTTTGGCTTTGGGGTGGGGAAGGGGGGAGGGGTTTTTGGCTAGGGGGGAGGGGGTTTTGGCTGGGGGTGGGGGACAGGGAGGATGAGGATGCTGATACGCCCTCTGGCAGACGGCATCAGGAGAGATGGGTAATGGGGTCGTTTGTCGTAATGATGAAGATGTTGATGCTGCGCGAAATGGTGGTGGAGGTGATGGGGATGATGACGCGTGTGAGGGTGAGACTAATAATGATGAAGATGATGATGGGAAGGGATGGAGGCTGCGAGGAGGTGGAGGAGGCGGAGGTGGAGGCAAAGGCGGAGGAAGAGGAGGAGGAGGAGGAGGCGGAGAAGAAGAAGAAGAGAAGAAGAAGGGAGAAGGAAAAGGAGATGAGAGGAGGAGGATAGCGAGTGGTGGCGTTGTTGGAGATCGGAGTTGTAGACGGTGTTGTTGTGAATGAATGTTGAAAAAAAGACGAGACAGAAGCGCCATCGAGTGACACTTCCCTTCGCCATAAGAGTTTCGTCGCGCAGCTGATACAATCGTGGAAACCCTGAAATGATCGGGGGAATGACCTCTCCTCCTCTGTCGTTGCAGCTTCTCTTGACAAAAAAAAGAGGGGAAAGCGAGACAGCTGCGTTTGTTCTTCTTGTCTTCCTTCCCCCTCCCCCCTTCGCTCCCTCGCCCCCCAATCTCTCACACCACTTTGCATGACATTGTGCTCGTGACGGATGCTCTCAGTCACGGTGGGGGACGGTCACGGCACGGTGGCGGAATCGACCCGAATATTCTCTTCTTTTCTTTCTTGCTTGTTCTCTCTCTCTCGCTCACTCTTTCTTTACGTTTTTCTCTCCAATTTTCATCTTTATTTTAATCTCCATACATTTCGCACATTGCGGGAAATGTACACAGGGCATTATCATTTATGACTATGAATATCGATACATATTTTCCTTCCCTCTCATTTTTCTCGAAAATTTTCACCTGTCACTTTTGATATGTCACTCACCTTTAGTTAATTAATGGTCATGAATAGTAATGCTGTAGTTCACCCTTTAATACGAGTTCCTTTCAATCCGCCAATCCGCTGGCGCTCTGTGGTATTAGAACACATTGGAGGTACCTAGAGATTAATGGCGGGGCTTTTGTGGTAGTAATGGTAGCGTGATTGGTAAGGGGGGGGGGGGGAGGTGAGGAAAAGCGAATCGTAAGAAGCAACGTTAATTAGAGGTAGTAAAACAAACTAAACTAAAACGGTTTTCCTGTCTAGAGAGAGAAAGGGACTTTCATGTTAAAAAAAACGGTTCTCATGTTTAATGAATGGGATTTTGATGGAACAATGGACGCCGCTATAGTTAATTTCGTCGGGGCAAACATGGGGAGGCCTAAGTAGCCATTGGGTGTTTTATTTCAGTCTGTCAGTTAGTCAGCAGTATTGATTCACGTACCCCACAGGTCTCAGATCTTTGCTTTTATGGAATGAATGTTGTTTGTAGAGCCTAATCTTCCTAGATAAATATATTATAAAATCGTTCCACACCAGAAAATGTCTTCCATATTAACGTTTTATGAGACTGCTTCACATGCAAAAATGTCTTTATTAAAAACCAGAGGCCAAATTGTCATAAACAACGTTTCTTAAACAGGATAAGATAAAGTTTTATTTCCACCTTAATTTCCACTTCTCAGCTCCAACCTACTCACCTTTCAGTTCCCACTCACCTATCTGTCCACCTCACCTCCCACCCACCCTCCCTCTCCCCTCTCACCCACCCATCTCTCCCTCTGATCCACCCGCCTATCATCCACCCATCTCTCACCTCACTCACCTCTCACTATTCACCTCTCGCTCTCATCCACTCTCACCTCCCGCACACCTGCCTCTCACCTCTCCCCTCTCGCCCACCTCTCCCCTCTCGCCCACCTCTCCCCTCTCGCCCACCTCGCAACCGCAGAGTGAACCGACGAACCTGCAGAGACACGGTTCGCGGGCGGTAGCAGGCGAACCGTGTGGTTTTATCCCCCGATTAAAAGGCCTTTGTCGGTTTTTGTTCTTTTGAACTGCCGCTGTTATTAAATACTGATTGTTCATATTAGAGGAAAACAAGAGAATGCTTAATATATATGTGTACATGATTTATTTGTAGCCGTTGGATGGTGAATGTTTGATATATTTATTTTCTCTCCTGATGAAAACAATGTTGGTTATTTGGAGCATGAGGCGTTCATTGTGTTTTTTAGTGTGTTTTAATGTTTCCTTTTTTATTCATATATTCCACTTTCATTACGTTCAGCCTTATAGTGATCACTCTTTGCGGCCGTTTGTGTGTGTGTGTATGTGTGTGTGTGTGTGTGTGTGTATGTATGTATGTATGTGCGCGCGCGCGCAAACGCTTTATGAACATGGTGTATGTGTGAATATGTATCCACGATTATATAGGCCTACCTTTGTGTGTGTGAGTGTGTGTTCTCGTCCTTTGGTGTATGCATTAGTATGTATTTAGCAGGCCTATGTGGTTAGGAAAAAAGCGCAGATAAATGCAAAGAAGGGAACAGAGGATGTTAGAAGGATGAGGGAAGTGAAGTAAATTGATGCAGTCTCGGGTATTACCGGGTAAAAAGTGCGGGACTGCAGATAAACAGGAAACAAAGGCATATGCCGATGCAGGGACGTGAACAGCGGCAAAAGAAGCAAAAGAAAATTTAAAAAAACAAAAGAAAATCAAACAAACCAAGAGAGAGCTACCTCTGATACCTTTTTTCTCTTAGAGAAGAAAAAGAGAAAACATACAAACAAACAAAGAGCTACCTGTGATAACTTGTTTGTTTCTCCTCTTTTTTTCTCCTTCTTTTTTCCTTCTCCCTCTTGCGGAATTCCGAAGCGGAGGCGCACGAGGAGGTGGAAGCGACGCCGGCAGAGGAAGGGGCTGGCGTGACGGCGAGCGAACTTGTTTTCTACTTCCTCTGCACGAATTTTGCCGCGCCGGTGATAAGTGCTCCCGTTTGGGCCACGGCGCGGGTTTCAGCTTTTTTTTTTAATCGCTTCTCGCTCTCTCGGTCTTTCTCTTTTGCTGTCTCTTGTCTTTTTCTCTCTCTTTCTCACTCTTTTTTCTCTCTTTCTCTCTCTCTCTCTCTCTCTCTCTCTCTCTTCTCTCTCTCTCTCTCTCTCTCTCTCTCTCTCTCTCTCTCTCTCTCTCTCTCTCTCTCTCTCTCATCTCCTCTCCTCTCCTCCTCCTCTCTCTCCTCTCTCTCTCTCTCTCTCTCCTCTCCTCTCCTCTCCCCCTCCCCCTTATTTTTTCTCGTTCCCCTTCTCCCCTCTTTCCTTCTCTCCCTCCCCCTTCCCTCTCAATCCCCCCTCGCCCCCCCCCCCATTCCAGGTGTCTCAGGGAGAGAGCTTTGTCGAACCTCCATCCCCGTCGTCTGCCTTCAGCATCTCGTCAAAACCTCTGTGCATTAGCCTATGCGGTCACGTGAGGGGGCGTGTGTCATAAAGAACTCATATGGGTTCCCTCGACTCTCCTGATCTTTATGGAATTGCGAAAAAGAGAGAGAGGGGGGGGGGGGGAGAGAGGGAGGGAGGGAGGGAGAGAGGGAGGGAGGGAGAGAGGGAGGGAGGGAGAGAGGGAGGGAGGGAGAGAGGGAGGGGAGGGGAGAGAGAGAGGAGGAGAGAGAGAGAGAGAGAGAGAGAGAGAGAGAGAGAGAGAGAGAGAGAGAGAGAGAGAGAGAGAGAGAGAGAGGAGAGAGAGAGAGAGAGAGAGAGAGAGAGTAGTAGAAATTTACTTTTTTTTCGGTGGAGGGAAGGTAAAGAGGTGAGTGAGGGTTTGGAAAGGGAAAAGGGGATGGGGGAATGGGAGGGAAAAAGGGAGATGTGGAGGGTAGGAGAAGGGAAAAGGGGGGGTGACGGGCAGGGGCAGAAGAGGAAGTGACTGGCGTTGTGGGAGTTGGAGGTGAAGGTCGAGGTCGAGATCGAGGTCGACGCTCTGAAAGTTTGAAGGGGTAAGTTGTTTTCTTTCTTAGCCGAGGAGGAGAAAGGTATTGGAGTGGGCTGAAAAGAAGAAAAGAAGAAGAGGGAAAGGGGGGAGAAGGAGAGGAAGATGTAGAATGAGAGAGGGAGAAAGAGAAGGGAAGAGAAGAAGAGAAGGGAAGAGAAGAAGAGAAGGCAGAGAGGCAAAGCGGCAGTGAGAGAGAGAGAGAGAGAGAGAGAGAGAGAGAGAGAGAGAGAGAGAGAGAGAGAGAGAGAGAGAGAAAAGGGGAAGACCAAGTTTCACTAGGCTGATGGATTGCAGGGGGGTGGAGGGGAGGGGGGGGGCAGAGGGTGACCTTGGGAGGAGCTGCGTCGATGTGCTCGAGTAAACACACGCTTGAATGGGGTTAGGCTATGATTTTTTTCTCTCGCTCTTGCCACTTCTTTCTCGTTTTCACAAACACGAAGGGTTAAAAAGGATGAGAGAGAGGGAGAGGGAGGGAGGGAGAGAGAGAGAGGGAGACAGATAGACAGATAGGCAGAGAGACAGACAGAGAGACAGAGAAACACAGAGAGAGAGAGAGAGAGTGAGTGAGAGAGAGACAGATACAGGGAGACAGAGAAGGAGAAAGAGAGACAAAGAGACAGAGAAAGGCGTTTGAATCAGGGAGACAAACTCGCCGCTTTATCGCCGATACTGATTGCAGCATCGCGCCAATAGAAGCAATTGTCGCCCCTCGCTTATGTTGCAAGGATGTGCGTGTTAATGGCGGGCATTCCGGTGGCGTTAGTGCCGGCGTTGCTCGCGATGGGAATGACGTCATATAATCGAATCATTGTCGCCAGGTGTGGTAATGGCTCTGGGCAGTTTTGGGCCGATAATGATGACTGATAATGGGAGTTGGCATCGTCATTATACTCTTGCCGTTTGCTGCCCTCTCTCTCTCTCTTTTTCCGCTGGCCGTGTGGTTTTTCCCTTTGAGCTGGTCTGGGTTGTCTCGTGTTTTTTTTTTTCTTTCTTGTTCTCTGCGTCTTTTGTCACTCTGTTTGCTTTGTCTTCTGCTCCTCTTGTGTCCAGTTTTCATCGGGATTTTTTTGTTTATTCTCCCTTTCGATTCTTGTTCATACTATTCTTTACTAATGTGCTCCTCCTCCTTCTCCTCTTCTTCTTCCCCCTCTTCCTCCTCCTTCTTTTACTTCTCCTTCTCCTTCTTCTCCCCCTCCTCCTCTTTTTCTTCTCTTCCCCTCCTCTTTCTGTTCTTTCTTCTTCCCCCCTCCTCCTTCTCCTTTTCCATCTCCAATTCCCTTTCCCACAACCAACTAATTTTGACCCATTTGCACATTCTTATATTTTATTTCCTTTATTTTGTTCACCAATCCTGTGCATTCCGCTATAAAGAAGACCTGCGCGAGAGACCCGTCGGTGAACAGGCATCATCTTTAAAAGGAACAAAATGCGTCATGAACACGTCGGCGGAAGCAATGGTATTTTTTTTTCTTA
>NW_020869964.1:662022-672022 GCF_003789085.1 Penaeus vannamei
GGGAGGGAGGGAGGAGGGAGGAAGGGAGGGGGAGAGGAGGAGGATAGAGGGAAGGAAGGAATGGGGAGGAGAGAGGATAGAGAGAGGGAGGAGGAAGGAAGGAAGGAGGGATAGAGAGAAGAAGGAGGAATAGAGAAGAAGAGGAAGGAAGGAAGGAGGAGGGAGGAGGAAGGGGGTAATGAGGAAGGAGAAGAGAGAAGGAGAGAAAGAGTAAGAAAGAATGAAAGAAACAAACAAATAAGGAAAGAAAGAGAGAGTGAAGGATGGGAGGAGGGGGGAAGTATGCTTTGTGTGCCTGTGCATTTGTTTTATACCTGGGTGTATTGCTTCCTATTTTGTTTCTTCATTTTCCATACTCTACCAGTTATTCATTTTCCCCCTCTTCTCCTCTCTCCTCTTTCACTCCATCCGAATACAGTTGCCTCGGTATTTGAACGCTTTCATTCTCTTTCGTATTCTGCCGTTCTCTTCCCTTCTTCTGTCCCTCTTTCGTCTGCGATCGTCCTCTTTCTATCTCCGTCGCTCTCCCTCCCTTTCTGTCCGCCCCACCCCCCTTCTCTCTCGAGTTGCAGGGGGGGGCACGGGAAGAGGGGGTAGGAGGGGCAGAGGAGTGGGTGACAGGGTGGCATTGGAGAGGGGTGGGTAGGAGGGGAAAGGGGGAGTGGGGGAAAGGAGGGGAGGGGAGGGGCTCGCGGCAATGGAGACCAGGAATGAAAGATTTGCATCCTGCGAAGAAAGTGTTTATCTGAACTGCAGTTGCATCTCGTTGCGGAAAAAAGGCCCGGGGAACGAGAAAGAAATCGCATCTGTTTCTTGTTTCTTTCTTCTTCTTCTTTGTCTTCGTCGTCGTCTTCTTCTTCTTCTTCTTCGTCTTCTTCTCTTTTTCTTCTTTTCTCTCTTCTCTCTTCTCCTTCTTCTTCTTCTTCTTCTTTTTTTCTTCTTCGTTTTCTTCGTCTTCTTTTTGTTTTCTACTTGGCCCGTAACTCGTTCCTTGCGCTTTGGGGTTTTTGTTTGTTATTTTTAAGATTTTGCTCGCGAGGGAAACTTGAGCACCCGAATCGCGTTTCCGTAATGCGGTTGGTATTATGTGCGCTTATTACGAAGCCTTGTTTATCTTTATGTTTCATGAAAGGTTATTGTGATGACGTGATGTTGAAGTTGGTATGAGACGCATGATTACACTGGTATATGCCTACGCACGCACGCACGCACGCACGCACGCACGCACGCACGCACGCACGCACGCTGCACGCACGCACGCACGCACGCACGGCACGCACGCACGCACGCACACATACACGCACACATACATACATACATACATACATACACATACAACAACACATACACACACACACACACACAACACACACACACACACACACACAACACACACACACGCACACGCACAGAGAGAGAGAGAGAGAGAGAGAGAGAGAGAGAGAGAGAGAGAGAGAGAGGAGAGAGAGAAGAGAGAGAGAGAGAGAGAGCATGTGTTTGTAGATGCTGTAACCTACATCCATATTTACATGTACTTCTTTTATTCAGATGGAGGAGTTCAGATAAACACCCGGTAATTTTTGCTAATATGCATAATTTTGTGCAACATATGAAAATATATTAATTTAATTAACAAATATTAGCTTTTGACATTTGAAATGGGTGAGTATATCAATGACGTTTATTCAAATGTATGTAAAACTTGCAGCGGAATTTTTAATGTATTTCTGAAATACAATATACATTTCTCGATATCCCCCCCCCCCAAATATTTCCAGCGCAATAAACCAGAGGGGAAGCAGGTGAATTCAAAATTGAAAAATTCGAGAAATTTGCATTGCAAAGTGGATTGGATTCCGGAATTTTTATGCGTCCCAGTGGAAGATAGAGATAGAGGGAGCTTATTGTTATAGATTATGATGGCTCGCCGACTCCGCCACCCACTGCATCGAGAGCCAGCCAGGGCGAGCGCGTCCGGCCGAGGGGCGCCGAGAATCAGCCGGTTTCCGTCAGCGGGGTCAGAGCAAGCGGCCGAGGGGGAGGGGAGGGGGAGGGGAGGAGAGGGGATGGGAGAGGTTGAGTCATAGAAGCGACCGAAGTGAGGGTTGAGGGTAGGTGGGGGTCAGGGCTGTGGCGGAGGTTGGAGGAGTGGGGTCATAGCAGCGGCGGAGGTAGGGGAGGTGACGGGGAGGGAGAGATGGGGTCAGAGAGTGGCGGAGGTAGGGGAGGTGGGTGACAGCAAATTCACAGCAAGGTCAGAGGGGCCAGCAGAGTTTGCGGACTCGGGTAGGATGGCATAAGCGCTGGGAATCACCATTCATCTCTCCCCCTCTCTTCTCTCTCTCTCTCTCTCTCTCTCTCTCTCTCTTCTCTCTCTCTCTCTCTCTCTCTCTCTCTCTCTCTCTCTCTCTCTCTCTCTCTCTCTCTTACGCACTCCTACACGATTTCCCTTCTACTTTCTCTTGCTTTCCTTCTCTACATCCTTCTCCGTTCACATCTCAGTTACTCACCATCTATCCACCTATCTCCCTATTTGTTTGTTTTTCCGTTTGTCCCTCCATCCATCCTTCACTACGCTCAGTTATTTCCCCTTCCTCTCAAAGCGCGATGCCGTGAGACAATGACAGAGCGCCGGGCGATGCACACAATACAGCAGGCACTCCGTCATCGAGCGGAACCCGTCGCAAGTGCTATAACGCGCAGGCAGCCACGGTGTGTATGTAGATATAATAGCGTGATATAGTGGTGGCAGGCTGGCAGCAATTACGGTAATCTGCGGCGGGCGGACATAGTTGGGCTGGCCCCTCTTGGCTGCTACCCCCTCCCGCCCCAATGTTTCCCGCCGCGAAAGCTGGCAAGTGAAGTGCGCAGAGTGCCAGACACTGGCTTATGAAATTCTCTAAATTCCCCGGCAGACGTGGCGCCCGCTGAATTGTAAGGCCCGGGCATTCTTGGTCCTGTGAGGCTGCCTAGATTGCTTCTTACTCACTCGCGGGACGGCGTCCTCCGGAAGGTGCAGGCTGCGTGCTGCCCCGGCGGTCACTGGAGGCAGGTGCTGTTGTGATGCTGCTGCGGAAATGGCTTCGGGTGTCGCGTCCTGCTATTCCTCAAGCATTATTCATGCTAGGTGTTGAGTTTATTGCCAGTGCCACTTGGGGTATAGATTATTCCCGGTTCCTGTTTGGTATACATGGGATTTGCTTAGCGACTGTACATACTTTCGCAATTCGTTGCAAAAAAATATAGTTTGGGCTTATCTAGGTCGTGGTCTAATACCTTATGCCTTTCATATTTGATACCTCGGCTTATTTATAATATAGGATTGGCAAGCAGTATTTCTTCTCATATGCGGGCCTGTTATTTGTTCTTACTCGCTGTATGCAGATCAATAATATATATATATATATATATATATATATAATATATATATATATATATATATGTGTGTGTGTGTGTGTGTGTGTGTGTGTGTGTGTGTGTGTGTGTGTGTGTGTTGTGTGTATTTATTTATTTATTTATTTATTTACTTATTTGCTTATTTTATTATTTATTTTATTTATTTTTATTTATATGTAATAATTTTTCTACTCACGAGCATTCTAGTGGATTAACACATTTGAGAAAATATTGAAATAAATAATTAGGCCTATCGTTCGGGTTTCTTATACCCTCTTTTCCTTTATGTATTTTTCCTGTTATATATTCCTCCCTCCTCTTCCTCTTTCTTTCCTCATGGTCCTTTCTCCCTCTTTCCTCCCATTCCTCCTCCTATTCCTGTCCCTCCTCTTCCTGTTCTCCTCCTCCATTCCTTTCCTTTTTGTTCCTCCTCTCCATTCCTATTCTTCTCTGTTCCACCTCCTCCCATTCCTCTTCTTCCTTCCTCCTCCTCCCATTTCTTCTCCTTGTTTCTCTCTTCCCATTTCTCCTCCTTATCCCTCCTCTTCCTGTTCCTCTTCTCCCATTCTCTCCTTCCCTCTTCTTGTTCTCCTCCTTTTTATTCCTCCTCCTCCCATTCCTGTTCCTTCTCCTGTTCCTCCTCCTCCCATTCCTTCTCCTGTTCCCCCTCCTCCCATTTCTCCTCCTCTTCCTTTTTCCTCCTCCTGTCCCTCTCTTCCATTTTTCCTTCTCCTGTTCCCCATCCTCCCAGTTCTCCTCGTCTTGTTCCTCCTCTTCCTGTTCCTCCTCCTCCCATTCCTCCTCTTCCCCGCCACCTGTCACCACGCCTTCTCCCGGGCGTGTAGCGTGCGATTGGCTGGCTACCTGTATTGCCGGCGTGTATTGTTTACGCCAAAGCCGCTTAATGAGCCCGGCGGATTTTAATTTCGTCCGAATCAAAGTCTTTCTGCAAATATATATGTTTTGATCGTCCGTGTCCGTATCGCCTCGCATCGGCTTTAGCTCCTCCCCCCTTCCCCGTGCTTTGTTCGATTTCTTTCTTTTTTCATGCTGATCAAAAGAAATCTGAGGACATGAAGGGACGTTAATGACGATGTTTATCCATCTGCCTAAACCGATAATGATGCTAATGGGCTCGTGGTGGTTGCAAATTGTCTGCGCTCTCCGGTCGTTTGCGCCCCGCGGGTCGGGCCGCCGCTAACGATGTCGCTGTTATTATTTTTCCCTAATGTGAATGAGAGAGAGTGAGGGAGACGCGGGCGGGGGGCAGCAGGCTGGCAGACAACAGGCAGGCAGGCAGGCAGGGCAAGCAGACAGCAGGCAGGCAGGCAGGCAGGCAGGCAGGCAGGCAGACAGGCAGGTAGATAGGCAGACACAGGTAGGCAGGCAGGCAGGCGCAGCAGCAGGAGCAGGCAGGCAGGCTGCAGGGCAGCAGGCAGGCTGACAGGCAAGCAGGCAGGGCAGGCAGGCAGGCTGACAGGAAAGCAGGCAGGCAGGCAGACAGACAGGCAGCAGACAGGCAGACAGGCAGGCATACAAGCAGACAGACAGGCAGTAGGTAAGTGGGCAGACAGGCAGGTGGGCAGACAGGCAGGTAGGTAGGCAGGCAAACAGGCAGGTAGGCAGGCAGGCAGCAAGCAGATAGATAGACTGAACACACAGACAAAGAGGAGAATGGAATGAGTGGGGAGTGATTGAGAGTTTGAGTTGTGCGTAGGTGCGATATGTGTGTGTGTGTGTGTGTGGGAGGGGACGTGAATTGCGAGTGTTGTGGTGTATCTGTGTTTGTATTTTTGCGCATGTATTTGTGAGTAAGAGTAAGAGATTGAGTGCGTTGAGTGCTTGGCGTTTCTTTTGTATTTATTTCCCGCTCGACGGTTTATTTGCAATGGAGCATTTTCATGAGGTTTGACTGACTGGCCGACTGACGGGTGCTGAAGCGGACACACGCGAGTGATTCCAACTCATTTTTTATGTATCTGAATGAGCCAGACCCCAAGGGAACAAACCCGTCTGTCTGTCTGTCGGCCAATTCCAGCGCTGTCCCTGTCTGGCGCTCAGCCGGCACAAGTGGTAAGGCGTTCTCTCCTTTCTCTTTTCTTTCTCTGTTCTTTCTGTTTGTCTCTCTTTCTCTCTCTCTCTCTTTCTTCCTTCTTTCTTCTTTTCTCTCTCCTCTCCTCTCCTCTCTTTCTCGTTCTCTCGTCTCTCCTCCTCCTCCTCCTCCCCTCTCCTCCCCTCCTCCCCTCTCCTCTTCCTCCTCTCCCTCTCTCTCTCCTCTCTCCCTCTCTCCCTCTTCCTCTCTCCTCCTCCTCCACCTCCACCTCCTCCTCCTCCCACTCCTCTTCCTTCTCTTCGTCGCTCTCCCTCTCTCATCTCTTTCTCTCTGTTTCTCCTCTTTCTCAGTCCCTCTCTCTTCTCTCTCTCTCTTCTCTTCTCTTCTCTTCTCTTCTCTCTTCTCTTTCTCTTCTCTTCTCTTCTCTTCTCTCTCTTTCTCTCTTCTCTCTCTCTCTTCTCTTCTCTTCTCTTCTCTCTCTCTCTTCTCTTCTCTTCTCTTCTCTTCTCTCTCTCTCTCTCTCTCTCCCCCCCCTCTTCCCCCCTCACTCTCTCTCTACCCCTCTCTCTTTCCCTGTTAACCACTCAATTCTACCCATTTAACGTAAAAAGACAATCACACGCACACAGGGACACACACAGACCGATAATGAAAACGAATGAATGAATACAACAAATCCGAACCGAAAGCATACACCGGCGCAGGTAATCCGCAAAATTGGACAAATTATTGCCGCAGGGGAGGGGGAAAGGGGAAAGGGGCGGGGGGCGGGTTTAGGAGGTGGAGTGGAAGGGTGAGGGGAGGGGGAGGGAGCTGTGCGGGGCGGTTTAGAGAGGGGAGGGAGGGGAGGGGAAGGGGGAAGGCAGTGTTGTGGCGGCGGCCAGAAATCCTTTTGCTTGTGAAGGAAATCAGCCATTTTGGGGAGGAGCCGCCGGTAATTGTATTTTCAGTAAATCGTTTTCCCGAAGCGTCGCGAGTGCTTGCTGGGCTCTCCGGAGAGAAAGAGGAGAGGGAGAGAAAGAAGAAATGGATGCACAAGGAAAATAGAGTGATGCAAAGGAAAAGAAAGAAGAATGAGCAGTGTATATATATATATATATATATATATATATATATATATATATATATATATATATATATATATGGTGTGTGTGTGTGTGTGTGTGTGTGTGTGTGTGTGTGTGTGTGTGTGTGTGTGAGTGAGTGAGGGATAAATTAGTGTGTGTGTGTGTGCGTGTGTATTTGTGTGTAAAAGGGGAGAGTGAGATAAAGAGAAATACAAACACAGAGAGACAGAGAGAACGAAAGGGTGCGAGAGGAGCGACCGCGAGAGGAGAGAGACGAGGAGGCCGAGCCGGACGACCATCGGCCGCCCACGGGCCAAATCCAGGTCTCGCCGAAATGCCTGACAACACGCCCGTGAGCAGCCGTATAAGAAATTGTTTTCCGATAACACGGCCAATTTATGTTTGCCCAGCGTGAATATCCCGCCTAAGTTTGTTTATGAAGGCCGTGGAGTTGTTTGTTGAAACACGCTCCTTTGTTTACGAGCGACTCCAGCGTGTTATCTTTGGATTTATGGATGGAGATGTGATACGTGTGAAGCTAAAATATATATATATATATATATATATATATATATATATATATATATATATATATATATATATATATATATATATATATATATATAAATTTATTATTTACACACACACACACACACACACGCACGCACGCACACATACCGCGCACGCACACACACACGCACACACGCACACACACACAGACACACACAAACCCACAAAAACCCACACACGCACGCACATTTATATAATGCTTGTCGTACCTGTCCATTAGAGCCACCTGTTTATCATTCAGTGTCATCATACTTGTCACGACTACCTCTTGGTGACCCATCAGGAGAAAGGTGAAGTGACCCTCGAGCAATCGCGAATTTTGTTTATGTGACACGCCCAAATTGCTCGTTTGCTGAAATTTTACCCTAGTCAAGCGGTTGAATTTATGGGATACAGTTGAATACATGGTATCATTGTGGGTGTCTCTCTGCTGTCTGGGGTGGAATTGGCAATACTGATAGCATGTAGGGAAAAATATGAGTGGGAATGAATAGCCTCACAGTATATCAGTATATGTATGAAAGTGAATGTCTATTTTCACAGCGAAAGAGATTAATTCCGTTTCAATTCCATCATCAGAAATTCATGTATTGCTAATGAAGATATATTCGAAACGCGTCAAATGCATTTCTGCCGCTGTCAAGATTGATATTCTTTGTCATGTACATTTTTTTTTTTACTTTTTTTCATGAATATTTTTTCTCTACATTTCTCACTCCATTTCTCACTCCACACAAACCATGGCAGATTCTATATGCCAGGCAGATGAATATACTGCGTCTTGGTCGTACGACCTTGGTGGTGTTATTGGTACATATTGTGAATCTAGAATTTGCGGATCAAAACAAACAGGTAAAAACATGTGTATATTCAGATGGACCCAGACATTTGAGATATGCGTGTCTTTGAAAACTAACGGCAAATTTTCGAAATGATCTATTTTGCCAAAAATAACCGTAACACACACACATGTACATACATTTAAATATATGAAACATTACACATATATAATATATAATATAATATATATAATATATATATATACAAATATATATATACATGTTTGTGTGTGTGTGATGAGGCATCTATATGTGTATATATGTATATTCGTATACGGTAAGCCTATATGTATATGTATGTCTGTATGTTAATATGTTATATATATAATATATATATAATATATATATATATAATATATATATATATATATATATATATATATTATATTGTGTGTTGTGTATCTTTATGTATATGTATAAAATGTGTGTCTGCACAGACCCATATGCACAGATGTCCACACGCACAGCCACACGCACGTACATACCCCCCTCCTCCCCCTCGCCAAGCGGCATGTTGTTTGATCACTGACTCGGAATGGTCTCTCGGGCAGTTACGTATTTTTATGAGGCGAGTCCGGTTGACATTTTGCGTTTTATGCTTTTATTAAGGGGATGAATTGGAGTGGATGGATATGGAGCTTAAGCTTAAGCTTAAGCGGCGGCGGCGGCGTCCAGAGTGCGGCCGTTGGAGCTTTTCCCCTGGAGCCGTTTCTCCTAGAGTAGTCGTTTGCCTTATTGTTTACGAGCCCTTGGTGAGGTATTCATCTTCTGCAACCTCTGCTCACGCCCGCTTTGAAAGATGGGATTTTAATGATCATACTAAACGCGAAGTGGGCGTGAGAGTCGGTGAATTAATGCGCGTTTATTGACAGTATGTGTTTGTGTGTGTATGCGAGTCGAGGTGTGGCTGTTGGGATGTTTATCAGCTCTCTTAACCGTTACACCCTTTTATTGCAATTAATTTAAACCGAGGAGTACCGTCATCCGCCGTTATATTCAGAGTGACAACCCTATTGGCTTGTTGGGTGCTCTCTCTTTGCAAATGTAAACTCGAGGCTTTTATTTCGTATTTACCATTGTTTACGAGGAACGTTGAACTTTATATGATACACATCGGACCGCATAATTCTGTTACTGGCTTGTTTACACTTGAGCGCAGGGCGAGCCCGGTTTACTGTGTCGACTCTGTATGTTTGGTTATTGTCTGTTTCCCTATTTTGATGTAATTATTCTGTTGTTTGCCACATAACGGTTGTTTACTCTTTTATCCATATAGGCATAATGTATTTATATATATTTTTTGCATGGGTTTATTTGTTTTTGTCAAATGGGTGATATTCAATAGAGTATTTTGAAGCACCACCGGTTTTAACCACTAGGATAGGGTACTTTC
Source organism: Penaeus vannamei (assembly GCF_003789085.1). Lineage (NCBI taxonomy): Eukaryota > Metazoa > Arthropoda > Malacostraca > Decapoda > Penaeidae > Penaeus > Penaeus vannamei. The sequence goes on from NW_020869964.1 coordinate 671,341, forward strand.
CTGCATATTTTTAGATTTATTTATTTATTTTCCTTATTTATTTATTTATTACAATACACTTGAACTTTCGCGCACCGGCGCTGCTTCCGTTCCGCAAACCTTGCATTTACAGTCACATTTACACTTGCTTTTACCCAGAACCAGTTGCGTGCTGGCTGGCTTGCTCCTCCCGCCGAGGTGTACATTACTTTTTCCGTGTAATAATGTCTTCCTGTGTTTCAATGGCAGGCTTTGGTGCTCAGATTCTGTTGCCAATTTTGTTGATGTGTAGGTGGGCTGTTGGCTCCGTGTTTTTTTTTTTTTTTTCTTTTTTCGTTTTTCTTTTTCTTTCCGTTTTCGTGTTTATTTCTCAGTCATTAGTTTTCTTTCCATTTTTGTTTTCCTGTTGGTTGTTCAGGTATTCTTTTTACTCTTTATTTTTGTTTTCATTTTTTTTTCATGTTTTTTTTCATTCATACTTTTTCTTTGTATTTCTTTTCAGTAATCATCTTTTTATTTTGTCTTAAAGAGTTCTTCATACATTTTTGCGGGATCTACTTAGGCTTTTTTTTCGTCTATGTCATGCATCTCTACATCCATCTCTTGCCCGTTCCTTTATCGGTATCCATTTATTCTTTCTTTTTTATTTATTTCTTTACACCGTATTTCTCTTTTTGTAGTGTGCCTGATATGTCTTTCCTCT
>NW_020869964.1:679522-692022 GCF_003789085.1 Penaeus vannamei
CTCCCTCTCCTAAAACCTCCTCTCCTCTATCTCCTCTCCTTTAAACTTTCAACCTCTCTCTCTACTCTCTCTCTCCCTCTTCTCTCTCTCTCTCTCCTCTCTCCTCATCTCTCTCTCTCGACTTCGTCCCCTCTCCTCTCTCCCTTCTTCTCTCTCTCGTCCCCCTCTCTCTCTCTCTCCCTATCCCTCCCCTTTCTCTTCCTCGCTTTCCCCCTCCTCCATTTCCCCGTCTGTTATTTATTATTATCATGCCGGGGACGGGTGAGCATTATGGGGTAAATTATTCGCCAGTAGGCGGGTGATATTTTTGGAAAGAGTAAGACAGTGAGAGGGTTAATTTTAATAAGAATTTGATAGTAGGGAGGGTCGATGAAGCGTGAAAGTTTTTCCTGCCGAGGCGTGTGATGCGCTCTACTTGAGATTGAGATACGAAGCTGAAGAACTGATCAAACAAGACACAAACCACCAACACATATCACGCTCATTACCACAGTGCACACCACAGAGTCACCACACCTGAAGCCCGCCCACCAACCGTCACTAGCTTGAGTGCGTTCGCGAAACAGGATTGTCCAGAGCAGACTGAGATGAGCGTCGAGGCGCCCCCTCCCGTCTATCGTCTCTTCTCCTTCACTCTCCCCTTCTCCGTTCTCACTTTCGTCTTTCTCTCCCCTCTCTCTCTCTCTTCTCTCTCTTCTCCCCTCTCTCTTCCCTCTATTTCTCTTCGCTCTCCTGCTCGTGCTCCTGCTCTCTCATCTCGGTCTGTCTGTCTTCTGTCCATGTCTGTCTGTCACTGTCTTTAACCTGATGGTGGCGGCATCGGTGGTGACATTACAGGAAGCCGATCAAGTGTTCCATCCTGTTTGCCCGTCCTCATCAACTGTTCTCTGGCGCTGCTTTCCCCCTTCATTTGGTTTCCAATCCCTAGTTAATATCATCGCGATTCATTCTTGCATCACCGCCCATCTCAGTCACCCGCTCTGGTTGTTCCGTTGATCACTCGCGGTATTAAAAATGTTGGGGACGTCGGCTATTATTTTTGATGGTCAAAAACACTGTTCTTTTCACAAAAACTTTTCCCGACTGTCCCACGTTCCCTCTCCACAGAGCCCGCCTCCAACGACGCGGGTCGGTGCGCGCACATCGACGGCATTCACACGCGAGTCACACAGGCAGGAAGGCAAAACACTGAGGAAAAAAGAACACACGCTCGCAATGTTCAGCACCCTGTGACCGGCGCCCATACGTGTCGAGAACGCATCTGGCACAACTCGACCGATCCCCCAACACACATACACGCCAGTTTATATTCTTACGACGCTTACAGTTACAATATCACTTTACACAATTAATAGACTCCACACTTACCACACAATAACACGACTTTACTACATATTTAGACTCGCGCTTTACACATACACAGTAGTCACGAGGTTACTCACAACTCGTCTCCCTGTCATTGGTGTTCTTTTTCTTTCGTCGTGTTTACAGCTTCGCTTGCGTGCGATAATGAAGTGCAAGAGAGGGCGTTTTTATTTACATCTCCATTGAAACAAGAAAGGGAAATCTTTATGAAACTTTTTCCTTCTCTCTTTCGACCTCCTTACATTCTTGGACTAGCTCTCTGGTCTGCTTCGTCGTTTCCCCCTCTCTTTTATCCCTTCTTGTCTTTGCTCGCCTTTTTTTTTCGCTACACTTACCTTTGACCTCTCCGATTACCTTCCTCCCTTGCTCCGCTTACCTCCTCCTCACTCCGCCCCTTCCTCCTCCTTCCTACCTCTCCCCTCACTCCTCCTCCGCCTTCCTCGCGCGGGCCGTCTTTAACTTTCTCCTCCTCCTTGTCCTGCTCCTGCTATTCTTACTCTTGCGGTGTAATTCTTCCTCTCTCCTCCTCCGATCGGGCTCCCCCCCCAACCTTCGTTGGCTCGACATCATCAGCATAAACAGCCCGCCTTTCTGCGTTTTTTTTTGGAATTTTTTAATCATCGTCGCGCTCGCAAGAAATGCCCCCTTTTTCCCTCTCAACTTGGCTTTTGTATTTCTCCTAATGGAATTCTTTGCTGGCTTTTGTTTTTACCTTCCTCTTTATTATCTTTTTCTTTCTCCGTTTTGGGTTTTCTTGTTCTCTCAGTTGTTTTTATTGTCTGTTTTTTTTCTCAATTTGCATAATAAATCTTTGACTGGATATTCAGGAATCTTGTTTCAAGTCCCGTGCCGAAGTGGAAGAGATGCAAGAGGTGTTATCCAACCATCGCACAGATTACCACCCTGCCCCCCTTACCCCACTCCCACGTTCTCTTTTCCGCTCTTCTTCTTTTTTATCCAATTTCTTGCCTCATAAACCCCTCCCATCGCCCCAAACCTCTTCCCCATCACGCCTCTCCCCACTTCGTTATCGCCTATTTAGTTATCCGTTAATGTCATAAAGTCACAGCTTATACCATTCACCGGAGCTTCCCATTGCGCGGCGGCAAATCTGGGCGACGCATTCCCATTATCAGCGGTGATAACGCGAATCATTTCACAGGGCGGGCCACGGCGGGGGCTACGCCGCTAGTGACCCGACGAAGGTCGTGCCGCGACCTTACGTAAGTATCGGAGACCCTGTCCCCCCCGCCGCCGCCGCCACAGCTACCGGTGGTGCTGGGGGTGTGGGTTGGGCTCTCGCTCGGCCGTTTAGTCATTCGTCTCTTATCTAACGGCTTACTCGCAGGGATTTACTCATTCGCTGAGGAATTTGCTCACTGACTCAGGCCTTTAGTCACTCGCTCCGTCATTTACTCACTCGCTCAATGTATATTTACTTTTTTTTTTTTTTTTTTTTTCTTGGGGTAAAATTTCGTGTCCGTGGGAAGCCACCGTCGCCGTCTTTATCGCTTTTTCTCACCCGATTGGTATTTTTACTCAGTCCTTCATCATTACCCTTGCATCGACTAGTTATTCGGTCACTTATTCACTCGTTCCAGCAGTCTTCATCATTCATATACGTTAATTATTACAGGCAGTCAAAATTCCGTTCACCCAGCGTGTTATGACTCACGTTCTTTCACTCGCCTAATTACTTAATTATTTACTTGTTCACTCACTCACTTATTCAGTTACTCACTCGTTACTCACATCACTCTCTTCACTCACCTCTCTCTCTCGCTCTCTCTCTCTCTCTCTCTCTCTCTCTCAATCTCTCTCTCTCTTCTCTCTCTTTCCTCTTTCTCTCTTTCTCTTTCTCTTTTCTTTCTCTTTCTCTCTCCTCTCGCTCTCTCTCTCTCTCGCTCTCTCACTCACTCACTCACTAAATCTCATTCACTCACACTCTTTCACTCACTCACTCATTCGGTTACCAATTCCCTCACTCAATTACTCAGTCAGTCACTCACTCATTCGTTCGCCGACGCCTTCATTGCCCCTTCGAGTCATATCCGCGCCACACTCATATCCTCTCCCGTATTATTTACGTTCGTATCTGAACCACGCATTCAGCACCGCCACTGAACCATAACGATGGTCCTTTGATACGAGGATCTCCTTTACCTCTCGTCTCCTTTCCCCTTTTTCTCCTCCCTCTCCCCTCCCCTTCACTCCTTGCCCCCTGTACCCTCCCCTCACTCCCCTCCCCTTCCCCTTCACTCCTCGCTCCCTGTACCCTCCCCTCATTCCCTCCCCTTCCCTTCACTCCTCGCCCCCTGTACCCTCCTCTCACTCCCCTCCTTTCCTCACCCGTATATACTTTTTCCTCCTCTCCCTCCCCACCCTCGCCTGTACTCTTCCTCTCTCCCCTCCTTCCCCACCCCCGCCTGTACTCTTCCTCCCTCCCTCTTTCCCCACCCCCGCCTATACCTCTCTCCCTCCCCCTCCCCACCTCGCCTGTGGCTTTCCCTCCCTCCTAATCCCGCCGCCTTCTGCCCCCCCCCCCCCTTCCTCTCAATCTCCTCAGAACCTCTTTTCACGCCTTCCCCCTCCTCTGCCATCCTCTAATCCTCCTGCCCTCCGCCCTATTGGCACCCTTGACCACCTGACTGAGCATAATCAGCCCCTTTACATCACCCTTACCTCCCCTCCTCCGCGGTCACCCCCCCCCCCAACCCTTGCCACCTGCTCTGTAATCCCTTGTTTCATAGACTGCCTGAAGGTTTTATGGCGGGAGGGAAGGGGCAGACGGAGCTGGGTAGAGGGGTCGCAGGGGTTTGGTTGAGGGCAAAAGAGGGGAATGGAGTGAAGGGAGCGAGCGAGGGAGTGCGCGTGTCTCCCCCCCCCCCCCTCCTTGCACGTCGCATAAACATAGGGTCGACTGTTTACAGGCCGTGTCACAACCCTCAGTCCAGACAGGGCCTCCCTTAGTTACATCTCCCCTCTTTCATTACCCTTCTTCCCCTCGTCGCCCCTCTCTCCACGCTCGCACCTCCCCGGTCCTCGCTTTCCTTTATTTTTCTCTCTTCTTGCTCAGTTCCTTTTTTCCCTCGAAGGATATGGTTTTCCTATCTGCTGCTCTTCCACTTCCCTCCACCTCTCTTTCTTTCTTTGTTTCTTTTTTCCTCTCTCTATCTCTCTCTTTCCTCTCTCTCTCTCTCTCTCTCTCTCTCTCTCTCTCTCTCTCTCTCTCTCTCTCTCTCTCTCTCCTCTCTCTCTCTCTCTCTCTCTCTCTCTTTCTCTTTCACTCTCTCGCTCTCTCTAGCGCTCTCCCCCTCTCCCTTCTTCCATACTCTCTCCTTCTTCCCTTCCTTCTCCATCGCTCCTCCTCCTCTTTCCTTCCTCATCATCCTCTCTTTCTTTCCCTCCCTCCATCCTTTTTTTTTCTTCTCCACTCGTACCTTTCGAGTATTTCGATTCCTAGACAGTTTTCTTAGTAACTCTACTTCCATTATTTATCAGCTACCGAGAACTCTCCTTTTTCGTCGCCTCCTCCACCTGTCATTTTTCCTCTCTCCTCCTCCTTCCTGCCCTTTTGAAGCCCTCCCTCTTCCCTTAATGCACCCTTTGCCTCCCTCCCTATCTCTCTTTTATCTCTTTCTCTCCTCTTCGCTTTTCCCCCGTTCCTCCTTCTTCCTCCGCCCAACTGTCTTCCACAAAAGAAAACTTCATTCAAAAGAGGGAAAAAAGGGAATGCGAAAGGAGGGCCGATAAAGCAGTGCAAGATGAGATGTGTCGTGAAGGATTGATAAGAGAGAGCGCGAGGGGTTGCTGGAGAATGGCCCGAGGGGAGGGTGTATGGACCGAGCGCTTGAGGGGAAAGGAGAGAGAGAGACAGAGAGAGAAAGAAAGTAAGGAAGAAAGGGGAGAGAGAGAGAGAGAGGAGAGAGAGAGAGAGAGAGAGAGAGAGAGAGAGAGAGAGAGAGAGAGAGAGAGAGAGAGAGGAGAGAGAGAGAGAGAGAAAGAGAGAGAGAGAGAAGGGGGGGAAGAGAGAGAGAGAGAGAGGGGGGGGAGAGAGAGAGAGAGAGAGAGAGAGAGAGAGAGGAGAGGGAGGGGAAGAGAGAGAGAGAGAGAGAGAGAGAGAGAGAGAGAGAGAGAGAGAGAGAGAGAGAGAGACGAGAGAGAGAAGGAGAAGAGAGAGAGAGAGAGAGAGAGAGGGGGGGAAGAGAGAGAGAGAGAGAGAGAGAGAGAGAGGAGAGAGAGAGAGGAGAGAGAGAGGAGAGAGAGAGAGAGAGGAGAGATGGAGAGAGAGAGAGGAGAGAGAGAGAGGAGAGGGGGGGGTGGGCGAAGGAAAGAAAGGCAGAGAGAGAGAGAGGAAAGAGAAAAAGAGAAAGAGAAGGGAAGAGAGAAGGGAGAGAGAGTAGAGAGGAGAGAGAGAGGAGAGAGGGGGAGGGGGAGAGAGAGAAGAGGAACAGGAAGAGATAGAGAGAGGAAGAAGGAAAGACAGAAGAANAGAGAGAGTCTCAGAGATCGAGCAGTGAGAGAGAGAGGAGACAGGAGAGAGAAGGAGAAATGAGAGGAGAGGGGCGGAGATAAGAAAGACGAGAAGAGAGAAAGAAAGGAAAAAAGAAAAGGAAAGAGAAGGGGAAGATGAGAGAGAGAAAAAGTGGAGAAGAGAGAAGAGAGAGATGAGATGACCCCGAGAGAGGAGAGAGGAAGTTGGGATGAGAGGAGGAGACGGCAAGAGAGAAGAGAAGGGAGATCAGAGAGAGAGACCGAGAGAAGAGGATGAGAAGAGGAGGAGGAAGAAGAGAGAGACAGGAAGAAAGAAAAGATGAGGAGGAGGCCCGCGAACGAAAAAAAGGGCATTTCCAATCTGTCGCGAGGGCGGGGTGGAAAGAGAAGGAGAAAAGGGGGAATGGTGATGGGCGAAGGTGAAGAATTATAAGGGTGCAGGAAGATGAGAAAATGGATTGAATGAGAGAGAGAGAGGAGAGAGAGAGAGAGAGAGAGATGGAGAGAGAGAGAGAGAGAGAGAGAGAGAGAGAGAGAGAGAGAGAGAGAGGAGGGAGATGAACAAACGAACACATGCACCACACAATAGAAATAGACAGACGGACAGACAGAGAGGAAGAGAAGGAATGGGGTAAAGGAGGAGCGTCGCTGCGATCCAGGAAGGTTTGTTTACATCAACAGTCATGGTACAAGGGGGCGGGGGACGGAGACAGTGTTGCGTGCATTAAGATAGACACTGACCTGCGGGGGCGCTCCATAGGGGACCTCTGGGCGATTCCCTTCCCTTGGCTCGACGGCTGCTGGGTTTGTCCCATCTTCTTTCTTTCTTTTTCTTTTTGCTCCTCATGCTTATTATTTGTCTTTTTATCCCTCGCAGTCAGGGCGTTTTTCCTTTTTTTCTTTTATTTGTTTATGTCAATGCTCTCTGTTTTTTTCTTTCTCTCCGTATTGCTTCCCAACGCTCTCTCTCTCCTCTCTCTCTCCTCTCTCTCTCTCTCTCTCTCTCTCTCTCTCTCTCTTCTCTCTTCTCTCTCTCTCTCTCTCTCTCTCTCTCTCTCTTCTCTCTCCTCTCTCTCTCTCTCTCTCTTCTCTCTCTCTCTCTCTCTCTCTCTATCTCTATCTCTCATTCCCTTTTTTTCTCTTCTTATCCAAGGAAATAGTCTCGCACATCTCTCTTCTGTCCTTACATCCTTTGTCACCCTACCCTTCTTTTTACCCTTTTCACTCTTTTACATTTTTGTATTTCCCCTGCTTTCTTTCACCACAATATGTCGTACTCTTCATGATTCATTCTTTTTTTTTAACTCTCGTCTGTGCATCTTTCTCACTGCTTCTCTCATCTTGAACCTTCTCTTGTCCCCCCCCCTTCTCTATTTCTATTGGTATATATATATTTGTTCATTTATTTATTCCCTTTTCCCCTCAGGTCCATTCTTTATTTTTTCTCATTCTCCCCCTCACGCTCCTTTTTCTTAATCCTCCCCTCCTCCCCTTTCTCTTCCACTCCAGACTCTCCTTCTCCCCATTTTTCTTTCTCATAACTCTAGACCCTTTCTGTCTCCCTACCTCTCTGTCTGTCTGTCGATCTATTTTTTTTTTCTTTGTGTCTATCTATCTCCCTCCTTCTCTCCCTCTTCTCTCTTCTCTCTCTTACCCTCTCCTTTCTCCACCCCCTCCCCTATCCTCCTTCCTTTTTCCTTTCCTCTCCGTCTTTCCTTCCTTCTCCCTCTCCCTCCTTCGAACTCTCTCACTCACTTTCTGGAATGGGAATATGGAATGGCAATGATGTCGGGCGCGCGCGTGGCCCCGGGATCTTTCATCATAGGGCAGACTCCATTCTTCCATTTGCTTGAATAATTCAGTCCTCGGGGTCCGGGGGTTTCCGGTGGTGGGGAGAGGAGGTAAGGCAGGAGGAAGTGGGGGAGGGAGGAGGTAGGGTAGGGGGAGGTGCGAGATGGGGAATGAGGGTAGGTGGAAAAGGAGGAGGTGAAGGAGGAAGAGGAAGAGGCGATGGTGGAGATGGAGACGGCGATGAAGGTGGTAGAAGGAGACGAAGAAAGGGGGTGAGTGGAGGAGGAGAAGAAGAAGAAGAAAACGAAGGAGAAGAGGGAGAGGTTGGGCGAGATGGTTAGGAGAAAAGAGTAGGGGGCGGGGTGTGGCAGGGAGGAGGGAAATGGACTGAGGAAGTAGGTGTGGGTGATTGGCAGTGGGTGAAGATGGGACGGAGGAGTGGGTGTCAGTCATGGGGAATAGTAGACGAAGAGAAGCATTCTATCTGTCTCTCACACGCCTTCTCCTTTTTCTCACTTCCTCCCTTTCCTTTCTTTCACCCTGGGACACCTCCTCCTCTTCCTCCTCCTCCTGTCCCTCCTTTCTGGCGTTGTCCTTGCATCCTGGAGGGGCTGTTGACGATATTCGGAGGAGTCGAAGCGGAGTGTGGGATCGATGGCAGCCGCAGGAATGTGATGTTAACGCCACGGACTCACTTGTTATGCTATAGTCTCCCCGCCACAGTGAATATAAGGGATGCTAGTGCCACAGTGAATATAAGGATGCCCTCGCCAAGTGAAATATAAGGGATGCTATAGCCTCCCCGCCACAGTGAATATAAGGATTTTAAATTTTAAAAAAAAGTGAAAGTAAGAAAAGATCGGATGGTAAAGCCAGTCTAAAATTAGCAGAAATCGCCGAGGGAAAGAGTACGCGACATTGTAGCAGGTCGGGAGAAAGGGAGGGGCAGAGTTATTAGGTGTGTGGCGAAGGGGGGGAGCAAAGGGTGCCGTCCAGGGTGCAAACGGCTGCTAGGGGAATAGGGGAGTTTGCAGGGGAGTGTTGGAGGGGAGCCAAGTTTCTCGATTGCTCAAGTTTATTGCTGGTGCTGGTTCGTGTGTGGATTGTGACGATTTGCCGTTGCGGAAGGAAGGTGAAGGGGAGGGCGAGGGAAGAACGGAAAGGGAGGGGGGGGGGTATCAAAGGTTGTGACGGTTTGAGAAACGATTAAGGCATAAGGTGAGTTGGATTGTTGCTTAAGCTAAGGTCACACAAGTCTTCTCTGTCCTGGGATCCCTAGACAGCCTCGCCGAAGTTGGGTCAGCTAACCAATCAAAAGCTGTAGCTGGCCAGACCTCCCTGAGACTGTCTAGGGATCCCAGGACGGAGACAACTAGTGCGACCTGAGCTTGGGGGATTTCGCACCATTTGCATAAAGTGCCTTACCGCTAAAGCCATTGTTTTCTGGTGCGTTTGTTCTGGGCGTATTGGCATCAGCTGTAAAGCACGACTGGCTGTCAGATGCCTGTAGTCTCTGTCCGGGTTCTCAAGACGAGTACAAAAGGGAGGGAGAAAGAGAATGATAGAGATGGTAAGCACCTGAAGGAGGCTTGCCAAGGAGGGAAGTTGCTTGAGGACGACATGAGCGGAGGCAGAGTGTGCTTGCAAAGGACGCCGAGCCTTCGCAGGAGAGAGGAAGTGGCTGGCCGGGTCGGGGCGCGCGGAGGCCGGTGCTGCATCGAGGTCCGTCTGCGGGGGAAGACACGCATGGTCGCGTCAGGCAGCCTTCCTTCTATTTTTCCTCTCTCTCTCTCTCTCTCTCTCTCTCTCTCTCTCTCTCTCTCTCTCTCTCTCTCTCTCTCTCTCTCTCTCTCTCTCTCTCTCTCTCTCTCTCTCTCTCTCTCTCCTCTCCTCCCTCCCCTCCTCCCTCCCCTTTCTTTCTTTCTTTCTTTCCCTCTTCTTTCTTTCTTTTCTTTCCCCTCTCTCTCTCTCTCCTCTCCCTCTCCCTCGATCCCTCTCCCCCTCTCCCCCCCCCCCCCCCCTCCCCTCCCAAGAACCCTTTCAAACGGCATCGGAGCGGCAGGGCTGTCGGTGTGCAGGCTCGCGTCAGGCGCTCGGAGCTTTTCGGAAGAGGATTTTTGGCTCGGGGAAAGGAGGGAGAGATTTGCCTGAGGAGGATGCGTGGGTGAGGGTGGGGCGGGGGCGGGCAGGGGGATCCGTAGAAGAGGGGGGGAGAAAGGAATCGCGAGAGGGGTACGGTTGGTTGGGCGTAAGGGGTTGAGGAAGGGAGGCAGCGGGGGGGGGGGATCCTAGCCTCGGTCGTGCTCAAGTACTGCTGCTCCTAACGCCCTGGGGCTCTCTCGTCGATCCGCTCCCCTCCCTGGCCAGCTCCAGCTCCAGCTTCTTGCCCCCACGCCCCCCTGTCTCCCCTCTTTTCCGTGTATCCCCTCCTCGTTCTTCGTTTTCTAATTCGTCTCTTTTCGTCTCTCTTTTTCCCTAATAAACTATTATCATTCGTCTCTCTTTTTCCTCATGTCTCTTCTTTCTCCTTTTACAATTACTTGTTTCTTTCCTTTTCCGTCTCCTTTCTTTTTTCGAAGGACCCTGTGTTATATATCTTTTTCTTATCTGTTGTGCTATTTCCATCTTCCAAACTTTTCCCGTCTTTTCTCGTCTCGTCGTGGTCAGCGGTCATGGTCCAGGTCGTTCCTTCTTTTTCTCTCCTTCTTATTCCTGTTCTTTCGTTTCTTTCTTCTTCCTCTCCTCCTCGTCCTCCTCCTCCTGTCAATTCCTCCCTCCTTTTCCTGTTCTTCTTCCTCACTCACTTCTCTTTTCCCACTAGAACTCTTAACCTCCCCAGTTCCTTGCTCATCACCCCCTCTCTTTGCCCCTCTCAGAAGTCATCTTCACCAGAAGTCTCCTTCCCTGAATTCCCCTTCCCGGAAGTCTCCTTCCCTGAAGTCATCACCCTCCCCCTCTCATAAGTCATCTCCGCCGGTAACCTCCCAGAAGTCATTTCCTACTCCCCCATTCATAAGTCATTTCCCCCCCTCCCCTCTCATGTTATTTCCCCTTCCCCTCCTAGAAATCATCTCCCCCCCCCCCTCCTAGAAGTCATCTCCCCGCTCCTCCCTCTCATAAGTCATCTCCCCTCCCCTCCCAGAAGTCGCTCCTGCGCTCCTCGCAGCTGGTTGGCTTTGGTTCGAGTCGAAAGAAGCTGGGTCGGGGGGGGGGCTGGAAAGAACGAAACTCGCTTGTTTGTCTTCGCTTTGAGGTAAACAATCTCAGAGAAACAAAAAGGGAGGTGTAAACAAAAGCAAAGGAATAAACAGACAAAATACATATGGATAAATACCAATGTTAGTAACCGTGAAGTTAATCGTCTCCACTGCAGAGATTTCACCCAGGATCGATTCATTGATCGGTTTCGGCGCTGGCACCGGGGGGATCAAGCCATATTTTCCCGCTTCCTTTCTCCCTCTCCTCCTGCTGTGTACCCCTTCTAAGCCTTTAACCTCTTCTCTGCTCCTCCTCTCCTCCTCCTCCTTCTTCTTCTTCTTCGTTGCCGTCGTCGTCTTCGTCTTCGTACTTCTTACCTTCTCCTCCCTTTCCTCTTCTTTCTCATCTCTTCCTTCGTCCTTCTCCTCCTTCCTCCTCCTCCTCCTCCTCCTCCTCCTCCTCCTCCTCCTCCTCCTCCCTCCTCCTCCAGTCGTACCTCCTCCTCGGCCACCATTGTCTCCCATGCCACTCCTCTCCTGCCATCATTGTCTTGCGGGACTATTGTCGTCTGCCACCATTGTCCCGGCCAGTCGTTGGCCCTTGTCACTAATGTCGTAGAAACGCGAGCTTTACACACGCCGAGTCATAAACAAACGTTTTGGGAACGCGCGACCGCCACGCAGCCAGCGAGACCGTGGCGGCCTGTATTTGTGGAGGCGCTCGGGCAGGGTCGTCTGGTCGTATTTTACAGCGAGCGCGTTTTCGGAGATTCCGCTTTGTCGCATGTAGGCCTATGTACACGGGCACAAGCACGTACCGTTGCACGGAGGTACAAAGGCGTTCATACATACGTTCACACACACGTTCACACGCACAAATACACGTTCACACACACATACAAACACACGTTCACAAACACGCACGCGCACACACACACACACACACACACACACACACACACACACACACACACACACACACACACACACACACACACACACACACACACACACACACACACACACACACACGCACACGCACACGCACACGCACACGCACACGCACACGCATACGGACACATGCACACTCACTCACTCACACCATCTACCTATCTATCTTTCTATCTATCTATCTCTCTGTCTCCATCATTATCTCTTTTTGTTTTGCGCTCCAATTGTGTGGCTTTGATACAGGTACTGCTACCTTTGCCTCATTGAATGTCCTTGTTAATTAAAACCGTGATCCAGCCGATATACATATCCATACATTACGATATTTAAACGTCACTTTTTTTACTCTGTCGTGTTGATAAAACTTTGAAATCACAAGTAATATCACCCGTTAAATCCTGGACGCTTTTAACATTGACTTCAACGTGGGAATGGTCACGTAGACCTAGCACACTACACCTTTTTATTAATTGACAGGTGGAATAATTACAGTAGAATACAGTGTACATTTAGAAGGCACACGCGATTTTTGCTTTGTAGTACAGGAGCTGAGGGGTTTGTGTGTGCAAAATAGGGCCCCTAAGTTAACCTTCATTTTTGGTTAGGGGGCCATGTGACTCACCATAACAGCGAGGTTGGACATTTTGAAACATGGCACTAATTGAGAAAATCGCCATGATGTATGAAATCAACGACTTCAAA
>NW_020869964.1:697022-702022 GCF_003789085.1 Penaeus vannamei
TCCTCTTTCTTCTTCCCTCCCTTCGCTCTCTCCTTTCCTCCTTTCTCTCCCCCTTTCCTTTCTTTCTTCCCTCCCTCTGTTCCTCCCTTCCTCCCCTCTCTCCTTTCCCTCCCTTCCTCCCTTCTCTTCCTTTCTTCCCTCCCTCCTTATTATCTGACAAACTCGATTCTTCCTTTCCTTCCCCCAGTTTTACACCCATTCTACCCCCTCCCTCTCCCCCGCTCCATACCAACCATACCCCCTTCACGTATCTGTCATCCCCGCCCCCACCCTCTCGCGTACAGTGCCCCTCCCATTCTCCCTTGCATTTATGCCCCATTGCTACCACTTGCTCCTATCTATCTCTCTGGATTCTCTGCCTCTCCCTCTCCCATCTCTCCTCCCTCTTCTCCCCCTGCCTCTTCTTCTTCGCCGTCTCTCCTTCCGCTCCATCTTCCTCTCTCCGCCTCGTCTTCTTGCTCTTCCTCTTCTCTTCTTTCTCTCTCCTCTCTCTTACTCTCTCTCCTCCTCTCTTCTTCTCTCTCCCTCTCCACCTTCTCCTCTCCCCTCCTTCTTCTCTCTCTCCCTCTCATATTTCTTCTCTCTTCCCTTTCTCTCCTTCTTCTCCTTCCCTCTCTTCCCTCCTGCTCCTCCATCCCTCCCTTTCCTGCTCCATCTGCTCCTCTCCCTCCCTCCCTTCCTCTCTCTCCCTCTCCCTCTGCCCTCCCTCCCTCTTCCTTCCTCTCTCCCTCTCCCTCCCTCCGCCTCTCTTGCCTCTCCCTCTCCCTCCTCCCTCTCCTTCCATCTCCCCTCCCCTCCCTCCTCCTCTCATCTCTCCCTCTTCCTCCCTCCCTCTTCCCTCTCTTTCTCTCTCCTCCTCTCTCTCTCTCTCTCTCCTCTTCTCCCTCTCTCCCTCTCTCCCTCTCTCCCTCTCCTTTGTTCTTCTGCTTTCATTTCCCTCTTCCAGTATCCGTTGTGGCATCACTGGAGGAGGTCGGAATGGAGTTCGCTCTCGGCGCGCGTATTTTATGAATGTCTTCGTTGTAAGTTGCCAATTTCGGGCCTTTGGTGCTTCCATCAGAGCGGCGGGGCGGGAGGGGGAGGGGGGGAGGGTGTAGGGCGTTCGTTGTAGTGAGTTTTCATTTTCTCGATGGATTTTATTTATTTATTTTTTGTTGTTGTTGTTAGCATTATTGTTGTTATTCGGTGTCCGTTCTCCACTCTTTTTCTCGTCTCTTAAACTTGCCCGGTATCATGCCTGCTTTGTCGTTTGTTTTTCCCCCGGTCTGGGTTTATTTTCTTCACTCTGATCTCTCGTTTGCTTTACTTTTTCCTCCTCGCTTTCCCCTCATCTATTTTTTCCCCCGTTCCCCGTCCTCTTCTTTCCTCTCTTGCATAAACTTTCCCCTCTTCTCTCATCTCTCTCTTCTTTCGTTTTCTTTCCCTTGTCATTCCCTCCTCTCCTCTTCTTTTCCTTTCCTCTACCTATTCCCTTCTTGTATCCTTTCCTCAGTCCCTCCTCCCTTTTCTCCTACCCTTTCTTCAAATTCTACTTTCCTGTCTCTCCCCCTTCGTCCTTATTCTCTCTCTCCCTCCCCTCCCCTCCTCTTTCCAGTCTCCTCTCTCCTCTCTCCTCATTCCAGCGCTCTCTCCCGCATCCCCTCCTGCCCTCCCCTCCCCCTCCCTGCCCCCATCGCCCTCCTCCGCTGCCCCTCCTCTTCATTCCTCTTTCCCTTTCCTTCCTCTCTTTTCCTCTCCCTCTCCCATTCCCCTCTTCCCTTTCCTTCCTTCCTGCCCCATCTTCCCTCCTGCCCTCTCCTTCCACCCCTGCCTCACCCTTCCCCCCTCCTGCCACCCTTTCCCCATCCCCCTCCCTGCCCTTCCCCTTCTCCCTCCAATCTTCCCCCTCACCCCCTCCTGCCCTCCCTTCTCCTCCAACTTCCCCATCCTCCTACCCTCCCCTCCTCCTACCCTCCCCTCCTCCTTCCCCCCCTCCCACCCTCCCTTCCCCTCCTGCCTTTTCCCACTGCAACATTGGATGCGTAATGAGGTTCGAGTGGCATAACGTACCCAGTGCTGAGGTTCATCACGCGCTCGACTTCCTTCCCTGGTTCTTCTTTTTTCTTGACTGCTACGCCCTTGCTTCTTCTCTTCCTCTTCTCTTCTTTCTTTTCTTTCTTTTTTCTCTTTTTTTTGTATTTCTCTTCTTTGGTTGTTGTTTTTTGTCTCGTATTTTTCTTTTTTTTTTTCTTTCTATTGTTCTTTCCTTCTTTTGTCTTCTGCTTCTCTTTTTTGCCTTCTCTCTCTACTTTCACTTTCTTTCTCCTCTCCATTTCTCCTCCTCTCCGTATCTCTATCTCCCCTTCTTTTAACTTCCTCTTCTCCGCTTCTTTTCTCACCGTCTTTTTCATCCTGTTGACTTTAGAATGTCAGTCCTCCTCCTCCTCTCCTCTCCTCCTCCTCCTTCCTTCTCCTTCTCCTTCTCCTTCTCTCCTCCTCCTCCTCCTCCTCCTCCTCCTCCTCCTCCTCCTCCTCCTCCTCCTCCTCCCTCCTCCTCCTCCTCCTCCCCCCTCTTCTTCTTCTCCTCTTTGCATCTAGTTGACTCAAGCCGTAATTAGATATGCACAAGAAACTTTTTTCCCCTCCTCTCCTTCGTCTGTCCTTTGTTTACGCCTTCCAACGCCCGGAGAAAGGAAAATGGTCCTAATCACATTATGCTTAAGGTACAGTCGCAGTCGCAAAGTCGCCACCTCATTACGGGAGCCTCAAAACATCCCTTCGCGGGCGGCGTTATTGTAATGTGGGCGTGGGGGAAGGCTCGAGGAGGAGAGGCTTGATTGAGGGGGGGAGGGGGGCGGGGTTACTGTGTGGTTCGTGGCATGCCATTTTTTTGGCTCTCTACTGTTAGGTTGATTTCTCGTTGGCTTTGTTTGTCTCGCTTTTCTTTCTCTTTTCGCTACATCTCTTTTTATTTGATTTTCCTTTTCTTCTCTTCTCTTCACTTTTCATTCTCCCTTTTTTCGCTCTCTCCCTCAAGAGTGTTCACAGTAAGCACGTTTCTGGCTTTATCGTATACATTTAATCTTCTGGGGTTAAAGGTCATCTGTGCCCCTAAGTTGCGTTTGTATGTTGCAGCATTGACCCCAGTTATGGCAGCTTCCTTTTTGCTTTGTTGTGTTTTAATTCAGGCAACAGGAAATGTCTAAGAATATGTTATAAACTCGGGTTAGGGGAAAGGTGTTATGAAATAATTATCTTAATTATCGTAGGCTTGGATTTCCAGTCACAGAATATTCTTTTTGTGTGTCTTTAGAAACAAAAAATAGGATGAAATATTTCCTCTCGTCCCTTCCCATGTAAGAATAAAGAGAGAAAGGGAGGTAGAAAAAGTATATATATATCAACTCTATAGCGTAGCATTTTTCCCCTTCATTAGGTCATTTCCCGTGTCGTGTTATCAGACTGTTTAGATTCTTACAGCTTTTGCACTGCTGCTGCTTATCGCTTCTCCACTTTTCTGGGCGCTGTGAGAGGGAGCTCGTTGTAGTGCCTCCCCCCCCCCTCCCCCATTATCATCTCCCACTATCTCCCCCCCCCCTTCCCCTTGCCGTCTCCCACTATCTCCCCTCCCCTTGCCGTCTCCCACTATCTCCCCTCCTCCCTGCCCCCCACTATCTCCCCGACTCGAGTGCCTCCGTTATCTCAGATGGGATGCTGCCTTCATCAGCGGCCTGGTATCGACGGCGGGAGATGAAAGGAGGCTGCGTGGTTTTGATGGCGAGCGGCGGATAGATACGCGAAAAGGGATGGCTCGCGAGGAGGCTAGTGAGGCGGGTGAAGCGCAGGGTGAGGGGAATAGATGCCGTTGAATGGCAAGATGAAGCGCAGGATGAGGGGAATAGATGGGGTATGATGGAAGGGTGAAACACAGGGTGAGGCGTATAGACGCTGCTGAATGCCAGGGCGACGCGCAGGATGAGGGGAACAGACCCTGCTGTATGACGAGAGTGAAGTGCAGGGTGAAGAGAATAGACGAGATAAAATGGAAGAGCGAAACGTAGGGTGAGAGGAACAGGCGCTGCTGACTGGAGAAATTAAATGCTGGGTGAGGGGAATAGAAGCTGCTAAACGGAGGCGCGAACCCCAGGGTGAGAGGAAGTGAATACATGAAGGGAAGAGTCAGGTGAGGATGAGAGGAATGGGTGGTTTTGTTATTACAAGTCCAGGAAACGAGTAGATGATGCTGTAGGTGAAACACAGGGTGAGGGAGGCAAATGGTAAAGGACGTAAGAGTGAAGCAAGGAGTGAAGGAAGTAACCTGGATGGCATAAAAGATAAAGGTGAAGTATAAGGTGAGGGGAATCATCATAAAATGTATAGAGGAAGGGTAGGTGGGGAGGAGGAGGAGGAGGAGTGTTGTAAAATATATAGAAGGGGTGCAGAGAGGGAGAAGATAACGTAGTAGGCTAAGAAACTACTCGGGGGGAGTACCCGCTGTGATAGATGACGTAAGAGCGAAGTAACAGGGCCGAGGGAGGAGATAACGCAGAGGGGAAGCACGAGGCGACGAAGAAAGATCGCCCGAATCCGAAGCAAGGGAGATTTTTGGAGGCGGAGAGGAAGAGTAAAGTTGGAGGAGAGGAGACGCGACGGAGGCCGAGAGCGGAGACGAGAACGACAAAAGGAAGATGGGAAGGAGATTGGGTCCATCGGGAGGACTGAGGGAGCGAGAGGGAAGTCCGACGACGCTACATTTCTCTCGGCTGCGTAGGATTTTTTTTTTTTTTTTTTGGAAATATTTCCTTTTTCATATATTCATTTTTTTTCGGAAAGCCACATCTTCCCCGAAACGGTATTCTACGAAGGAAAGGGCGGTTCATTTTCTCTCTCTCTCTCTCTCTCTCTCTCTCTCTCTCTCTCTCTCTCTCTCTCTCTCTCTCTCTCTCTCTCTCTCTCTCTCTCTCTCTCTCTCTCTCTCTCTCTCTCTCTCTCTCTCTCTCTCTCTCTCTCTCTCTCTCTCT
>NW_020869964.1:709522-732022 GCF_003789085.1 Penaeus vannamei
TTCATGGTGGATCTTTTTCTGTAACAAAAGTTGTGGCGATGTCCTGCGTCAGGTTCACATTTTCACTTTTTACATCCCAGTATGATTTATGTTGCTCTTATTTTTAATGAGAGATTTTAGCTTTTATGTCCTTTTTATGTATTTGACTGTGATTTATATTTGTTGCTTTGATGTCAGATATAAAGTATTTCTTGGTAAGATATCTGTGGTTTTTATTTCCCCTCAAGTTTTTTTCTTTTTCTTTTTCCCCCCTTTCCCTTCTCTTTTTACGCGGTCATTCGCCTTGCTTATTTCCCTAGTCATCCGTTTCCCAGTGGTAGAAGGCCGCTTTACTGTTTTATGAAGCTGTCCCAATTTCCCGTTTGTTCTACGCCACCATCGTTTGTTCTACCACCACCACCACCACCCACTAACGCCACCTACCAACACCAATATCACCACCTACCAACACCATGCACCAACACCACCAACACCCACCAACACCATCATCACTCACCAACACCATCATCATTCACCAACACCGTCTCAGTTGTCCCTCTACTCCACACCGTCATTATCGTCACTTTCATCATCACTATCATCATCATCAGTCTCATTTCCCCCTTTCCTGCCGCTACAGTTATCTTCCATTTCTCACTTCCGTTTATTGTTTTTTTCCCATTCGCCAAAGAGGACGACGAACTTCATCAGGAATGTGAAATGAAGTACTGTACGTCCTTGAATAGAAGTCGTTGATTTTTAATTTTTTAAAATTTTTATTTGCCTTTCTGTTTTTTTCTATTTATTTTTCATTTTGTATTCTAAGGTTCTTTATCCCTCGTAGATATAGAAAAAAAAACTTTTCCCTCTTTTATTTTGTTTCATTTTATGTCTTCAGCGTTTTTGTTTTTCCTTGTGTTTTTACATTTACTTTTTTTCGCCATGCGGTGGTAGTTCCGATCAGAGATGATCACGTGGATAAGAGAACGAGAGAGAAGAAAGGGAAAAGAGGAGACGAAATATCGGGGTAGAAGGAAAGTGTGGTAACGTTGAGTGCGTAATTTATGGGGGCGTGAAGGTTGGTGTGGTTCCTTCCATCTTTCAAGGAGGGGGGAGGTGTGCAGGGAAGGGGGGGGAGGTGTGAAGGGAAGGGAGGGGATGTGCGGGGAAGGGGAAAGAGGGATGGACCACTTAAAGGGTGTAGGGTGTACTGGGAAGGGGGGTGAAAGGGAAAAGGGGGATGGACCATTTAAAATGGGGGGGAAGATGTGTGGAAAAGGGGGGGGGCGGGGGGAATGCTCGTCTAAAGAGGGGGGGGGTAGATGTACCGGGAAGTTGGGGAAGGAAGAGGTGGGATGGAGCATCTAAAGGGGGGGGGATGGTCCGTATAAAGGGAAATAAAAACAGGACAAGCCACACAGTAAGGAAGAGAAAGGAAGAAAGAGAGACAGGATGTGGTTCCAAAAGAGAGGAATGTAATGATTATATATGTCTCGTCAGTCAGTGCTGTGTTGTGTAATGTTGGAACCTCATGAACCCTATGACAATAATGAAAGGAGAGAGCAGAGAGAGAGAAAAGAGAGAGAAAGAGAGAAGAGGAAGGAGAGAGAAAGGGGAAGTGAGAGAGGAAAGAGAGAGAGGGACGAGGAAAGAAAAGAGAGAGGGGGAGGAGAAAAAGAGAGAAGACGGAAGGGAGGAGAGGGAGAGAGAGAAGAGAAGAAGAGGGGGAGAGAGAGAAAGAGAGAGAGGGGGAGAGAGAAAGAGAGAGAGGGGGGGAGAGAGAGAAGAAGAGACGAGGAGAGAAAGAAGAGAGCGGAGAGAGAAAGAGAGAGAGGTGAGAGATTAGGGGATATGAAAGAGCAGAGAATGACAGAATTAGGCGGGCGATGAACGAGGAGAGAAAAAGAGAGATAGGGAGAAGAGAGAAGAAAGGAGATGGGGGGTAGAGAGAAAAAAAGAGAGGGGGGAGAGAAGAGGAGAGCGGGAAGAAGAAAAGAGAGAGAGAGACAGTGAAAGGGAGGAAGAGAGAGTGGGAGAAGGAAAGAAAGGAGACATAAGAGAAAGCTAGAGCGAAAGATGAGAGAAAGAAAGAAAGAAAGGAAAGAAATAAAGAAATAAGAAAGAAAAAAAGAAGAAAAATAAAGAGAAAGAAAAGAAAAGAAAGAAAGAGAGAGAGAGAGAGAGAAGGGGAAGGAAGCGCGAGACGGGGACAGAGAGAGAGAGAGAGAATTTCACCTCACATGTTCCATCCTCTCCATTTCTCCATTTTACCTTACTCCCTTCCCACTTCACCCATCTACACTTTATCTCTTGCTATCCCTTCCCCTATCCTTCAGCCTTTTGTCTTACTTTTCACCTCTCGTCTGCCTCTCCATGTCGAGTATACACAGCCCATATAGTGAATGGTTGGTTTCTGTTTGTTTTGAAACCAGGACCAACTTTATTCCTGTTGTGTTGAGGGAGAGGGAGGGAGAAGGAGGGAGGAAAAGAAGGAGGGAGAAGAGGAGGGAGAAGGAGAGGAAAGGAGGGAGGAAAAGAAGGAAGGAGGTGGAAGGAGGAGGAAAGAGAACGGAGGAGGAAGGCGAGGAAAGGAAAGAGGGAAAAGTGAAAGGAGGGAAAGAGGGAGGGGGAGGGAAAGAGGGAGGAAAGGAGGAAAGAGGGAGAAAGGAGGGAAAGAGGGAGGAAGGAGCGAGAAGGAGGGAGAGGAGAGAGAAAGGAGGGAGAGAGGAGAGAGAGAAAGGAGAGAGAGAGGGGAGAGAGAGAGAGGGGGAGAGAGAGAGGGAGAGAAGGGAGAGGAGAGGGAGAGGAGAAATAGGAGAGGGAGGGAGAGAGAGAGAGAGAGAGAGAGGAGAGAGAGAGAGAGAGAGAGAGAGAGAGGAGAGAGGAGGGAGGGAGGAGGGAGGGAGGGAGGGAGGAGAGGAGTAAGAGAGGTGGAGAGAGGGAGGGGGGGCAGATTTACATTTTGAGAACTGAAAATGCTCTTCACCTTCAAACTGTCTTTCGGGATCAACGTTCTTTCTTTCGTTGTGTTTCCGTCTGTAAGTTCCGTCTGCTTTTAACATTAATAGAATGAGAATTTACTTGAGACATAATAAAAAGAAATGTTTGTGACGTAAACAGAATGGAGATTTGCCTGCGCAGCACAGATAAGAATTAAATTTTGATTGGCCATGAAGAAAATTAGCTTGTGATATAAATGAAAATATAGTCACTTGTGCTAATAGAAATGAAGTTCACTTATAACATAGATAGCCTAAAGATGAAATTTATTTGTGATATAAATAAGAGTAAAATATATTTGTGATACGTATTAGTAAAAATATTATTTATTTGTGTTGTAGACAAGATTTACCTGTAACGTAGGCTAGGTGAAAACAAAATTTGCTCGTGCCAGAGCGATATCCAGCTGTATCAGGCGCCTTGTAACTATTTCAGTTCGTGCGAGGCGCTTAATTTAGTCCCGGCGACGCGCGCTGTATGTAAATGGTTGTGGACATAGAAATGAATCTGAATGAATTTGCATCTACATTTATCTCTCTCTATTCATACATCTTCCTCTGCGTTTATCCTCTCTTTACCATCTCCCTTTCTTCCGCTTTCCTTTCCGTGCTTCCCCAGCCGTGCATGCCCGAGGACGGACTCCCTCGTATGCCTGCTCGTGTGCGCGGCTATGCCCGCGTTGTGGATGAGGGAATGCCTGGCCACAGCGCGCTCGTGATGGGCTCTTTAAGCGCGCCGGTGTTTGGTCTGGGAATGGATAGTTAGCGCGCGGCATTAATGTAATTGTTGAGGGAGGTGACGTGGAATAGTTGATGGCGGGCGTCTGTTTAGGTCCATCGCTTCTGGCTTAATCGTCTCGGTCGGGGAGGACGCTGGGCAGGATTTATGTGCCCAGGGTTCGGGCAGCGTTGGCGGGGGTGGGGGGAGGGCTGGTGGATGCTGCGGGAGGAGGGGTCGAAGGCGCGGAGATTGCTGTGGGTGTTTTTGCGGCGTGGGCGTGCGAGTGGGATTGCCTCGTTCGTTGATTTTTTTTATCCTGCTCAGCGTTTTATGTGCTATTTTTCTCCTTCTTTTTTATTGTTTTGATTCTCATTTCGCTTCTGTCTACTGCCCTGATCTTCCTCATCTTCCTCTCCCTTCCTCTTCTCTTCCCAATGCTACTACTTATTCCTGCTTCCCCTCTCCCTCATTCCTCTCTCCCCTGTCCTTCTCCTCCCCCTCTCCCCCTTCCTTCTCCCTCTCTCCCCTGTCCTTCTCCTCCTCCCTCTCCCCCTGTCCTTTCTCCTCCCTCTCTCCTCCTGTCCTTCTCCTCCCTCTCTCCCCCCTTCTCCTCCCCTTCTCCCTTCCTCTCCCTCTCTCCCCCTGTCCTTCTCCTCCCTCTCTCCCCCTGTCCTTCTCCTCCCTCTCTCCCCCTGTCCTTCTCCTCCCTCTCTCTCCCCTGTTCCTTCTCCTCCCCCTCTCCCCTCGATGGTATTCGCCTCGCCACAAGTGACGAATAAACACCGCGTTACGCCACCGGAGCGTTGTTCAGCGGCGGAGGTAAACTCGGTTGAACATTTCGTCTCGGACTTGGTGTACACAGAGCGCGTTGCCCGTGTCTCGTCTCGCGCCCCCCTCGACCCCCCTCGACCCCCTCGACCCCCTCGACCCCCCTCGACCCCCTCGCCTCGTCTCGGTCGTCGCTGCTTTTGTTATCCTCTTTATTTTGTTACTTTCTATAGTAAAGTTTTGTCGGTTAATTAATGTAAAGATATCGTGAATTGCAACAAAAGAGAGGTCATATATATTACAGTTACTGTGTAAAATTAGTAAAACAGATATTTTTAACTTAATGTTCGTACGTGAGTACACCTATGAAAGCCATTCTTGCACCTACTTGCGTACCCAAAAAGACACACGTGCATTTTCGTCTGCACTGTACACACCCGAATGGTAGTGGGTGCCGGGCCGAGCGGCTGGTTCGGCGGGGAGTCATCACCATACAGTTGGCGAGCCGCAGGACCCCTAGCATTGATCGCCAGGGCTGGGAGGTTGTGGTAGATCCGCACCGCTCACACATCATCAAACTACCACAGGTGAACGCGCGGAATTCGCCCGGGAGGACTTGTAAACGTGCGGCGGGTAGATCAGTCGCGATCCCTGGATTACGAGCGAGGGTGTCCATTCGGTGCGAGAGTTTTTTTTTTCTTTTTTTTCCGCTGGCAGTACATTTCTTGCCCCTCAGGTTTTGCTGAAAGAATTCAGATGTTTGAGGACACTGGTGGAGGATCCTGGTCGCGGTTCTTCGTGATTCGCGTGCATTAATTAAGATATGTATGTATGCAAGTATATATATAAATAAATATATATATATATATATATATATATATATATATATAATTATATATTATATATTATATAATGTGTGTGTGTGTGTGTGCGTATACATATATATTTAAATACACACACATATTATATATATATATATATATATATATATATATATATATATATGTATGTATGTATGTATACATATATATTTATTTATATATATTTATATCTATACATACATTCATTCATAGAGATACGTGTATGTATGTATGGTTACATACATACATATTTCCTGGGGCTCAATGTTATGCTGTGACTTGTCAAAAAAGTCCGTTGCCATTAATCTTTTAATGGCGTCGTCCCAGAATTAGCCGTCTTTACCTGTCCGTCCGCGCCCGCCCCCCTAATTTCGCGAAACGCCCTTGGACGCCTCTTCCCCGCCCCCTTCCCGCTTGCAAAGGGCAGTGGCATCGGTGGGCGGCGACGTCTAACGGCTGGGGATTTGGGGCGTCCTTGGCCCTCCTCCACTCCCTCGCTCCCGCCCGCCCGCCCGCCCGCCCTGATCCCCGTGGGTGTGGCGCCTCTTCCGTGTATGGTGGGAGGACGGAAGTGAACATTGATTTTACGTCGCGTTGGCGGCAGAAGTCGAGTCATTCGGAGGATAATCTTCCAAGATGAAGCGAGGAGGCGAGGAGGCGAGGGCGCCGGCGTTATCAGCGAAGAGCTTGGAGATGATTAGAAAGAGCGTGCGCGGCGAGGGAGCGGGTTGGTACCGCCAAGGTCTGTGTAAGTACTTGTGTAGACCTTGGGGTACTACGGGGCTCTTGGGAGCTGGCGGATGGGTAGCATGTCGGTCTTGATGATCGCAAGTCTGTCTGTGCGTCTGCGTCTTGTCTCTCTATTACTTTCTTTCTTCTCACTTTCTGTATCTTTCTTTCCCTCTCTCTTTTTTGTCTTTTTTTTCTCTTTTCCGTTTCTTTTTGTTTTCCTCTTTCTCGTTCTTTACCTTGCTCTCTCTGTCTCTTTTTCTGTCTTTCTTTCCCTCTCTCCCTCTCTCCTCCCCCCTTCCTTCCTCCCTCCATCCGTGGGTCACTCATTCTTCCCCACTTCTTTCTTCATCCCTACTCCTTCCCTCAGCAGTGACGTTTCCAGGAGGCGTGCGTGACGGTAAATCTGTGGCGGCTGCCGTGTCCCCTCGCCGCCCTCGCGTCCATAATTCCCCCCGCGCTCGTTCACATATTGTATTCCTATAGCAGACGCCTTTTTGTGCGTCTGCTTCCCTGATTCCTGCGGCGTACTGCGTGTGCGAGGCCGCGTGTCAGGCTCCGCTCCATCACGAGGCCGGGGGCGCCGCGGGAGGAGGTGACGGCGACACCCCGCACGCACGCACGCTATCGCCACTCTTATATTTAAACTTTGGCTCATGAATCGCCTTTTATGTCGGATACGCTCGCTCCGCTGCCCCTCGTCGGCCGCTGTTATGGCAGGGACTCTCTCTTTCCACGTGGATTGATCAGGCTTCACGACTTCCATCCTGCAGGCTCGTTTCACCCTCCCCGCCTCGCCTCCTTCAGGATGCCAGCGCGCCGGAGAGAAATCCAGTCGTGCCTCGCGGCCGAACCCCATTGGCCGCCGGAGGGAGTTTCTGTGCGGGGAGCCTATCATCATGCACGCCCGCCGCCCCCGCCCGCCGCTGATGGACTGCGAACTGTTATCCGCCGGCAACCAATCAGGGCGCTCGTTCCATGTGTCACTAGGCCGGTGATTGGGCGGTGTGGATGGTCATGCAGCATGCAAGAGGTTCGCTGAGGCACAAACACGCGCCGGCCATTAATATAGAGTGGTATGGATCCACTTCAAGACCTTGTTGATTGGATGGTACTCGCGCGTGGTCAAGGGATGTGTGATGCTGGCGCTCGAAATGCTGAAGACGAATCATTTTCTGTCTTGTGTCTTTTTCACTCATTTTTTTTCTTTTTTTATTCATTCTGAAGTGTACGTCTTCCCGGTTTTCCCCTCTTGTAGCTGTTTTCAGTCAATTCCGGGGCCGCTGACGCTGTTTTCCTCGGCCATTCATGTCCCTACAAGCTGCTTCTGTCTGTCTCTCCGGGATCTGTCTTCGCCACTTGTCGGTAGAGTTTCTGGGCTCTCTTGGCTGCATTCACGGCCTGCTTCTTAATTTTCTTTCATGTTTACCTCCCTGTCCCTTATCAACTCGCTTCTCCTCCTCGCTCCTCTCCCGTCTTCGACCTCAGAAAACGGGCGAGGGCGAGGGAGGAGGCCACGGAGGCAGAGATCACTGCCGCCGCCGCCACCGCCTCCCTCTCCGCCTCCCCAGGAAACTGATTTGGCAATATTTCCGCGGTGGCGCTGCCTCCAGCTGCCCCCGGTCGTGAATGTCAATAAGACGCCCACAGATGAACTTGTTGTAAGTGGGGGATGGGGAGGGAGGTTGGAAGGGGGGGGATAGAAGAGCGGGAGGGAAGGGCGCGGAAAGATCGACAGCAGTTAGAAGGGAGGAAGAAGGGAGAGGAACTTTGCTAAAAGAGGAAGCGGAATGGGTGCAAGTGAGGAAGCTGAAATGAAGATGTAGATAAGGGAAGGAGGGAAGAAGAATTTAATGAAGATAAGCTGAATGGGAATAAGGGAGAGGAAGGGCACGCGGAGATAAAATTGGAAAGGGCAGAGAAGAAAAAGAACGGGTGATGAAGGAGAGAAGAAAATGTGGTGAATTTCCCCGTCGCGCGCACGGAGGTACAAGGAAGGAAGGAATTAAATGGCGGGAGTAAGAATTAAAAAAAGAGAGAGAAAGAGATAAAGACAAATGGAATTAAAAGTAATAAAAATGATATATACATGATTAGAATTGGCCGAGACTCATGAAGGAAATGAACGACTCTGTATCGACTCCAAACCCCCTTAAGAATCTTCGTTTTCAGAATATGACTCGAAACCCCATAACAGCATTGACTCCGCCCATATGCCTTCCGAGACTCGCTTTAGAATCCACAAACTTCGCTCCCATTAAAACCCTTTGTTCTCGTAACTCGTTAACGCTTGAAAACCTAAAGCCCCGTATCGCCGTCGTTCCGTTTTTATACACATAATATAAACCTTATGTTATTTTTTTCTCTCTCTCTCCTTCAAGTTTCTGAAATTTACGAGACGATGATTCCATGTGGCATATTTTTCCCCCAACGGATGCCAAAAAGATATAATGGCTGGCATTATGTTTGATTTTTTGAAGGGATTGAAAGGGGGCCGGGATAAGGGAACAGAGATAGGGATAGAAGAGGGACAAAGCGCAGGAATAAGGGATAGAGGTTGGAATAGGGGATAGAGGAAGAATGGGGGAATAGGGACAGGGATAGAACAGGAAGAAGGGATAGAGCAGGAATAGGGGAAAGAGCAGAGATAGGGGAACAAGGAAATGGATAAAACAGGGATTGGGGAATAGGGACAAAAATAGAGCAGGGATAGACACTTTTTCTTGTAAGATGTAAGTATGAGCCAATTTAATGGGATTTCACCGAAGCCTGTCATTCGAGTTGGCCTATTCATGCGTTATTTAGAGCCGGCGATGATAGTATCCCTGTAAAAATGTGTGCATGGCTGCGTCTTCCTGTCTGTTTGTTTGTCCGTCTGCCTGTCCCTCAAACTCCATGTATGTGCGTATGTTTCGGGCAGATAGCATATCATATCTCTACATCGGGTACTGTATGTTATTTTCCTTTTAATTCCATCTTCTTGACCTTCTTCAAGACCCTTTGTATATCTGCTGCGACTTTTCCTCTTCCTCTCTCCTCCTCCTCTTTTTTCACACCCTTTCTCTCATCCTTCTTTCTTCCTCCTTGCTTCCTTCCTACCGCTATTCCCTCCTTTTCATCCTCTTACGCCATCCCTTTTTCTGCTTTCTGCCCCTCCCTCCCTCTTTCCCTCTTTCCCGTATTTTACAACTTCCTCATTCTCTCACGTTCTACCTCTTCCCTTCTCATATCCGCCTTCTTCCCTTCTCTTCTTTCCTCCCTCATTCGCTCCCTGCCTCCTTCCTTCCTTCTTTCGGCTCTGGCACTTCCTCCGCATCCACAAACCCTCCTTGTCAGCTTCTAATCCTTAAATTAAGGAAGGAACAGGGGGCACTGGCCGGATTCAAGGCGGAAACGAAGTTCAGGCGGAGTAAAGAAGGGAGTTTATTCTGTTGCTTGTTCTGCTTTCAATACGCACATAGGCTGTTAACACACATACACCTACTTGCCTACCCACTATCCCCCCCTCTATTCCTTCCTTCACTCTCTCTCTCTCTCTCTCTTCTCTCTCTCTCTCTCTCTCTCTCTCTCTCTCTCTCTCTCTCCTCTCTCTCTCTCTCTCTCTCCTCTCTCTCTCTCTCTCTCCCTCTCTCTCCCTCTCTCTCCCCTCTCCCTCTCTCCCTCCCTCCCTCTCTCCCCCTCTCTCCCTCTCTCTCTCTCCTCTCCTCTCTCTCTTCTCTCTCTCTCTCTCTCTCTCTCTCTCTCTCTCTCTCTCTCTCTCTCTCTCTCTCTCTCTCTCTCTCTCTCTCTCTCTCTCTCTCTCTCTCTACCTCCTACCTACCTACCTACCTACCTACCTAACCTACCTACCTACCTACCTACCTACCTACCTACCTACCTACCTACCCACCCACCCACCCACCACAAGTATGCTTAGGGGGAACGTAGGCAAGACGGGCATATATATAGGCCTATGCAAGTATGTCTCCATTGATTTCCGTGTCCAACGTGAGCGTTTCCTTCGCAATTTGCCTCCTGCCGTTTCTTTGCAGTATTTTGCTAATTTTCTCCTCGCCGTCCTTCCCCCTTTCAGGGCGGCATTTAACGCTGGAATTCTCGCAGCGATTGCCCACGCCAAAATGTTGCAGTCGGCAGGGTTCGCTTTGCTGTTGCCGTAGCTTTTAGTCGGGCTCCTTTGCTGCTTTTGAGGCCTGGCCACTTGCTTAATCAAGGCTACTCCATTAAAGGGGAGTACGTGGACCTTTTATGTTTTTTATACAATATTTTTGTTTGATCATCTCAAGTGTGTGCCAGGTGCGGAAATTGCTTGTGCGTTGATATTTAAATTTGTTTTATTGCGTTTTTTTATTGGATTGATTCGTTTAGCTTTTTTAGGAATGGCAGAGGGGGGGTACGTTGTTATATGCAGTCAGGACAAGCGTCTCAATAGTATTCGTTTAATTTGAATAATTAGCTGAATTTAGACGTTCGGTGGAGGCATGCCTAGAATAAAGATATTATTACAGATGCGTTGATATTGTCTAATTCGAACGATTAGCCCAAACACGTTTTAGTCATGCTGGAGGAATGTGCACGACTCGCATTTATATACAAGCAGGCCGCGAGGGGGAGCGACCGGAGTGTGAGGACTTCAGAGCTTGCAGGCTCGAGGATGGAGGAGGAGTGTGTGCGTGCGGGCTTTGGGAAGGGTGTGAGTGCAGGGTAGGGGTTGGGGGCGGTAGACTGGGGGTGGAGAGGGGTTGGAGTCGCAGGGTGGGGGTGACGCTGAGCAAATATGTCTGCCAGAATTCGATGCCTGCAGAGTTGCAGTTTAATCGTGATTTGTTTTTACCTTTTTTTTCTTTTCGAGTGTATTAATTGAGGCAGTTTGTAATTTATTTATGCTGAATCAAAATGTGTGATAAAGAATGTACTGTTCCGGCCAGACATAAGTGGCCCACCAATCACACAATTGATTTGACAGAAAGTGTCATAATTTGTATCACTTTGCTTTCACTTGGCGAACATGGTTCTATCGTTGGTATTATCCTTCCAATGGAAAATCATGTCAGTCCGGCTTATATTAATTATGAATTAGAAATGGCGTGACATGGGAATTGCCTTTTAATTTTCCTTCATAGATTTGTTTCCAAATATGTTGAAACTTGCTTCTCTTACCCTCATAACAAATCAAAACAACGTTAAGTAGTTGAATGTTTGCCATTAAATAACACCGTCTTTAAGCTACGTTTCACAACAATCGGCAACTTTGACTCATTCATAAAATCTGCATGTTACAAACGTAAACATCGGGAGAAGTTCGACTGAATTGAAAAGTACGCCTGCTTGATTTCTGACTGTGAGAGAACACATTTTATGTTGAGACTATTAAGGCCCTATCACACTAGCACTTTTGCCGTCAATTTTTTGCGTTTCCGAATGAACTCCGTATGAAAATCATGTAAACAAACATGGCGCTATTGGAGTGAGGTCCCAGGAATCACATTCTCATTCTCATACATATTACGTTATTTTAAAGAAATATGATGATATTGTATTGTATATTGTATCTAAAATATTAGCTTATGTTTACATTCACTCATCCTATCTAATTTATTAATAGCACAAGATCAACACGAAAATTAGTCAGACGGAAACGGTCGTAACCGTCTTCGTCTGGCAGGCGTTCCGTTTGTAGACGATCCTTGCGGAACGCCTCAAATTCAGACGGAACTCCAGAAATTGACGGGAAAAGTGCTAGTGTGATAGGGCCTTTACTGTAACAATAACTAGGCCTACATACTGTATATAAAAAGCGTCTGCGATGACTTAATCATGCTGCCACTAACAGACATGTGGTATGGCCGTGCAGCACACATGGCTGATAATAATTGTAAAGAATAACACAGTAAATGCATTATGACCTATTTGTGTTGGCTGTTAGTCTACTTCGTAGGGAGACCAAGGGCCCAGAGGAGGAAGGACAACAGTTAGAGAGGATGTAGATTGCATACTCACTTTCTCACTTTTCACTCGCTCGCTTGCTCACTCTCACACACTCTCTCTCTCTCTCTTTCTTTGTTTCTTTTTCTCTCCTCTTTTTTTCTTTCTCACTTTCCCTCCCCCTCTCTCTGGAGCCCAATATATATTAAGCAAACCAAAATAAGTTTCCCCGAAGTTGTTTTTAGTTGTGTGAATATAATTGTAAAAAGAAAAGAAAAAACGGCCTTTGCTCGATGATGAACGCGTTTCATTTATAGGAATTTAAGCAACCTCTTTCAGATAACCGTCAACATGATAGGATTCGCCGAGATGCGAGACGTCTACGACCTTTATTTAGTTGCCGTGGATGAGGATGAGGGACTTGAGAGGGAATTCGGAAAATTTTCAGTGGATGGCAGTCAGGATTTCAGCTTAAAAAATATATGGAATGGTTGCCGTGGCGTAAACTGATACATTTTTCATCTATAGCAAAAGGTGCGCAAATCGAAAATAAAGGAGATAGAAAACAAAGACAGCATATTTACCTAGTGCAAAAACAATACTATGACCGCATAACTCTTTACTGCGATCTGTCAAGTAGTTCCTGTATTACTACGCGCTTTTGAAAACGATTATTTTGTAATTTTCATTGTCTGCTTTTACGAATTCATGTATTTTATGCATTCTTTTATTTTTATTACACCTCCTTAATGTGTTTTGGTAGTTATTTACGCTATTCTGTACGAAAATCTTGTGCACATGCGCGTTTTATTTGACAACGCCGGGAGACTCCATTCCCTGACAAACGCCAGTGAGAAGTGTTTCTTTTTCAGTGTTGCGTTGATTTCGGGTCATTTTTAAAACAATATAGTGGCTGTGCAGGAGAAATAGAGATTAGTCACTACCACAGCTTGATGGTTGAGCCCATCAAGTGCCCCAAATGCCGAAAAAAGTTATTAGAAACCATGCAATTCAAACAGTAGACGGAAGCGAATAAAAGATTGGTGTTTCGCTAAAGGTATGTGGGTTAATCACTACGGGATGGACGCAGTAAGCTTTATCTTGTTGTTCATGCCGAGGTGAAGACAATGTTTGGAATGTGTTGTACGATTGCCTCGGGGACTATGGAAGGTGTGAATTCCCGTAGATTTTACCGAGCGAAGGATTTGATGTTTCGAAAAATGGGGCGTCGGTCCGCAGACTTTCGAAGATGCCGTGCACGTCCGTAGTTTCATTTGCTGAATTTGAGCTTTTCTGTGCTGTTTTTACGTATTTTTGTTATATACTCTCATTTCAGCCAGTTTCCCCCCGTAGTTTCATTGATATAGGCCTATTCCATACTCTCGCCTGCTATCTGAACCTCTCACATCAAGATTGTCGACTGTGATCTCATCAAACGGGAATAAATCTGATGATATAGATATTGCTCGGAAAGGCCCGATTGTCATTATAGAAAAATAACCGGTAATTGATAGTCACGGGAAACGTTATCTGCGCCTCCGCCACCGCCGCCGCCGCCGCCGCCTCACCGCTGCGCCCTTGCGACCTGTGCGCGGGTCGCCGGATGGGAAGCTTTGTGTATTTATTAGTGTCGTTCATCGTCTTCTTTTCTTCTGTTTGTTATCACTCGCCTTTGTTGGATCCCGCGTAATTTAACTATTGGTTTTGTATTTACATCTGCATTGTTTTTCTTCCCGTTTTCTGACAGGATGCGACACAGGGACGTGTTCGGTCAGTCGTGTCTTCGTCATGCAAAGAGGCTTTGTCCCTTGCAGCGTGCGCTTGTTTGCACAGCCCTCCGAACGCTGAACGGTCGCATCCGCAGAGAGGAATTTCAGGCTGATGGGCACTTCAGGGGCAGGGGCCATGGGCTAGACAACAGTGCTGAGTTGCAGGCTCGGTTGCAGGGATGCATTTAACACTCTTTTATCTCTCTCTATCTCTCTCTTCTGTCTTCTCTCTTCTCTCTTCTCTCTTCTCTCTTCTCTCTTCTCTCTCCTCTCTTCCTCTCTCCTCTCTCTCTCTCTCTCTCCTCTCTCTCTCTCTCTCTCTCTTCTCTCCTCTCTCTCTCTCTCTCTCTCTCTCTCTCTCTTCTCTCTCTCTCTCTCTCCTCTCTCTCTCTCTCTCTCTCTCTCTCTCTCTCTCTCTCTCTCTCTCTCTCTCTCTCTCTCTCTCTCTCTCTCTCTCTCTCTCTCTCCTCTCTCTCTCTCTTCCTCTCTCTCTCTCTCTCTCTCTTCTCTCTCTCTCTCTCTCTCTCTCTTCTCTCTCCTCTCTCTCTCTCCACTCACCCCCCTCTCTCTCTCTCATGGCATCATTGTCTATCGGTGTTTATCTATTCTTCACTAAATTGAAATTCGACGCCTGAGTCAGAAAATGAAACGAGCGAAAATTAAGGAGATTATCTGAGAAGGTAATTGACCGAAGTGGATTTTTTGGTGCGGGGTGTAAGACCTAAGGCGTCCCATCTGCAAAGGATTACTGGGATTAACTGGACTCTGCGGCCGGATTTATGGCTGGGCGATGTGGTGTCCAGTCGGATTTATTCATCCCCATTTTTTTTCTTTTCTTGTCTTTGTTTCTCGATTTTTTTTCTTGTAAAGATTCCTTCGTGAGTTGTGGGATTATACCCTGAAGTCCTTGTCCTCTGTAGGATTTCATGGCGATGAGGAGGTGGGGTGGGGGTGGTGGGAAAGGGTTGGGGGGAGGATGTGATAATGGTGGAGGTGGTTGGAGTGTTGGTGCAGGGAGGTGGGGGGTCGGTTGAAAATTCCACCTCTTTGAAGAACGTGATAGGAGGTTTAGGGTCGAAAATGGATTGCAGTAGAGTGGTTGGTGGAGGAAGGAGGTGAATTTCCCCCTCACTGAAGAACAACGGAGTAGGGGGTGTGGTTAGAAAGGGGTTGACTTGGGATAAGGGTGAGGGGAGAGAAGGCTTTGTTGATGTTTCCCCTCTTGAGAGAATGCCTCGGTTGAGTTGGGCTAGGAGTGGGGAGGCACGGGGGGCGGGGGAGAAGGGAGGGGGGGATAATTTCCCCTCTTAAGAGAGCGGCCTAGCTTCCCTCGGCGGGTAGGAGGGGATCGCGGGCCTCGTAAACCTCAGAACAACACGTGGAAAAACGAATCTCGTTCTTTTATGTTGGTTTTATATGATGTGGGTGAATTTTTTTCAACAATTATTTTTTTCTTCTTCCCTTTCCTTTCTTTCGTTTTTTTCCATTCTTGTTTTCTTCGTTTGTTCGTTCTTTCGTTTATTTCTTCCTTTTTACTTCCCCTTTCCTTATCCATGAGTTATAAGTAGTTTTTTTTTGGTGGATGACTAAAGATGATGAAATGACAAACAGATACGGAAAGCACAAACGTATACGCACGCTAACTCACCATCTATCCATCTATCTATCTATCTATCTAGGTATCTAGGTATCTACCTATCTACCTATCTATCTGTCTACCTATCTATCTATCTATCTATGTATACAGGATAAACAGACGGGCACAGACAAACACACATACTTAATCATGCACATTGATTTCGTGCTTGCGTGTCCGTATATATATGTTTGTGTATATAGTAGGCCATGTGTGTTTATGTTAGTGTGTGGATGCATATATTAGTTTGTATGTACCTTGCATGTGCTGACCGATAGACAGCTGTTGCTTGCGTGTTGACGTCCGGGTGATGATACGCAGATTGCTTGAATTGGGGCAAATTACCTTAGACGATAAAGTAAATTGGAGAGTTGATAGCAGGTAACGCAATAAAAAAGAATCGAGCCGAGAAGAAAAAGTAATTTGAAGCATTTCGAACCGGCCTTTAATGCGCGGGTTATAACGAAGGGGAATGATACATTTTCGTCGGAATGTTTGCCCGACGATCGAGCTTTCGTTCGGAACGCAGAGAGAATGCGGTCTTACTTGTTACTTTTTTCATTAACAAAAAACAAATGCGAGTAAGAATTGTTCAAAGGCGAGTCACGTATTTGTTATTCGGTATTTAGCTCTTGTTTGTTTGTTTGTTTAAGTTCCATTTGCCACGCTTCATTGTGCGTTCGAGGGCTAAATCATAATTTTTAAGCATTTTTTTTTCTCTAACACGGATAGAGTAAAAAGGGTAATGCCGGCATGCCACTGAAAGGCATCAACCGGTCGCGCCGTGTGAAGCGTTGAAAAATACGAATGCGTAATGAAATTACAGAAGTGGGTTTTTGAAATTTCGTTTTTCGTATATCGTCCCAACTCTTTTAATGTCAATGGCAGCACATTTTCCCCGATGAAGAACAGACGGCCTTACTCTATTGTGTTGTTGACGTATTTTGTTGTTGTTGATGTTGTAGGGAAGTAAAGAAATGATTGACGGAATTTATACCTCGCCACATGCCGACATATCTATACGAGTGCGAGGCGCAAAAGTGGCATGTAGTTGGACGAGATTCTCTTCCTCCTCCTCCTCCTCCTTTCCCTTCCCACTCATCCCCCCCCCCGCCCCCGTACTCCACATTCCCCTCCTTTACCCCTTCCACACTCCCTCCCCCCCTTCCACTTCCCTTCCACACTCCCTTCCCATCTTCCATTCTCTCTTTCCCTCCCCTTTCCCCTCCCCAACTACTCCCCCTCTTTCCACGTTCCTCTTTCCCTTCCCCTTCCCCCTCCTCCCATCCACACTGCCCTGCTCACCCGACCCACACCCAGATTCACCAGAAATATTCAACGGCGCTCTGGACAAACCCTCGGAGCGACGGCGGTTCTGTTTCCTCAGCGCTGGTATTACGGGAACTGTCTTCGGCGGCGGGGGTGTGACGTCACAACCTCTGCTGACAGCCGCCCAAGTGACATTCCTTGACGTGTTGAGGTTACAGTTACCGTTGTCAGTTTTACTTCAAGTTTAGTTTTTATTATAGTGGCCATCGTTGTTGAAAGCCGTTGGTACCAATACTTAGAGTGTGTGATATTGTTATAATGGGCATGTTCGCTGCCTCTGTTTCTTGGGAGTCTGACAGTAATCATAGCTGTGCTTGAGTGGCGGTAACCATTGACGTGCTTGCGTGTGTGCGTGTTTTACAAATGTTGGTGGGGCGTGAGTGAAGTTCGTAAGTGAGCGAACGATCGTAAATGGCATCACGCAGGTGATTCGTGCAAGATTAGGCGAGATTTTTGTTCACCAGGTGCTGAACAAGGGCATAGAAGTGCGCCTGTGTACCTTTTAAAGTCTTTTATGGGTAAGCCAGGCGACCGGTAAGGCAGTCGCAACAACTTCTGGAATGGGGTAATTAGGAGAATAAAAGGCAAATGGCATCTCGGTCGTCGGTGACACGCCCATCTGCCGAACAGCTGCGTGCGTACGGCGAGGCTGTCATTAGTGTCGTATCGAGTTGCATGACGATTGACAAGTTTAAGATTTAGATATAACTCGCTGAAAGACTTTTTATTGGCAAATGTTAAAGGTTGCTACCAATTTTGAGTTGAGGAGACAAGTCATGGGTGTTATTTACGTGTGAAAATTATTAGGATCTGTTTGCACATTAAAGTAAGTCCTACTAGCTTATACTTAACAGTTTATTTTTTTCTTCTTCCATATTAGATTTTGAAAAGAAATAGGCGAAATCGTCCCCCTGGCTTCTGGCAAAATAGGAAGAAAGATCTGTTTATAAAAATAATAAACTGATTAATAAATACATGGTGGCTGTCGAGGATTTTTCCTACCCCGCAATCCCGCCATGAATGTTATTTTTGAGATGAATTATGTCTCTATTATCACGTACGTGCCCTGCGTGACGCCCGTGTTTCCTTCTTTCTTTTGCGATAAATTCACGCCCGCCCCTGCCCCCCACCCTCTCATGTCCGTGTCTTTTCCCTTGTGTCCGTGACCTTCACCTCCCTTGCCTCCCCCCCTCCCCCTTGTGTCCGTATTCTCCCTTTTCATTACCCTTTGTGTCTGTCTCTCACCCCCCCCCCCCACCATTCTTTCGTTCGCCTCCCCCCCACCCCACCCTTGTATCTCCCTTATCACCCCACCCCCCGTATCCACCTCCCTCCCCCACTTGCTTGTCCACCCCCATGCGCCCGCCACCCTCCCCCTCCCCCCTCCCTCGCCCGAACTTAAGCCCAGTCGTACACTCAGCCACAACGCCCACCTGCCCCCCCTCTCCCCACCCCCACCCTTCCCCGGTGCCTCGCGAACCCGTATGGATCCTCGGGGACTTATATCAGGCGCAGATTGAAAAAAATAACAGGTATCGCGCTTGTTTACGGCGGCAGGTCACACTACCTTGCTTAATGTTGCAAGGTTAGGTTAGCAAAGTATTGATTGATGTACCAAGAGAAAGGGGAGGGAGCGAATGAGTAAGCTAGCTAGCTTTGTCTCTCTCTCTCTCTCTCTCTCTCTCTCTCTCTCTCTCTCTCTCTCTCTCTCTCTCTCTCTCTCTCTCTCTCTCTCTCTCTCTCTCTCTCTCTCTCTCTCTCTCTCTTCTCTCTCTGTATATATATATATATATATATATATATATATATATATATATATATATATATATATATATATATATATATATATATATATATACATATATACACGTATATTATATTTGTTTGTTTATTTGTGTATGTTTGTATGTACGTACGCATATGTCT
Organism: Penaeus vannamei; assembly: GCF_003789085.1. Taxonomy (NCBI): domain Eukaryota; kingdom Metazoa; phylum Arthropoda; class Malacostraca; order Decapoda; family Penaeidae; genus Penaeus; species Penaeus vannamei. Next base: position 728,161 of record NW_020869964.1, read on the forward strand.
TTTTTTTCTTCTCTCTCTCTCTTTCTGTCTATCTGTCTATCTATCTATCTACCCATTCATCTTTATATATACGTAAATATGTTTGTTTATTTAGTAGTGTCTGTTTGTGTCTGTGGGCCTGTGCGTTTTTACGCCATTGTGTATTGAACCCTAACTGTGATGCGTACGAAGAGCCTACAAATAACATGATGATACATTGTCATAGTAGTATCGGTATGGTAATGGCGGATGGAGGTAGATGTTCATAAATCACGAGTATATATCATCAGGCTGACATTTAACGAAGCAATTTGGAAATCAGGAACGAGAACGTTGATTTAGTGCTTGTCGAGTGATGATTTCTGGAGCAGCATTCCAGGATCGGGCAATTGGAACGCTAAGCTAGGACGAGGTCGTAGGGGCAAGTTGGTTCTCCTGTGTGTCGAGACGTTTGATGAGGTGGGTGGGGGAAGTGGGGGAAGGATGGGAAAGAGGGGAAGAGGGAAGAGGGAGGGAGAATGATGAGGGGGTAAGAGAGGGAAGAAGGAGGGAGGGTTAAGAGGGTGAAGTGAGGGAAGGAGGGGAAGAGGGAGGGAGAGTGAAGAGGGGACAGAAGGGGAAGAAGGAGCGAGAGTTTAGAAGGTGAAGGGAAGGAAGAGAGAGGGAGAGTGCAGAAGGAGGCGGAAGGAGGGAAGAAGAGGGCGAGGGAGTTACTATAATGAGGGTAAAGAGAGGAAGAAGGGAGGAGGAGAAGAGTGAAGAGGAAAAGAAAGAAAGACGGAGGGAGGGGGCAGGGAAGCGCCGATGGCCAAGGCGATGGAGTGACAAAGGTAGCCATCGACGGCCGTAAAGCGTCTCTGATCGCCCTAACGGCGACGGTCCCTCACGCCATCATTAGGGTAATTCTAGACGGGTAAGCGGGTGGGTGAAGGGGGGGAGGGGAATGGGTAAAGGGGGATGGTCGAAGAAGCGAAGGGGAGGGGGCGAAGGGAAGGGCATGACAGCTGCACGACGGTGTGTGTGTGTGCGGGTGGTGTGGGTACGGAGGGGAGGGAAGGGGAGGAGAGGGGAGCTGGGTGATAAAGGCTTGTGTGAGAGGACGAGAAAAAAGTTCAGACTTTTTCGTTTTTCTTTTATTCGATATCAATGGAGACAGCAGATATTGTGTTCATTTGGTAAACCCTTTTTTGATTTCTTTCTTTTATTGTACAATAATGTTTGTCGAACACAGTGCGTATACAAGCAAGGGTGTACAAATACACATGTCTGTGCACGCAGCCCCCCCTCACCTATGCCCCCCCCCCCTGGATAACCCAAGAGTGACTAACAGTGACAGACGGCGAGGGGATCGTGAGTGAGTGAGGGGAGTTGTAAATGAACGTACACTGACGTACAGGGCCGTACAGACGTAACGGCACACGAATAGGGGACGGGCAGGACACAGGGGCTGCATTTGGCATGGTGCAAAATGTATAAATGGAATAGATGTTTCATTTTCATAGGCCGTCCATGTTGGCAGTGAACCGGTCATGTTAAGGGGAGAGAGAGGGGGCGAGTGAGCGAGAGTGAGAGTTGAATAGATAACAAGCACACGCGCGCGCACACACACGCACACGCACGAACGCACGCACCACGCGCAACACAAGCACACACACAAACACACACACACATAGATTCTCACTTTCTGCGTGTGTGTGTGTGTGTGTGTGTGTGAAGAGAGAGAGAGAGAGAGAGAGAGAGAGAGAGAGAGAGAGAGAGAGAGAGAGAGAGAGAGAGAGAGAGAGAGAGAGAGAGAGAGAGAGAGAGAGAGAGTGAGAGGAAGAGAGAGAGAGTGAGAGGAAGAGAGAGAGATTGAGAGAAAGAGAAAGAGAGAGAAAGAGAAAGAGAGTATAGATACACAAATATAGATCGAGATGCAGAGAAGGAAAGCCGCCCGACTCCACTCCATCCACCTGCACGTGAAGTAAATCAGGTTACATCTGCTTTCCCTTCCCGGGATTTCCAATTAGACGAGATCCACGGGCCTTTCCTTCAAGCCGGGAGAAGTCTGAATATTTCACGTTGCAAGCGGCTGGGGCGTAGGCGGAGGAATCTGTGAACCCGCAACCTCGTAGGATATCCACTTAATTGCGGTTGGCGCCCTCGCTGTGGATGAGGGGCGTGGATAAGTATTTCGTGTGTGTTTGTGATCTTTCGTGTGGGGAAAACACGGAGATTGAGTTTGGATTGAAGGTATACTTGTTTTTTTTTTTTTTTTTTTTTTCTTTTTTTGTAGGGAAGGATAATGAAAATGTTGATTGGCGAAAGAGTTTCGTTAGGTGTAGTTTTAAAGCATTATGAATAGATCATGAGGCTTTTTACGCATTATTAATGTTAGTTGGAACGTCAGATCAACGACCTAAGAATTGATGTTGATAGTAAGTCGGTGAAATGGACCAAGAATGAATCTTCAAAAAAAAAAAAAAAAAAAAAAAGAGGTCACTTAGGCCTATTCTTTTGAAACAGGAAAAAAAAGAGTGAAATATCGAAAGTGGCGTCTTGGATTAAGTTCACATCGTTGATTATGGACATCCACCCAGGGCAGAAGATGCGTTTAGTGCGTCCCGGGAGGATCGCGTTTGGAGGGAGAACACGCTAAATGCAGCGCAGATGGTGTTCATTATTGCAAAATGTTAATGGCGAAATGAGATGCCCGAGGATTCGATTGCAAGTTGTTGGATAATTAAGTATCTTTAGCTGCCAGATTGGATTACGTTGGGTAATTTGGTTAACTCCACTTTTATTGCCTCTTTATCACTTGACGGCGGCGTTTAAGGCTGATTATCCATGGGCGGCGTAAGGCTGTCGTGGGCGGGCTTGTGGCATGGGGGTTTTCCTAAGCTCGCAGGATGTGGGGAACGACCAGAAAAAGCGGGGTGCTAATGCCGCTATCTGATACCGCATCTGTGCACGCTGTCGTCAGGCTGTCCTCGGGCGGCGGGCGGGGAGTGGCGCGGGCGTTGTAGCGGATATTTTGTAGCGGGGCTGTGGGGGTATTGTAGCGGGGCTGTGGGATTTGTAGCGGATATTTTGTAATGGGGCTGTGGGGGTTTTGTAGCGGAGCTGTGGGAGTATGGTAGCGGGGCTATAAGGTTCGTAGCGAGGCTGTGGTGGTTGCAGTAGTGATATTGTAGCGGGGCTGCGGGCGTTGAACAGCGGAAGGACTGGGAGCGGTGATAGTGATTTTTTTATTATGCGCATAACTTAAGAAATCTATCATTCGTGCGTCAGACCGGGTTTGTTGGTTGCGTAAGGCATGGGAGGGAAGAAAGCCTGCGGGGAGCTTGTAGTCGGAGTGGGGGGGGGGGGGTAACCTTGTTCGGCGGGGTGTGAGGGGAGGCTAAGATGGCGTCGGCTGTTGGTCGGGGCGAACGTGAACTGTGTGGCGTGAGGGTTAGTCTTCTGCCCTACTTCTTCATGTTTTCGAATAAACCTTCCTGGCTCCTTCCGTGCATACACACGCGCACGCACGCAAATACACGCACGCAAATGCACGCGCATACACGAACGGGAACACCCTCGCTGTATCCCTTGTGTGCCATAGGCATTGTACGAACTCCATTAGCAATGACCTCGGGAGAGCAATGATGACGTCACTTTCTATGACGTCGAATGTCATGGCGTCACCGCTTTCAACGTCTCGCTCGTGTTCCGTTATTAAGGTTCATGCCAGCTGCGATTTAAATGATTTGTAGCTTTCATATTTAACTATCTTTGCCCGGTCGATGGCCGCGCCGTGCGTGTAAGTGGACGTAGCGTCTGCCCTTCACAAGAGACGGAGTCGATGAGTCGTAATATTTTATGGTGTTGGATTGCAGGTTTGTGTAAACATTCAATATGATTT
>NW_020869964.1:739522-752022 GCF_003789085.1 Penaeus vannamei
ATCAGGCACGGTACATCATCACTTCCTCGACATCAGTCCCACGAGTCGAGAAGCAGAGGCCCGGGGGGGGGGGGTGTTCGAAAGTAATTAAAACGCCGTCATATCGGCGGACTTCACTCGACAAACTGAAGCATCATCGGAGCGAATCGAGACCGAGAGAGAGAGACCGAAGCCGTAGATAGAGTGGCGGCTTGAACTCCTACGTGTATGAAGGGAGATGGGAGGAAAGAGGGAGGAGGAGGAAGGGAGAGAGAGAGAGAGAGGAGATGGAGGGAGGAGAGAGAGAGAGAGGGAAGGATGGAGGGAGGGAGAGAGAGAGGGAAGGAGGAGAGAGAGAGAGAGGGAAGCAGGAAGAGAGAGAGGAGAGAGGGGAAAGGAGAAGGAAAAGTAAAGAGAAGGAGAGAAGGGAAATATTTTACCTCTTATTTTCGCCCTCTCCATTTTTCTACATGTTTACTTCTTGTTTAATTTCAACCCCGTCCGTAAGCCACACCAAACTTAATGGGGGAATAGGATGCTTGTGCGGCCAAGCGGCGGCTCGTATTTATCATTTGATTTACGGTTTCCTGTCCTAACTCCGAGAAGTTTTGGCGACACTGGAAGTTACGGAAATTAGAATAGTTCCGAATTTCAGATGCGGAAACAACGGCGAAGAAGTTAGTAAAGTAAAGGGATTTTATAGATAAAAAGAAAAAAAAGTATATGTAAATAATATTTCGACATTAAACGTGTCACCCTTGATCAGCGTCAGTCAAGATAGGCCATGTGATATAGCCAAGCCGTACGGTCGGTCGCGTGGAAATCTTGTCTCATTAGCGTTGCTCGTTGTTGCCAGTTGCATTATTCCGACAAGGTTAACGCGTTAGCTTTCAGGCTTCACGGAGAGAGAGAGAGAGAGAGAGAAAGAAGAGATCAATAGATTCTTCGAAATTTATGTTTCATAATAAACGCCCGCCACTTCTTTGTATTGAATCAAAATGGCGCCCCCCCCCCCACCTCCGCCCCCTTTTTTTTAATGCTTTTGTTGGCGATGAACCGGGTCTGTTTGATGATAAAGGTTGAACGTATTTTGGCCAGGGAGGGAAATGGGATGGAATGTTTTATTGTAGCGTTTTAGGTTCATTTGAATCAGGCTTTGCAAAAGGTTGAATTTAGGCGGGCTATACGGTGGAAAATTGCATCTCATTGTTATTTGTCTTTCATCTGAATGCCGTGTTTTTTTGTGGGTATGAAGTTTTGTAATATTTTGATATATTGTGTTAAAAGACAAATTGTTACAATGTTTCAGTGAGAGAAAGTATTTACAATAAGGATTCGCGTATTTCTGTCATTTCTCCTTTCCCCTTATCTCCTTCCCCTTATCACGTTTGCTATCCACCTTCTCCTCCCCCCCCCTCTCCATTTTCCCATCCCCCTCCAGCCTACACACGTATCCCTGCTCATCCCATTCATTCCCTTTTCCTTTCCCTCTCCCTTTTTCCTTTCTCTTTCCCTCCTTTCCCTTTCTTTCCCTTTCCCTTTCCTTTTCTTTCTCTTTCCCTCTCCCCCTCTTTCTCCCTTTTTCCTTTCTCTTTCCCTCTCCCTTTCCTTTGCCTTCCCCTCTCTCCCTTTCCCTTTCGCCCCTATCCATTCACCTCAGCCTATCTTCCGGCCCTGCTAGAGCTTTGGCGAGTCTGAAAGCTTCATTATCTAAGGTAAACCCTATGTCAGAGAGAAAGTGTATGTGTGTATGAATCAACAATGAAATGAAAATAAAGAAACAAACAAACGAAAAATGAAATTCTCTCTCTCTCTCTCTCTCTCTCTCTCTCTCTCTCTCTCTCTCTCTCTCTCTCTCTCTCCTCTCTCTCTCTCTCTCTCTCTCTCTCTCTCTCTCTCTCTCTCTCTCTCTCAAAAAGGGAGAGAATGAAGGAAAACAAAATCAATGACGGGTTGAAGCTCTTTGATTTGACTTAATCACGATTTTTCTCTTCCCATCTCTTTGTCTCTCAATTTTTATCTTTTACATTTTTTCTTTTTTCTCTCTTTCCTCTCTTTTCTCGATGCAATTCTGCCGGTTCATACTTTTCTTAATTATTTTTTAAGTCTCGGCAGCAGCGTTTCCAGAATCCATACTTGTACATTATCTAGTATTTAAAAAGTGGGAGACGAGGAGGAGGCGAGAAGAGAGAGATAAAAGGAGAAAATTGAAAAGAAGCAAGAGTAGGGCAAGGGATGGAAATTAAGAGTGATGTGGAGTCTTAGGATTTAAGCAACGCGATCAGGTGTGGGAAGAAAAGGCGGGGAAGATGGAGGAGGAGGAGGAGGAGGGAAAGGGAGAAGGAGGGTGAGGAGGAGGAGGTGAAGAAGGAAAAGGAAGAGGAGGAGGAGGTGGTGAAGAAGTAGGAGGAGGATAAGGGAAAAGGGAGAGGAAAAAGGAGAAGAAGGTCGAGGAATATAGGAGTAGGATTGGAGAAAAGGAAGAAGACCTTGCACTAGGATTTTTCTTCATGAGATTTGGCTTACAGGTAACGATAATGATGATGATGATGATAATGATGACGCATTTGACTTATTGATGGGACAGATCCCCCCCCCCCCCACTTTGCTCGTATAGTCTGATGAGTTTTTTTGTTTTTTTTTTCCTCCCCTTTTTCTTTCTTCCTTCGAGATATTAATGAAGGGAGTCGTTTGATGAATTAGAGAGTGAAATAGGTGTCCCTGATCGAGTTTTTATTTTCTGTGTATCGCGCGTTCCGGTTTAATTCGCTCTAATGACTTGTTTATTACGGGATGCCTGATGATGATATTACTCATTATTATTATTTCTCATTCTTATCGCCTTTCGTTGTATCGCTGTCTTTCTCTTTCTCTATTTTCTTTTTCTTTCTTTTTTTTATCACACACTCTTTCTTTGTATTTTTTCTTCATATATTTTTGTACGTTTATCTTTGTCTATGTCTCTTTAGGCTATCTTTTTCTCTTACTCCTCCCATTCCACCCTCATCCCCCCCCACCTACCACTCCTTACGCTCTTCCTTTATCTACTTCATTTTGTATATTTCCCTTACCCCATTCTCACCACCACCCCCACCACACGCCACCGCACCTTCTTTTTAATCTATTTCCTTTCTTTATCTATTTCTCCTACCCCATTCCAACCCCCTCCCCACCCGCCACTCCTTGCGCCCTCACTTTTATCTATTTCACTTTATCCATTTCCCTCCACATTCCTCCGCCCCCACATCCTCACCCCCATCCTCCGCCCCACATCCTCACCCTCCACATCCTCCGCCCCCACATCCTCACCCTTCACATCCTCCGCCCCACCCACCCTCCACATCCTCACCCCCACATCCTCACCCTCCACATCCTCACCCTCCACATCCTCCGCCCCCACATCCTCCGTCCCCACATCCTCACTCTCACATCCTTCGCCCCCACATCCTCTCCTCCACATCCTTCGCCACCCACATCCTCACCCTCCACATCTCCGCCCCCACATCCTCACCCCTCCACATCCTCCCCCCACATCCTCACCACATCCTTCCTCCGCCCACATCCTCACGCCCCCACATCCTCACCCCCACATCCTCCCCCACATCCTCACCCTCTACATCCTTCGCCCCCACATCCTCACCCTCCACATCCTCCGCCCCCACATCCTCACCCTCTACATCCTTCGCCCCCACACCCTCATCCTCGCCCTCCTCACGCCCCCACATCCCTCCATCCCCCCCCACATCCTCACCTCCACATCCTGCCCCACATCCTCACCTCCGCCCCCCACATCCTCACCCTCCACATCACATCCTCACCCTCCCACATCCTCCGCCCCCCACATCCTCACCCTCCACATACACATCCTCCCCTCCACATCCTCACCCTCCACATCCCCCCCACATCCTCACCCTCCACATCCTCCGCCCCACATCCTCACCCTCCACATCCTCACCTCCACATCCTCCCCCCACATCCTCAACCCTCCACATCCTCATCCTCTCCCTCCACATCCTCACTCCGCCCCCACATCCTCACCCTCCACATCCTCCCCCATCCTCCCCTCCACATCCTCCCCCCATCCTCCGCCCCATCCTCACCCTCCACATCCTCCGCCCCCATCCTCAACCTCCACATCCTCCGCCCCATCCTCACCCTCCACATCCTCCGCCCACATCCTCACCCTCCACATCCTCCGCCCCCACATCCTCACCCTCCACATCCTCCGCCCCATCCTCACCCTCACATCCTCCGCCCCATCCTCACCCTCCACATCCTCGTCTTCCACATCCTCCGCCCCATCCTCACCCCTCCACATCCCGGGTGAGATCCACACGCGTCTCGGACTTATTTTATCCCAATTACCAATCGGGGCTCGAAGACGGTTCCCGTGGGACTTAATCTTAGTTTGATATTAGTGCAGTTTCAGGCTGCAAGGGGAGGGGAGGGAGGGAATGGAGGGAGAGAGTGAGGAAGGGAGGGAGAGAGGGAAGCAGGTAGAGAGAGAGAGACGGAGGGAGGGAGGGAGGGAGGGAAGCAAGTAGAGAGAGATGAAGGGAGGGAGGGAGGGAGGGAGGAAGTTGGGTGGGTGGTTGGATGGATGGGTGCGTGGGTGGGTGGGTGGTTGGTATGAGTCATTGTGGGGAAGGGGGTTGAGAGGAGGGAGAAAGGGGGAGGGGGGTAAGAAGGGGCGGCGGATCCATACTCTTTCTCTCGTTGTTCGCACACTGTTTTCTTATCTCTCTTTCTCTTGCTTTTCTTTTCCTTATTTTTTTCCTTTCATCCTCTTTGTTTCTTTCAATTTTCAGTTTATCTTTTCGTTTCTTCCTTTTCTTCTCTCTCTCTCTCTCTCTCTCTCTCTCTTCTCTCTCTCTCTCTCTCTCTCTCTCTCTCTCTCTCTCTCTCTCTCTCTCTCTCTCTCTCTCTCTCTTCGCGTTTCTCTTTTCTCTTTGCGTTCTCTCCTCTTCACGTCCTTCTCTCCTGTCTTACCTTCAGCATATCTCCCCATCTCCCTTCCTCTAGTACTTCCTCTCTCCGAGCTTCCTTTGCATCCCCCTCGTCTTCCTTTTCATCTCCTCCCGACCTCTTTCACGGGGACTTCTTTTATCTCCTCTCTCGCCTCGTCCCCGCGCTCCTCTCCGTCTTCGTCCTCCGGCGCCCCTTTGCCCTCGCCTCACCTGCGCGACGGCTGTTCCTTAAACCTAATTAGGAGGCCTCTTTATCCCCCGAGCTGCCGCCGCCGCCGCGCCTTGCTTCTTGCTATCACCGGCGTCCCCTCGACACTTGCTTTGCTTCGCTTTTGCTTCGGATTTGCTTCACCTTTGCCCGGGCTTTGCTTCGGTTTTGCCTCGTCTTTGCCTCACCGTTCTAATATCTTTGCTTCTCCACCTTGCTACCTCCTCCAACTCTGCCTCGCCATGGCCTCTCGCCCCCACTGCCTTTGCTTCCCCCTCCAAAGTCCCCACCTCCCGCCCCACCGCCTTTGCTTCCCCCTCCAAAGTCGGCCTTTGCTTCCCTCCAAAGTCCCCACCGCCTTTGCTTCCCCTCCAAAGTCCCCACCCTCCCGCCCCCACCGCCTTTGCTTCCCCCTCCAAAGTCCCACCCTCCCGCCCCCACTGCCTTTTGCTTCTGTTTCCCCCACCCTGTCGCAGCCTCTGTTTTTTCATCCGTCGTCGCAGGTATTGAGGGGAACCTCTTCCTCCGTTTGTGTTTTTCACTTTCCATTTACTTTCGTTCCCTCCATTCCCGCTGGCACGCGTTCCTTTTCTTCTTTTTTATCTTTCTTTCTTTCTTTATTATTATTATTATTATTATTATTATTTTCATTTTTATTGCCTTTCCTCTGCCCCCCCATGTTTTCCCCCTCCCTTCCCCTTCTTCCTTTCTCCCGACACCTTAACTTTGCCACCGTTCCCAATTTCCTCCCTTTCCCTTCCCTCTTCATTCATTATCCCTTTCCCTTATCCTTTTTTCTATTTTTCTCACTCGCTCCTCCTTATTTTCCCTACTCGTATTCTCTTTCTCTATTTCCTCTCTCTCCCTCTCATTCAATTCTCTGTACTCTTCGCCTTTCTCGTCTCTCCTCCTTCACCATCCTTCCCCATTCCCCTTCCTTCCCTTCGCCTATTCCTCTATCCGTCCTTTTCGCTGTAGGAGCACACCCCGGTTCGGCTTGGCTTACGAGCTCCGACGAGAGTGCTTCTTGCTGTCCTATTTAATGTGATTAGACGTTCATTTCAGTATCGCAATTAGACTCATTAGCTCACCTAAGACTACCATTGATTTGCATATTCTCTGATGGCTTTTTATTATTTTCGTCCTTCCTGCCTTCCTTAGGGACTTGTTTGTTCCCTTGCGACTTGCCTTGTCAATCCTACTTAATGCGTCTTGCCAAGCGTACTCCTCGACCTGTGTGAGTTGCCTGGTCCTGCCAACCCATTTGACTTGGGCCTTTATACCCAGCCCGTGTGATTTGGCCTTTATACCCAGCCCGTGTGATTTGGCCTTTATATATTTGGCCTTTAGCCCGTGTGATTTGGCCTTTATACCCAGCCCGTGTGATTTGGCCTTTATACCCAGCCCGTGTGATTTGGCCTTTATACCCAGCCCCCCTTTATACCAGCCCGTGTGATTTGGCCTTTATACCTGTGATTTGGCCGTTATACCAAGCCCGTGTGATTTGGCCTTTATACCCAGCCCGTGTGATATGCCTTTTATACCCAGCCCGTGTGATATACCTTTTATACCCAGGGCCAGCCTATAGCACGTGCCCCCACTACCCCTGCCTGATGTACGAACCTTCCCTGGCCTGATTTTTTCCTGACTTCCCAAACCCTCCTTGGTTCTCATGTAAATCGCAACCTGCTGTTTACATTTTTAAGGCATATTTTCTTCCTTCCTCCTCCCTGCCCCTTCCCCTTCCCTGACTCTTCCCCCTTATTTGCCCCTTGTTGTTGAATTTCTCCTCTTCGCGTTGGATCGCTTTTTTTTTCCTTCTCTGCTTTCTCTCCTTTCTTCCTGCTATCGCTTTTGTGTTCTATTTAGACGATGCGCGTGACCTTCATGGGGGCATTTTCCCCTATTTTTTTTTCTTTCTTTCTTTTTGGTATATTCCTTACTTGATTGCGTATTTCTCTCTTTATTTCGCTGTTTTCTCTTTTTTTCTTCTCCCCCTCTTTTTCCTGCCATTGCTTCCCTTATGCTTTCCCTTCTCCTCTTCTCTCTTTCTCTCCTCTTCTCTCTTTCTCTCTCTCTCTCTTGTCTTTTCTCCACCACCCTTTTCTTTTTTCATTTCTTTCCTCTCCCCCTCCTCTCCCCTCTCTCCTCTCTTCCTCCCCTCCTCTCTCTCCTCCTTCTTCTCTCCTCAGCTCTTCTCTTTCCCCCTCGCTCCTCTTTCCCCCTCTCTCCTGGTCATTATCTCGACTCTGTTCGCTCTTCCTCTTTTGAGAAAATTGTATCTGTAATGTAATTTTATCGTCGTTTCGGGATAGGGATGGGACGCTTGTGGCGCGGAGGGTGGGTAGGGGTGGGCAGGGGTTGCTGAGTGGGTCGAGGAGGGGGTGGAGGCGGGTGGGTGGGTGTGGCAAAGTGGGTTAGACGGAGGATGGCGAAGTGGGTCGAGGAGGGGATGGAGATGGCGAAGTGGGTTGGAGGGGTTGGTTGTAGGGGTGGTTGTAGGGGTGGCGACGTGGGTTGTGGAGGTGGGTGGGTGTGGCAAAGTGGATAGAGGAGGGGGTTGGAATTTAGAGAGGGGATGGTGGAATTTAGAGAGGGGATGGTGAAATTATTCCAGGAGTAGGATGGGGGGTTGGGGGGGGGCTACAGCGGATACCGTAATGGGTTGAGGATGTGGGGGTGTTTAGTTAGGGTGGCAACGTGGGTCCAGGTGGGTTGTGGGGGTAGCAAAGTGGAGCGCGAAGAGATAGGGGTGGGTTGTGGGGGTAGCAAAGTGGAGCGAAGAGGTGGGGGTGGGTTGTGGGGGTAGCAAAGTGGGTCAAGGGGGTGCGGAGAGGGGGGGGGGGGTCGTTGAGGGATGCACGCAGACCGTTATGGTGCAGGACGACGACTTGCAAAGGGGCTTGGCGGCGACGCGTTCGAGGACTGTGAAATGCGTAGAGCGTTGTTGATAATAGATGGAAAATGAAGAGTGGTGATAAAGGTCGAAGAGTAATTGGAGAGGAGGAGGAATATGGGGAAGGGAAGGAGGAAGGGAAGAGGGAGGATGAGTGATAGTAGGAGGAAGGGAGGAAGAAGGCTAGGGAGTGGGAGAGAAGGATGGCTGGGGGAGGGAGAGAGAGTGAGTGAGTGAGTGAGTGAGTAAATGTGAGAGGAAGAGAGAGAGCAGAGAGAAATAGAAAGCAGAGAAGAAAAAAAAAAGATTAAGGCGTGGGAGAAGAAAGGAACTGGCTAATTGGGGGACGTTAAGATTAATAAAACGAGATTTCTTCTCTCGCTCTCTCATGGATTACACCTATGCATGTAGCCCACGCGCTAACGTTGATCCATACGTACATATATACATAGATTACTGAACCAATAACGATTATCCGTGTATTATATTATGTTATATATTGATCCTGCAGAAGTCCAAGTATGGTGTAGTAGAGAGTTTAGGAATGCGAGTAATTTGTCAGGAGTATTAAGTACCAAAAGTCACGTTAATTTTGGACCCAGGTCGAAAGAATGATGTGTTTGCAAGAACAAACACACGCTCATTAATACTTCACAATTTACAAACTATTAGGGAAGTACGCCATTGCGCCCGCGATACGTGCACATAAATACATACACATACATACATACACGTATGCAAGCACAGAAGCAGTCAAAAGCACACACATACTAGTACGTATCAAGGAGCAAACATTTACGCACATATATGCGCAAACAGTGTGTATGTAATGTTTGTTTGTTTTTTTCTTTTATTTCCCCTTCAAATAACTAATGTTTTGATCCAGAGTGTTTTTCTCATACCCTGTTCTCCCTAACCTCATCCCTTCTCTCTTCTCCACTCTCCATTCCCTCTCTGTCTCTATTTTTCATTCCTTCTTCCTTCTCCTCCTTCCTTTTCCTATACCTCCCTCCCTTCCTCCTCCGCCCTTCCTTCCTCCTATTCCTCTTCTCCTTCCCCCCTCCTCCTTCCTCCCCCTCCTCCTCTTTCTCTTCCTACTTCCCCCTTCTCCTCCTCTTCCTCACCCCCCTCCTCTCTTCTCCTCCTCTTCTCTCTCTCTTCTCCTCTCCCCTTTTCTTCTCTCCTCCTCTTTTCCTCTTTCTTCTTCTTCTCCTCCTCTTCCCCCTATTTCTTCTCCTCCTCCTCCCCCCTCTTTCTTCTCCTCCACCTCCTTCTTCTTCTAATTCTGCTCTTCCTCCTCTTCCTTCTCCCCCTCCTCCTCCTCCTTCTCCTCCTTCTTCCTCTTCTAATGTTGCTCTTCCTCCGTACTGCAATCTGGCTAACAATGATCGATGTGGTTAATTAGCCACGATAATTAGGAAATAATTACCACCAATAAAATCACATTTAATGCAACTTATTAATTATTTTCTCTCTCTTCCACAGGTAAGAGGAACTTGAAGAACATTGGATGTGTGGTCCCCCCCCCTAATGTCTTCCCCTCTCCCCCATGGTAAGCGTGACTGGGTTTCTGTCTTCCATTTCGCTTCATTTTGCGTCTGTTTTAAATGGTATGTTTTTTTTTTCTTCTTTTTTTTTAGATTCGTTATGTTTCTTGCTTTCCTTTTTTTTCTTCATCGTACCATTTTTTTTTCTCTCCTTCCATCCTTTCTTTTGGCTCTTTCTCCCTTCCCGTCTCCTCTTTACCTTTCTACCCGATCTCTTTTTCCTTCCTTCCTCCCTGGCCTCTCTTCCTTCCATTTTTCACTACTTGCTTCTTTCTTCTTCCTTCCTTCTTTCCTTGCGCTCTCCTATCTCCTTCCGTCCCTTCCTCTCGCCCTCTCCTCCTTTAATTCCTGTTTGTTTCCCGTCCTTCTTCTCCCCCTTCCTCCTTCCTATCGCGTTTTTTCTTCTTTCCGCGCTTCTCCCTCCCCTCCTTTATCTACCAACACTTCTTATTCCCATTTGTTCATGTTGGCATCTTCTTATCACGTCACATCCAAACAGTTCAATCGCCCCCCCCCCTCTCCCCTCGTTCTCCATGCGTTTGTACCAATTCCACTATCTTATCTTCCCCCCTCCTGGCCCCTCCCTCTCCCCCCTCCATGCCACTGTTGCCACGTCTTTCCCCCTCTTCTCCTCTTCGTCTTTTCTTCCTCCTTATCTCCCTTCTTCGCCCTTCAAGTCACTGATCGTATTGCAGGTCTATGCAAATGTAATGGGACTGTCATTCGCCCGTCATTATTAGATAAACGTCTCTGGTGCCGCTTTGAAGACGTAGACTCTCTCTCTCTCTCTCTCTCTCTCTCTCTCTCTCTCTCTCTCTCTCTCTCTCTCTCTCTCTCTCTCTCTCTCTCTCTCTCTCTCTCTCTCTCTCTCTCTCTCTCTCTCTCTCTCTCTCTCTCTCTCTCTCTCTCTCTCTCTCTCCTCTCTCTCTCTCTGCTCTCTCTCTCTCTCTCTCCTCTTCCTCTCTCTCTCTCTCTTCTCTGTCTCTCTCTCTCTCTCCTCTCCTCTCTCTCTCTCTCTCTCTCTCTCTCTCTCTCTCTCTCTCTCTCTCTCTCTCTCTCTCTCTCTCACCTCCCTCCCTTTCTGAGTTATATACGGAAACTCAATGATTTATTTATTTCCATTCTGAGATTGGTCTTAGGAAAAAAGAGACAGGCAGACAAAATGATGGGAGAATACGCAATCTTGTACACATAGGCCCACAACCAGCATGTAAATTTAATGTAGATGTATATATATTTGCATATTCCTGTGTTTAAGCTCCAGTGCACATACAAATAAAGATGAATATAATTGTGTTCACGTGATTGTGTTTGTGCTTGTGTTCATAATTGTGGTTATTTGAGTGCGGCCGTACGGTGTTTTTTTTTTTGTCTCGTTCGTTCGTCTCTATTTGTTTGAAGTGAGTGTCAGGTAGTCTGACCAACAAACAACAACAATAACAACATATCCACTCGACAGATTTCCAGCCTGGCATGTACACGCAGCGTTCGGGTCTTTGGCATTTCAGTCGCGGGTCGTGTCTGTTGCGGTGTGCCATTATTATTCATCCTCGATGACGGGTGTCGGGTTTGGTCAATCATTTACGTGTGGGGAAAAAAGGAGAGGGAATCGAGCTTTCTCATCCGTGAAGATAACCTTGTAAAGGAGGGGAACTTTTGCCAAGTGTTGAAGGGAAGGAGGAAGAGGGTGCGTCGTCTCACATCCATCCCTTCGTCTCGCTCTTTGCTTCGTTTTTTTTTTTTCGTTTTATGCCCTTCTTTGATCTTTTCTTCTTTCTTTCCCGTTTTCTTTTGTCGGTCTCTTCCATTGTTTTTTTCTCTTTTTCTTCTTTGTGATTATTATATTTTCTCCGTTCATTGGTCCTTTCTTCGTTTCTGCATACTTCCTTCTCTTAGTTTTGGCGTTTTATCTTTGTTTCCCTGTTATTGTTTTTTCCTCGTTTTCCCCTTTCTCTTTCTTCTCTAGTCCCTTCAGATTCACTTTCTTCTCCACCCCTCTCCTCCTCAATCTCTGCCTCTCCCAAACCTCCTCCTCCTCATCTCCTCTTCCATCTCCTCCACCCTTCTCCTCCTCCTCCTTCTCCCTCCATGTTCTCTCCTCTCTCTCCATCAGCTCCTCCTCCACCTGCACTACCCCGTCTACGTCCTCTACCTCCACCCCCTCCACCCTCTCCACCCCCTCCTCCTCCCCCGCCCCACCTCTCTCTATCTGTCTGCTTCCCCATTTTTCCCGGCATGTGTCGTCTCAGGCTGGATGATTGCGGGGAGTTGAGAGTGTCCCCAAGACGTTGGACCATTAATTGCGTTGTGGATGTGTGGACTGACTCGGGGGACGGAGGGGAGGAGAGAGGAGGAGAGAGAGGAGAGGAGAGGAGAGGAGAGGAGAGAGAGGAGAGGAGAGGAGAGGAGAGAGGAGAGGAGAGGAGAGGAGAGGAGAGGAGAGGAGAGAAGGAGAAGAAGAAGACGAGGAAGGGGATGAACGTGAGGGGAGGGGAAAGCGATGGGGGCGGTGGAGGTGGAAGAAGGGAAGGGAGAGAAGAAGGGAGGGGTTAGGGGGCGGTTGTAGAGGAGAGGAGAGGAGGAGGATGACAAGAGAGAGGAAGGAGGAGACGGGAGGTGGAAGGGGTGTGGGAAGTGGAGGTGGAGGTGATGGTGGAAGAGGAGGAAGTTTCAGGGGAATAAACGATTGGGAGGTGGAGGAGATAGGAGGTGAAGGAGAGTGGGAGAGCAGACCATGACGACAATGACAATGATTTACTCTTGGCTGTATGATGTTGTTGACAGTGGATATTTTATTCCGTAATGTATTTACTCTCCTCTCTCTCTCTCTCTCTCTCTCTCTCTCTCTCTCTCTCTCTCTCTCTCTCTCTCTCTCTCTCTCTCTCTCTCTCTCTCTCTCTCTC
>NW_020869964.1:757022-792022 GCF_003789085.1 Penaeus vannamei
CCCTTTTTGGCATGCGAATCATCATCGATAGACTACGTTGCTGGATTATATTACGTGGTATGTTAATGTAAATGTGCAGGATATGATTACTTTATATTTTATTCATAAAGTTGCGTTTTTTTTCTTTTATGAAACCGACACGAGGGAAGTGAAAATCATATTTTTTTGTAGCATTTATCATCACCATCACGATCATCATCATTTATCTCGGTAATCATTAAGTATTCGTCATCATCATGAATATCAACATCAACATCAATATCATCATCACCATCCTCATCATCATCATCATCATCATCATCATCATCAACATCAACATCACCGCCACCACCACAATCATCATCAATATCATCTTCACCACCACCACCATCAACATCACCGCCACCACCATCATCATAATCATCACCATCATCATAATCATCACCACTATCATCATCACCGAAATCACCACCATCATTAATCACCCATCACCACCACCATCACCATCAGTAGTCACCAGTCATCACCAGTCACCACCAACAGCCCATGAATCATAGTCCTCTCGCCTGGATGACGCCCAGGCCCTGTCCCCGCCGCCCGCACATTAACATTTAAAACCGCGACGTGCTAATCACTCGCCGTGGGCGGCGGGGGCCTCGCGGGCTTGTGAACGTCAGCACAATATGGGCAATTTAGATTAACATATTTATAACATGTTTATGTATAGAAAGGCTCGTTAATTGCAGCTTTCAGATCATGTGTTTAATTTGCGGTTATTGTTCATTAAAAAAATAAAATCACACACTTTAAACATTCCGTGTAGAGGAATGCTATAGACACAGCTAATGTTTCGATGTTGGTTGAATGTATTTTATTTTGCTGAAATGTCTTTGTTGCTTATGTCGTCGATGCGTCTGCAAGACCATTATCTTCATTAACATCGTTAGCACACATTATCTTTACTATTATCACGGTTGGTAGGGTTGTTGTTATCATCTTATAACAACACTTGTACAGTTTTTCTTTCTTTTTTTAACACGTAATATTCGGAGACAGAAAGAGTGGGTGAGTGAGTGAGTGAGTAAAGGTGCGGTTAAACTGGCCTTGTGTACGTCTAGGACCTGACTTGTGTCCGAGTACCAAGCCAGACGTAGTGTTTCAACTGCGAAAGGCACCGCCGTAATAGACCGCACATGCCTGCCCCTTGAATAACACCGCGCACAGTACTTCTCGGTGGAGCAACATGGAGCACGAGGACGTATTCCCTGTTTTACCGTAGATTCGTGTTTCACGGCGTATATTTTTTGAAGAAAGACGCACGGAAACCGATTTAGATTCAAAATTATTAACGCTAGTCTGACATGCCCTCGACGCGAGTGTAGAACTTGTTTCAAATTAGCCAGTTCTTGTTTATTTGTTTTTGATAATAAAACACGATTTTTTTATTATTATACAAGATCTATAATATAACATTGTTGACTTTATAGATATTGATAATTTGTTTAAGCGAATTACAGACAACAATTTGAAATTGCACCCTGGAACCCCCGGCGATACCCGAGGAGAAAGACGCTCGTGTTATCGCCGGCTCCCCTCAGCCCCCAGATTTCGGGCCAGAGTGACTCGATTCGGCCCAGATGGCCGCGCTCAAGGTCTATACAAGTACTTATATAGACCTTACGGCCAGACCTGCGCGTACGCAAGAACAGTTGAACCGCGCCTTAAGTGAGAGTGTGAATGAGAGCGATAGTGCGAGGTGCCTAGTGTTGTTTTCAGCAGCTTGCACGTACCGAAGGCGAGATAGTGTGCGAATATATGAATGTCTGTCTGTCTGTCATTACCTGTCAGGCCTTGCGCACATGAAGGCATACATACACGCATGTGCTGGTTAATGTGAATGTACGCGTATGTTTACCCTTCTTTGCCAAATAATGTAGCATCCGGCCATGCGAAATGTGCCTATTTACACAAGGACGAGAGGACAAGAAGTAATCATGTTGACTCAGAGGATAAATTGGGCCGCCACAGCGCGCTTCGATCGGCGGGCGAGGGAGGGAGTCATTATCGGTGCGCGCTCGGGAAGGGAAAGGGGAAGGGAAGAGGAAGGGAAGGGGAAGAGAGAGGGGAAGGGAAGGGGGATAGGGAAAGGTGAGGGAGGAGAGGGGAAGAGAAAGGGGAAGGGAAGGTGAGGGAGGAAAAGGGAAGGGAAGGAAGGGAGGTGAGAGAAGGGAGGGAGGAGGGAGGAGGGGGAGAGAAGGGGAAGGGAAGGGGGAGGAAAAAGTGGAGGGAGAGGGGAAGGGGGGAGGGAAAGGTGAGGGAGGAAGGGAAGAGGAAGGGGGGGAGAGAGAAGGGTGAGGGAGGAGAGGGGAGAGAAAGGGGCGGGAGAGAGGGGAAAGAAAGGGGAAAGGGGAGGGACAAGGAAGGAGAAGGTAGGAGTAGAAGGGAAGAGGAAGGTGAAGAGGAAGGAGGAAGGGGGAGGGGAAAAGGAAGGATAAGTCGGTGGGAGTAAAAGGGGAAAGAGAGAAGGGGAGGGTGGAAGAGGGGAGGGAAAGGTGAAGAGGAAGAGGGGAGGGGAAAGGGAAGGGAAGAGGGAGAGGGAGGATAAGGGGTAAGGGAAAGAGAAGGAGGAAAAGGGAGGGAAAAAGGAAGGAGAAGAAGGATAAGGAGAAAAGTAGGCGAAAAAGAAAAGAAAGAACGAAGAGAGAGAGGCCCAGAGACATGAGATCCTGGTAGGTGCATGTGCACTCTCTCGAACGCACACGCACACAAAAATGAAAGCAAATGCCAACCGACACTCACACGCACCTGCATTCACTCTCCCACTTACTCAAATCAAGCAATCTCACAGCCACTCGCTCACTCGTGGAATTCACTCACGCTCTAACTCACTCACTCACTCACTCAATTCAGCAATCTCGAAACTATTCGCTTATTCGATGAACACTCCCCACCCGCAGCCACACCTTTCCCGGTGCAATTTTACTCCTACTTCTACTCTCACTATTTTTCCTCCTACTCCAACTCTAACTATTTTTACTCCTACTCCTACTGTCACTGCTATTTCCACTCCCATTCCCACACTCACGTCTATTGATACTCTTATTCCCACTTCCACAACCACTCCTCCTACTCCCACACCTACACCAACTCCTTCTCCCACTCCCATTCCTACACCCACTCATATTTCTACTTCCACACTCCCATTCCACTCCTATTTCTACTTCCACTCCATATTCCCACTCCTATTTCTACTTCCACTCCAGCTCCCATTCCCATTCCCATTCCCTCTACTACACCCACATTTACTCCAACTCCTACGCTGAATTACACTCCTACCGTCACTCCAACTCCTATCTACTCCTGTTCTCGCACCCCCTCCTCCTCCTCCAACTCCTCGCCGCACTCCCACCCATCCTCCCACTCCCACCCCTCCTCCCACTCCTACCCACCCTCCCCACTCCCACTGCACGCCAGAGACCGGATGAAAATCGGGGAAGAACCGAAGTAGAATCGACGTTCTCGTTTTACAGCGAAAAATATCTTTTTTTCTTTTTTTTCTTTATCGAGTGTAATTTTTTTTCTCTTCTTCCTTCCTTTCTTTTCTTAATTTTCTAGTCTCCCTCGCCGCAGTTCCCTTATTTGCAATTCCGGATTTTTTTTCTGTTGTTCGCTGAGAGCTTTTATGGCGAAAGAAGCGGATGACGATAGGAGAGAATGGGAAGGGGAAGTGGAAGAGGGATGAGAAGAGGAAGGAGAGGGGGAGAGGACGAGGAGAAGAAGGCTAAGAAAGCGAGGAAGGGGGAGGGGAACTAGAAGAAAGAGGAAGAGAAGGAGAAGGAGGGGGGAAGGAGGAGAAGAAGAAAGAGGAGAGAAGAAGAAGAAGAAGAAGAAGAAGAAGAAAGAGGAGGAGAAGAAGAAGAAGAAGAAGAAAAAAGGAGGAGGAGGAGGAGGGAGAGCAGGAAGGAGAAGGAGGTGAGGAGGAGGAGGAGGAGCCGAAAAGTGAACTTATAAGGAATAGATTTTTTTCAATAACTGCCCGATTGAAGAGCGCTGTGTGAGTCCCGCGCGCCGTTGCCTTGGCTGTCTCTTGATTTCCCGTCTGTTTGTGAGAATTAATTAAAGTTTACTGTACAAATTGACACGCTGAGTGCGACGTGCGGGTGGCAGTTGTGCCGGCGGAAGCTCGGGCATGGCGTGGGCGTGAGGAAAGGGTAGGAAGGGAGGGGAGAGGCGGAGAGAAAATGAGACAGGCAAAGACGGAGACAGACAGAGGCAGAAGCTGAAAGAGAGAGAGAGAGAGAGAGAGAGAGAGAGAGAGAGAGAGAGAGAGAGAGAGAGAGAGAGAGAGAGAGAGAGAGAGAGAGAGAGAGAGAGAGAGACAAGTTTAGATATGGAGGAAGGTCGTTTGTACGTCTGCGTTTCTCCATCCCCCTCCCCCCGTCTGCACCCCCTCCCCATGCGTAAAACCCGGCGATGCGTGAGTGGTTGACTGACGTCGGCGGATGTAAGTGCGAGTCGGCGATATCACATCAAGTACTGTTTGCCGCTGAATATTGGATTGCCTTCCGCGTGGCGTGTGGTGTTGGCGACGCCTTGTGTGTGTGTGTGTGTGTGTGTGTGTAAACGTTTATGAAGGAAGTCGATTTGAGTGAGTTTTTGTCTCCTTCCCTCTCTCCCCTCTCCCCTCTTCTCCCTCCTCATCTCCTTCTCCTCCCTCCTCCCTCTTCCTCTTCCTCTTCCTCCCTCTTCCTCCCTCTTCCTCCCTTACCCGCCTTCTCCCTCCTCCTTTCCCACTCCCTTTCCTTCCGTCCTTCCCCGCTTCTCCCTCCTTCCCACTCCCTTTCCTTCCCCTTCTCCCTCCTCCTTCCCCAATCTCTTTCCTTCTCCCTTTTCCCACTCCCGTTCCTTCCCCCCTTTTCCCTCTTCCTTCCCTCTCCCTTCTTCCCCCCTTTCCCTCCTTTCTCCCTCCTCCTTCTCACTCCCTTTCCTTCCCTCCTTCCCCCTTCTCCCTCCTTTCCCACTTCCTTTCCTTCCCCCCCTTTCTCCCTCCTCCTTTTCCCACTCCATTTCCTTCCCCCTTCTCCCTCCTCTTTTCCCACTTCCTTTCCTTCCCCCCTTTCTCCCTCCTCCTTTCCCACTCCCTTTCCTTCCCCCCTTCCCCCCTTCCCCTTTTCTCCCATCGCCTAAATGCATACTCCCTTCAGCCATCTATGGCATTCTAGGAACTGGATTAAGAAAGAAATGTACGACACCAATAATAAATACGTGAAAACCCCACCGGTCCCTTATTCAGACTCCACGCCGTCCCCCAGGCATGAAGGGAAAGACCGGATATGGACTGGTCTTGTTGAGTGGTTGGAGTTGGAGTTGAAGTGTTGTTGTAGTGGTCGTTGGAGTTGTTGTAGTTGTATCATTTGTAGGAGTTGTAGTGGTAGTTGTAGTAGAAGTTGCAATAGTGATCGTAGTTGTTGCTGTGGTAGTAGTAGTAGTGTAGTAGGTCAGTAGTTGCAGTAGTTGCCTCTTGACCGGCGTGGGTGGGGGTGGCATAGGATGGGATAACTTGGGGGGGGGGGCTATGGATGCACTTTATATTTTGGGTATGTTGTCCGATATTACATTTAGTATATGGTACTTGGTATTTGATTTGGCGTTTCTGAGAGATAGCCCTTGGTACTGGTATTCTGTTAGGTACCAAAATGAAGAGAGTTTTGGTATTTTGTCAGTTGCTGGCCTCGTATCAGATTTGGGATTGGCAACTAAGATCATTGATTTTCTGAAGAACTTGAATTTACGCCACTTGGGTTGACTGGCACACACACACACGCACGCACAGAGAGAGAGAGAGAGAGAGAGAGAGAGAGAGAGAGAAGAGAGAGAGAGAGAGAGAGAGAGAGAGAGAGAGAGAAGAGAGAGAGAGAGAGAGAGAGAGAGAGAGAGAGAGAGAGAGAGAGAAGAGAGAGAGAGAGAGAGAGAGAGAGAGAGAGAAGAGAGAGAGAGAGAGAGAGAGAGAGAGAGAGAGAGAGAGAAGAGAGATGAAAAAAAGAGAAAAGAGAGAGTGAGTGACTGAGTTAAGGCATGTTGCGAAGTGCTGCTTGCATAATCCAATACCGTGCTGTTCCTTGGGATCTTTCGGACTTTGGTTTACTTTTCTCTTGTTTTTGTTTACTATTGTTGTTGTTGTTGTTTGTATTTTGGAGTTTTAGATCGAAGGTAACATTTTTTTCTTACATATTTTGTCGCTACCGATACTGCTTCCACCATTATTCATTCACTAATCAACACAGCTCACCGCCCACCGCCTGCCGCCCACCGCCCTCCACCCCCTGCCCTTCGCCCACGCCCAATGCTCACTACCCACCAATATACCCACCATCCCCCTCGTCATCGTCATCATTATAATGAAGGATCACCCGCCCCTTTGAGCCCACCTTCCTCCCTTCCCTCCCTCCCCCTCCCCCTTTTTTACCTCCCCTCCCCTTCCCCTTTTTTCCCTCCCCCTCCCCCTTTTTTCCCTCTCCTCCCCTCCCCCTACCCCTCCCACCTTTTCCTTTTCGCCTCTGAACATCCGCACTTATTCCGTCTCACTACCCTCCGTTAGAGCGCCCTCTGGTGTTTTTCCAAGAAGTCGCCGAGTAGTATGCGCCCGAAGCACTCCTGAAATAAATAGTAAAAAGGAAAGAGAGAGAGATGAGAGGAGAGAGACGAGAGAGAGAGAGAGAGGAGAGAGAGGAGAGAGAGAGAGAGAGAGAGAAGAGAGAGAGAGAGAGAGAGAGAGAGATTTATGATTAAAGATTTAGTTTCAATCCATTTGTTACAATGGATATTCTTTGCTGTGACAGAGAGAGAGGGAGAGAGAGAGAGAGAGAGAGAGAGAGAGAAGAAGAATTCATAAATGGTAAATTGAAAAATAAGGTTAAATACCCTCGAGGCTCGTGAGTTGCGGCGGAGTTCGTGCGAAGTCCCCTTCTCTCTTTCCTTCCTCTTTCCTCTTTCTTTTTCTCCTTTTCCTGTCTCTCCTCTCTCTTTCTCCTCCCCCTTCCTCCTGTTTGTTCTGTCTTTTTTCCCCTTCCCTCTCCTCCTGTCTCTCTCTCTCTTTCTCTCTCTCTCTCTCTCTCTCTCTCTCTCTCTCTCTCCCTCTCTCTCTCTCTCTCTCTCTCTCTCTCTCTCTCTCTCTCTCTCTCTCTCTCTCTCTCTCTCTCTTCTCTCTCTTCTCTCTCTCTCTTCCTCTCCTCTCTTCTTTTTCTCTCTCCTCTTCCTTTTCCCATGCCTCTATTTTTTCCTTTCTTTGCCCTTTCCTTTCCTCTCTTCTCCGCCTCTCTCTCTCTTTACCCTACTTTCCTTCCTCCTCTTTCCCCGACTTTCCCTCCTTCTCTTCCCCCTTTCCGTCTTCTTCCATCCTCCTTTTCCTCTTCTTGCTTTCCCCTTTTCCTTTTCCTCCTCCCTCCTTTCCCTCTCTTCCTCCCCTTTTCCCTCTTCTTCCTTCCCCCCTTTCCCACTTCTTTCATCCCCCTTTTCCTCTTCTTGCTTCCCCCTTTTCCTCTTCCCCCCTTTCCCTCTTCCTCTTCTCCCCTTTTCCCTCTTCTTCCTTCCCCTTTCCTTCCTCTCTTCCCCCTTTCCTTTCTACTTCCCACTTTCCCTCTTCTTCTTCCTTCCCTCTTCTTCCTCCCCCCTTTCCCTCTTCTTCCTTCCCCCTTTCCCTCTTCCTCCTTTTCCCTCCCTCGCGACATTCCTATAATTGATGAAGTTCCACTGGTTGTTTGTATCCAGCGCGCCGCCGAAAATATTTCATACGCAGAAGTCAGTTGCGGTGGATCGCTCTTGCTTTTTTTTTAATACTTTTTTGTCAACGTTAGAGACTAAATTTTGTCCTTTTTTTTTTTTTTTTTTTTTGGGGGGGGGGTCGTGTCTGCTTCGAGGATTTGTTCATGTTGGCGAAGTGAAAAAAACATATGTTCGAGGTTTATTTATCGGTTTGAAGAATGTCGTAATTAAGAATGTAGAGAAAGGTAGTTAAATAAATAAATAAATAGATATATAAAACCGTGCTAGTGCGGGCCGGGGCGTGGGTAGGCGTAAAGGCCACCTCCACGCCCTTCCTGCATTGTTTATTTTTTATGGTCAAGCTGCAATATCTTTAATGGTATTGTTGATTTGTATCTCTTATGTTTTCTCTCTCTCATTTTGTCATAGTTTTTGTCAAAAAGAAATTCGTATTTAGAGAAAATGATTGTCATGAGATCAGTTCAAAAACGAATAACATTTGCAAAAAAAGGAATAAAAAAGAAAAAAAGGTCGAGATTCAGGAAAAAGAATATGATCATAATAAAATTTTAAAAAAGTCGCAGGAACAGTAAAACAATAAATAAATAAGAAAATAAAAAGGATAGATAAATAAAAACGTCTTGAGATAAATTCAGTTTATTAAAAATACGAGATGGTAGCTATGGATTTGCTGCAATGGTAAACACCGAACACCAAATATTTGCCCTTCAGCTGTGAACACTTCGGGGAAAGCATTCGGCTAACAAAAAATGTATGAATTCTTTGTATTCTCGGCCTCCTTATACATACACTTCCTATTTTTTGTATGTTTTTGTATGAGTGTTTGGCCTTCATGCAACTGCAATCAATTCTAACAACAACAGTATAACAACGAAAATCTTGTTTGAGCTTGCATTGTTTTCTTACCAAACATTGTTTTCTTTATTTATTTATTCATTTTTGTCGCTAAGACGAGAAGGATGTAATATTCGTACAAGTAAAGATGTGACTTTTATATCCATGATCTAACGACTAAAAGTGCATTGCTTTTGTTTGTAATGTAACGAAAAACTTTATTCATTTTGTTCTTGTAGAAGAAGGTGTTTTTTTTTTTTTTTTTGTGTGTGTGTGTGTGTGTGTGTGTGTGTGTGTGTGTGTGTGTGTGTGTGTGTGTGTGTATGAGAACGAATAGCAATTGACTTGAGACGCGTTTCGATTAAATTTTCATATGATTTAATTCCGATGAATATCTAAGCAGAGCATGTCTGATACGTCCCTTTGCTCTGTTGAAAGTTATTAATCTTAGTCTGAGTAATATTGAGAAATTATCACAACGAACCACGTTTTTAAATCTTCGGCAAAAGAGCAAAAATAGAAAAAAAAACTTATGATGTGTCCTCGTTTTTTGGTAGTTTGCTTAACCTTGGGGGGGGAATCTACCGTCTTTTACTCCCCGTCCCCCTTTAGAAAAAAAAAAAGGTGCAGCAAGCGGGAAAAAAAATAATTAAAAATAAAAATGAATAAAAAAGCCTTTGTCGTCTTCAACCCCCGCTCCCCTTCCTTTAGAAGAGAAGAAGAAGAAAAAAAAGAAAAAGGGCGCATTCCAGACCCTCTCATTGGCTTGTTTATGCGGAGCGTCAGTGATTTCGACGCATTCGTTCCCTTCGGCCGCATTGGATATCGATTCCTCTTTTGCTTTCCTTCTTTTCTTTTTTTTTTCCTTTATTGGGTGTGGAGGGGGTTGGGGGGGGGGGGAGGAGGGGGGTGGGGGGGGAAGGGGGGGGGTAAGATTAAGGGGAGGAAAGAGGAATTTTTTTTTTGAACGTTTTGTTTTTTTCAGACCGACCAGCGACTTATTCTTTGTGTGTTTTTTGTTTGATTTGTTTTCCTTACGGTGTTTGTTGTGTATGTGTATGATTTGTATGTATATGTGTATGAGCGTGTTCCGTGTGATACTATTTTTGCGTTTGCTCTAATTCTCTCGTTTTCCCCTCGCTGCATTCGCACTTTTATATGTATTTATGTTTTGTGTAGCGATGTCCACCAACATTTATTTTTAAGGCAGGTTTCGGTGAATGTTTGCATGTTATTGGGTGCCTCGTGTGTCGACAGCGGTGGGAGGGAGAAGGGAGGGGGTGGCTGTCCTCTTTGGCCCATTTTCGTCTCTCTCCTCGTGTTCCTGCTGGCTTGCCCCTTCCCCTCTCTCTGTCTCCCCTCTTCTCAGTATTTTTGTCTTTGCTTTCCTCCTCTCCTTTTTCGTTTTTCTTTGTGTTTAACTTCTATCTCTTCCCTCCTCCTTCGCCTTTCTCTCCCTTTCCCGTTCTTTCTTTCTTTCTTTTCTTCCTGCCCTTTCTCCCTGTACCTAAATTTCTCTGTCTCTCCCTCGCATCCACCCTCTCTTTCCTTCCCTCTCCCTCTCTGTCTATCTCCTTTCCATCTCCTTTTCCGCTTTTTATCTCTCCTTTCCCCATCGGGATATGGTCTGTTCCACCCTGGGGTTTCCACACCCTTTTTTTCATGCCTTCCCTTCCTCCCCATCCTTACAACTTTCCCATCTCTTCCTTCCTTCCTTTTCCTACGTTCCTCCTCTCCCTTTTCTCCATCCATCCTCTTCCTCCCTTTCTTTCCCTTTCCCCTTCCCATCTTCCTCATTTCCCTCTCCTTTCTCCTTCCTCCCTTCCCACCCTTTCCCTCCCTCGTCTTCCTTCCCCCACCCTTCTTCCCCCTCCCCAAACCTCCATCTCATCAGATAATAACCCCATCATCTCAACACGAGTGCTGCATTTGTACCCATCGCGTTGACGGGGACACATTTTCCCCCAAAACCATTGTCGATTTTTGAAGTTCCCATCCCCGAGGGCTCGGCTCTTGACTCGACCTCGGTAACTCGACCGTCGCCTCCTCTGAACCTCGCCATCCTGACCTTAACCCTTCCTTAGTCACCCCGCCCGCGCTTGCCGTTCTCTCTCCTCTTTCCTCCCACCTTTTAATCCTCCCTCTTTTTCCCCTCGTGTGCGGTATCTATCAGCTACGATAAGGCGACGCAACCTCCTTCTCTTCCCCTTCTTCCCCCTCTTTCACGCCTCCCCCTCTCTTCTTGTGAACCCCGTTATTGTGGCTTCGAAACTTGCCCTGACTCGTTTTAGTACATTTTCGGTTCGTTTCAGATCGTAGATTGTTTTTGCTCCCCCTTTTTTCTCCTTTTTTTTCTTTTTGTTAACCGTGTGTGCCTTTGCCTCATCGGTAAGCCCATTAGGGTGTGTGCTGTGTAGGTTAGCGAACCTTGCAAAGAGCTTACCTCGGGGGCGCCTCCTGCGTGTTCTTGGGGAGCTGTTTGTCTTCCCGGGACAGAGGCCGAGTTGTTCGTAAGTGTGATAACCTCGCCATATGGTCTGCTCCCTCGCTACTTGATCGTGACCTCCTCCTCCATCACCACATCCTCCTCCTCCTCTCCTCCTCGTCTCGTCCTCGTCCTAGTCCTCTTCCTCCTCCTCTCCTCTTCCTCCTCCCCCTCTCTCCTCCTCTGCCTCCTCAGTCCTAGTCCTCTTCGTCTCCTCCTCCTTCCCTTCCCCCTTCTTCCCCTCCTCCTACACCTAGTCCTCCTCCTCCTCCTCCTCTGTTCCATCACATCCTCTCCTCCCCTCTCCTTCCTCCCTCCTCCTCCTCCTTCCTCCTCCTCCTCCTCCTCCTCCTCCTCCTCCTCTTCTCCTCCTCCTCCTTTTCTCTTCTACTTCTTTTTTCTCTTCTTCTCTTCTTTCTTCTCTCCTCCTCCTCCTCTCTCTGCATCCCGATGTGACTCGACACGGTGCGCCCTTTTGTTGCCTTCTAACTTTTTTTTCTTTTTTTGTTTGCATCTTCCCCAAGGCTCTTAGCTGTGTACTCTTGGGTCATGGTTCTTTCTCATTGTGCAACCTCCTCCCCTCGTGTGTTTATGTCTTTGCCTCTATATGTGTACGTAAATGATGCACGATATATATATATATTATATATATAATATATATATATATATATATATATATATATATATATATATATATATATCGTGTCTCGCAGCCCGACTCCCGTTCCCCCTGTCGTGCAGCCGCACTTTCCAATCACATTCGTCCGTTATTACAGTTTTCCCTCACCCTCTTTTACCTTTGTCTGTCACCCCTGTCTCTCATTCTTTTTCCCTGAGCTACACCTCCCCTCAGCCATGCCCCTCCCATTCCTCTTCCCCTTACCCATAGCTCTCGTTTTCCTTTCCCTTCGCCTATTTCTCTCCCCTTTTCCTTCCTTCACCCATAAGCTTCTCTCTCTCTCCACTTATTCCTTGCTCATATCCTTCACCTTCATTTCTTCTCCTCGCCCATGTCGTTCACTCGTCCCCCTTCCCCCTCCTCGCTCATGCCCTCCCTTCGCCTCCCTCCTCACCTGAGCCCTCCCTTCGCCTCTTCCCCTCGCCCATACCCCTTGCCTATATTCCTCGTTCATTTCCTTCCCCGCGCCGAGTCCGTTGTCTTACCTCTCGCACATGCTCATGCCATTCCTTTACCTCCCTTCCTCGCGTATGCCGATCCTTTGCCTCCTTTCCTCTTCCACGCCTCTTGCCCGCATCCCTCGCTCGTCTCATTCCATGCACTTGCACTTCGCTTGCCTCCTCTCCCCGCCCCTTCCCCTCGCCCGTGCCCCTTCTTTGCAGCTCTCTCTTTCCCCTCATTTGCCTGCGCCCACAACCCGTGTCCCGCATCAGCCCTCGTCTGTCACCCGCGCGGCCTTCACCCACATTCTCCCCTCGGCCATCTCTTTTATAACAGCCTTTCGCTTTACTTTCTCGTATTTTTTTCCCCTCCGCCGTCGCTTCTAAATTTTTCTAAGACGCCTCGGCCTGGAGATGTGTCCCTCGTCTTCGTTTTCGTTTATTTAGGTTCGGATTCCTCTCGCTTTCGCCCTTTCTTTTTTTAATTCTCTTTTTTCCTCTTTCTTGTCTTGGTTCCTTTTTTTCCATCGTCGTCTGGCTTTGACTGGTCTTTTACTTCATCTAGTTTCTGCCCTCTTTTTCATTTCTGTTTGTTATTCCTTCGTCTCTTTTTTCCCTCATTATTTCCTGTCTGCTTCTCCTTCTCACCATCTCCATGTCCTTTCTCTTCGTCCTTCCCTACGTTCTTTCCTTTTTTTATCCCTCTCTCTCTTGCCTCCACCTCCCCCTCCTCCCTCTCCCCTTTAGCCTCCTCCTCCCCCTCCTTCTCTCCCCTCCCTCCATCTCTAGCCCTTCCCCCTCCATCCTCTCCTTGCCTCATTCGCCCTTCCCCTCCATCTCTCCTTGCCCTCATTCCTAGCCCATCTCTCCTTGCCCTCCCCATCTCTCTTTGTCCTCCCTCCATCTCCTAGCCCTTCCCCCTCCATCTCTCCTTGCCCTCCCTTTTGCTCTCTCTCCCCCTTACCCCCTTAGCTCTGCTTTTCCTCCCCGCCTAGGCCGTCCTCTGTGGTTGTAAGTGGCGTTGATACAGAGGCGGTAATGTTCGTAATGCAACGCCGGGGGAATATATCAGCTGTTTGCCCGTAATTTACACGCCCCTCCATCTTGCTGTAGCGTATTTCATCCTTAATGATCGTGTTGTCCGATTGCGGTATTTACAGACGTCCTGGTCCTGTTGTTGCTCATTTTCAGGGGCACTCTCCTCGACTTCCAACCCCTTCTCCCCCACCTTTGTTCGTCGCTCTGTCTGTTTGACTGTCTGGCTCTGGCTTAGGCTCTGGTTCTGGTTCTGTCTCTGGCTCTGGCTCTCTCTGTCTCTTTCTCTCTCTGTCTCTCTGTCTCTCTCTCTCTCTGTCTCTCTCTCTCTCTCTCTCTCTTCTCTCTCTCTCTCTCTCTCTTCTTCTCTCTTCTCTCTCTCTCTCTCTCTCTCTCTCTCTCTCTCTCTCTCTCTCTCTCTCTCTCTCTCTCTCTCTCTCTCTCTCTCTCTCTCCTCTCTCCTCTCTCTCTCTTCTCTCTCTCTCTCTTTCCCTCTCTCTTTCCTCTCTCTTTCCCTCTCTCTCCCTCTCTCTCTCTCTCTTCCCTCTCTTTCTCTCTTTCCCTCCTTCCTCTCTTTCTCCCTATTCCCTTACCCTATCTTTCTCTTTTTCTTCCTCCCACTCATTTTCCTTCTTTTCCTTCTCCTGCTTTATCGTCTCCGTCTATACTATTAGGTTTCTGCCTGATTACTCTCTTGTTTACTCCCATCTATTTCCTCCTACACACACGCTTATTCTGGGTCCTTCTCATTCTCAGAATATGTCCTCATTTTGCCATAAAATCCCACCCACTCCATACCCTCCTACCTCCCTACCCCTATCCCCCCTTCTACCCCTATTCTTCTGCCCCTACCCTCCGACTTTCTTGTCCCCTACCCTCCTAACCCCTCTACCCCACGCCCCCTCTACCCCCTACCCCCTATCCCCGACCACGCTCGCCTCCTAATCTCCTTCGAAGATACCAACTGCCATCTGAGTCATATATCGCGCCACGCCTTATCTCCTCACACCCTGAGCTCCGCCCCCTCCTCCTCCTCCTCCTCCTCCCACGCCCCCAGCCCCTCCCTATAAGCCTAACCTCCCTACCATGAACCACTGCCCAAATCCATATTTTATTTCCCCCTCCCCCCTCACTTGCCCGCCTTTCTATGGCCGAACTTGAGTAGTGTTAACGTTTTGTCCTTCCGTCTTTTCTTCCGTCCGTTTATCCAAATATCCATCCATTTTTTTAAGTGTCAGGCATTTATATGTGTATAGGTTATGTGTGAGAGAGAGAGAGGAGAGAGAGTGAGTGAGTGAGTGAGTGAGTGAGTGAGGAGTGAGTGAGTGAGTGAGTGAGTGAGTGAGTGTGTGTGTGTGTGTGTGTGTGTGTGTGTGTGTGACTGTGGTGTGTGTGTGTGTGTGTATGTGTGTGTGTGTGTGTGTGTGTGTGAGAGCGAGAGAGAGAGAGAGAGAGAGAGAAGAGGAGAGAGAGAGAGAGTGAGAGAGAGACGAGAGAGAGAGAGAGAAGAGGAGCAGAGAGAGAGAGAGGAATAGGTAGAAGAGAGAGAGAGAGAGAGAGAGAGAGAGAGAGAGAGAGAGAGAGAGAGAGAGAGAGAGAGAGAGAGAGAGAGGAGAGAGAGAGAGGAGAGAGAGAGAGAGAGAAGGAGAGCGCGAGGAAGTAAACGGAATAGTTATTTACTCAATCTCTCTCACTATATATATTCCATCCCGATATCTAAAAATGGGGAATGGAAAGGGGATAAAGGCAAAGGCGAAGAAGGGGAGCCGAGATGAAGAAGAGTAAACGAATAACCGATAAGGGATGCCGGGATGGCGTTAGACGGAAGGAGGGGAGGGGGGAGGGGAGATGCGGGGGTGGAGCTCGGCCGAAGAAGACGAGGATCAAGAGAAGCGTGGGTGAAGAAGGGGAGGGGAGGAGGAGGAGGGAGAAGAGGTAGGAATGGGAGAGAGGCGTGGGCGTTTAGAGTGTGGGGGATGAGTGGGAGAGAGAACAAGGAGGATAGAGAAGCATGGGCGTTGATGAGAGGGGGTGAAGGTAGAAGAACAAGGGATGTTAGAGAGGTGATAGGAGAACAAGGGAGGCTGAGACGAGAAGAAAACTAATAAGGAAAATGAAATTGAAGAGGATGAGGAGATAAAAGGGAAAGAGAAGATAAAAGAGATGGAGGGAAAGTCGGAGGGGGAGGGGTTATAAGGAAGTAAGGAGGATGGGTTGGAGGAAGAGGAATAGGTATCAGTAAAGGAAGAGAAGGTGGAGGGAGAGGAGATGGAGATTGAGGTAAAGGAAAAGGTTGGAAGAGGAGGTGGAGGAGATGCAGGAAAAAGTGGTGGAGGACCTGGTTGAGGATAAGAGAGGGAGAGAGGAAGGAAGTTGAGGAAGAGAGGGAAGGGGTTGAGGAAGGGAGGAGGTTGAGGAAGAGAGGGAGATGGTCAGAAGGGAGGCGAAGCAAGGGAGCGAAAGGAAAGGAAAGCGATGAAAGAGTTGATCTTGAGACAAGTCTTGGGTAGGGGAAGGAAGCCGGGTTTAGGGCGAGGGCGGAGTGGATTGTGTGGATTGGGACCTTCAGATTGGATACAGTGAAAGTGCGAGATGGATACCAGGTGGATGCAGGTGGCAGGTGTCGTTGGGATCCTTCGCATCCGGTTGTTAAAAGACAATTGCGAGAGAGGTCTTTGATGAGGATGGATAAATTGAGATGAAATAGAAACGAGAAGACTCTGCAGTGGTATCCTGGCTTCGGGACCTACAGTAATATGCTATCATGGTAGCCTGTAGAGGTATACTAGCCCAGGGACTAATAGTTTGTTGACTTAAGCATCTGTTATGGTATACTGGTTTTATGAGCCTGTAGCGGTATAGATGTATCGTTTTTTTTTTAGAAATCTGTCGTGTTATACAGACTTAGAAATCTGTAGTAGTATGCTGGCTTAGTGACTTGTAGAGGTATGTTGGCTTAGGAACCTGTAGTGTTATGCCATCGTAGTAATCTAGGGGAACCTGTAATGGCTTGCTGGCTAAGAAACTTATACAGATGTATATACTGGCTTAGGATCCCCTAGCGCTATGCGGGTTAAGGAACATCCATTGATAAAATGGCTTAGGAAGCTATCGTAGAAGGCTAATAAAGAGGTAAGTTACCGATATAGAAATAAGAGCATTAAAACGCGAGCGTAGGGCGGATGGATAAGCATTTTCTGGCGCGTCTTTTCTCACGTTGCGCGTAGGCGATCATCCCCATCTTGAAAACGTCCCCCGAGTGCTTTATACATGTCGTTTTAATATACATATAACGTAGCCCCTTCATCCTCTGAGAGAATTTTTTTTCATGATACAAAACCCTCTTCTAATCAGCAAATGTAATCTATTTATTATTGTTATTATTTTTTCCTCCTCCTCCTCCTCTTCCTCTTCCTCCTCCTCCTCCTCCTCCTCCTCCTCCTCCTCCTCCTCCTCCTCATCCACGTAGATAGAGGTTCCGCCGCCGGTATTTCTGTTCTTCCATATTCTGTTACGACGTTGGGAGGATAGGATGAAGGGAAGAACAAAGAGACAGGCGATAGAGTCTGTAGAGGAATACGGGGGAAGAAAGAAAGAAAAAGAGGAAGAGAAAAGAAAAGAAAAGAAAAGCGACGCATATTTACATTGGTTAGTTCCTCGGTTTGTTTTCGGTTTGGGCGGTTTATTCTGGCGGTTTGATTTGCCCAATTGGTTTTCAAGGATAACGAAGTAAAGAAAAAAAAGATGAAATTAGGGCGGAGAAAAGGACGAGACAGAGAGTCCCCGCCGCTCAGGTAGAGACCGCGGGAAGGCCGAGAAGCGAACGCGGGAGGAAGCAAGGCTGTTTGGGTGTTTGTGCGGTTGGCTTTTAATTGGATTTTTTTATTGACTGGTGACGTCATCTTGGGGAATTTCATCGTGCCAGTGGGGAAGGCAGGACTTGTGGGATCTTGGGGGAGGAGGAGGGGGTCATGGGGATATTGTGAGGAGGGTGAATGTTGGTGCTGGAAGAGGAGGAGGGAGTAGAGGAGGAGGAGGAAGGATACAAGGAAGCGTCAAGATATTGGCGTTTAGGGCGATCTGATGAGGGCGAAAAGGGGAAGGAAATGTGTTGCATTTTGCCGGATTTGAAAAGCCTTCGCTGGCTCGAGGCAGGAACATCACCAACATTGATAAAGATTATTAGATAAGATCATGAAAAAGAGCGATTACTCATAGGTCTATGCAGTACGTGGAGGGGAAATAAGATTGAATTTCCGTGAAATAGGGCGGCAGTGACAGTAACGGTGACGGAAACAGTGACAATGACAGAGACGGTGACAGAGACAATGGCAGAGACAGTGACAGAGACGGTGGCAGAAACGGTGACAGATACAGTGATATAGACAGAGACAGTGACAGAGACAGACAGAGAAACAGACAGAAACAGAGACAAAGATAGAGATAGAAATGGAGATGGAGAGAGAGGCGACTGTCTGCCCCACAGCTAGGGATTATTTAGAGCTCCTCAAGACATGGCCTGCGTCGGCGGCGGATGTCATCATACCAAGATGCTGTATCTCTCTCATTCTGAGGCAGTGGGAGGTAAAGAGTAAGAAACAAGAGACAGCCAGAGAGAGAAAAGATGAGGGAACAAACAGACCATAAACATTGGTACAAGAAAGACAAGATGACACGTCGTTTGTCCTGAAGACCGGCTAGTTGTCTCGCCGGAAAGCGATTGTCTATCCGAAACTTGATTATCTTCGGAGAGATTGCTTCCCTCGCGCTCTGATTGTCGCGAATGCCACGTAAGTGAAGGTCAATAGTGC
Source organism: Penaeus vannamei (assembly GCF_003789085.1). Lineage (NCBI taxonomy): Eukaryota > Metazoa > Arthropoda > Malacostraca > Decapoda > Penaeidae > Penaeus > Penaeus vannamei. The sequence goes on from NW_020869964.1 coordinate 775,068, forward strand.
GTGTGTGGGGGCTGTACACGTTAAACGTACGTAGGTACATGTGTACATGAGTGTTTCTGTGGATGGGTAGAGAGAGCTAGCGAGAGAACGGGAAAGAAGCAGGCAGGCAGGCAGGCAGGCAGGCAGGCAGGCAGGCAGGCAGGCAGGCAGGCAGGCAGGCAGGCAGGCAGGCAGGCAGGCAGGCAGGGCAGGCAGGCAGGCAGGCAGGCAGGCAGGCAGGCAGGCAGGCAGGCAGGCAGGCAGGCAAGGGCAGGCAGGCAGGCAGGCAGGCAGGCAGGCAGGCAGGCAGGCAGGCAGGCAGGCAGGCAGGCAGGCAGCAGGCAGGCAGGCAGGAGGCAGGGCAGGCAGGGCAGCAGGCAGGCAGGCAGGCAGGGCAGGCAGGCAGGCAGGCAGGCAGGCAGGCAGAGAGAAGAAATATAAAGAGAAAGAGAGAATATGAGAAAAAATGAGTGAGTTTGTCATCGTACTCTCGTGCTGGAAAGCTGGCCTAGATCAAAAACAAAATCAAATAGTCTGAAAAGCAAACAAGGGAAATGAGGAAAGGGAGGAGAGAAACACAAACAAACGGATATGAATCTACCATCACGCGGAAGGAGAGATAAGAATGGACATTATGAATGAATGAAAGTGAATGAAAAAAAATCGAAAGTTGAAAGGTTGAACTCTCTTGCAAAGTGGGCCGTGAGGACTCGATAAGGTCACGGAGGAGGAGACGGCGAGGCTACCTGTGTGGGGTCGACCTTTAATGACTAGGGTCGGGGGGAGGGGGTGAATGTCCCAAGATGGCGGCAGAGTTCAGAAGCGTGTCCTTATTAAGCGGAGCCGTGCTGATAGCTACTTTCTCCGTGAGGGGGGAAGAAGGAGGGAGGAGGGAGGGAGAGTGGAGAGGATTAAAGGGAGGGACGGGGGAGTGGAGAGGGATTAAAGGGGGGGAGGGAGTGGAGAGGAGTGGTGGGTAGGGAGGAGGAGTGGGGGAGGATTGAAGGGGGAGGCAGGTGGAGAGGGATTAAAGGGAGGAGGGGTGGAGAGGGATTGGAGGAGGGAGAGGGGAAGTGGGGGAGGAGGGAGGGGAATGGAGAGGGATGGAGGAGAAAGGAATAAAGGAGTGGAAGGGGGTGGAAGAAGAAAGGAATAAAGGGTGGAGAGGAGGAAAGGAGAAGAGTTGGAGGGGAAGAGGGAACGGGGGAGCAGGGAGAGATGTATGTGTGTGATGTAAGTGTGCGGTGTGATTGTAATTGTGGGTCGTTGTGTTGTGTTGTGAACATATGTGTGCCTGTGCTAATGTATATATGTAGATATTTTGCCTGAATCTGTATGTCTATGTACTTGTTTATGTATGCATGTATGTATGTATGTATATACATAAGATTATTGTTTATGCATGTGTGCGTGCACATTGAGGGAAATAGATCGAGAACGATTCAGGGCATTGGTAACTGACTTTCGAAAGATAACTTGCAACAGAGTGCTGCAGTTGAAGACGAAGCGAGCCCAAGCCCGCCCGCTTTGCTAGGCTACGAGCGGTGTTACTAGGCCCTCTGTTTCCACGCGTCTCCCCCTTCTCTCTCTCTTTTTATTTACACTTCGCGTGGATCCGCCTCGTCTTTCCCCCTCCCTTTTTACTTTTTTTGTCTTCGATGTCTTTTTTTTTTCTTCACATTTCTTTTGTTCGCGCTTTTGGTAGGCTTCAGTTTTGCTAGTGTTTTGAAGAAGAGACAAGTGGAATTATAACAATGGGACTTAAATATAAATAGAAAATAGAAGAGGAATGAAGATATCTATATAGAAAGGACCAAAGATAGAGACAAGAAGAGGGAAAGTGGAAATGAATTTGAGGAAGGAAGCTGTGACCTCATATGTTACAGTTGGGAGGAAGTGGTCACTATGCAGGTTGGCAAACAGCGGAAGGGCGTGAAAACCATTAAGCAAGCAAGCGTCATGGTGGCTTGGCAGATTAGGCCTAGCCCACCAGACAGGTGAGGAGACTGGCAACTAACACTAAGGGAAGGTAAGCTGCAGGTGAGAAAGCGGAGATGGGGGCGGGTCATGCCAGGGAACAAACACTTACACACGCAAGCATAAACGCATTCATGTGTGTTTTTATGTATGCGTGTATATAAGCATGTTTGCGTGTTTATGTGTATGTGTAGCTGGGTGGTTAGCGGTCGGTTTGCTAGACTTGTGCGAGGCCCTACCCAGTGAATATGCAGTATAGAGACCTGCATATACATAGAAAGAAATGCAGTATGGACATGCACATCTACCGTATAGATAGATAGATAGACAGATATGCATTTACTTATGTATGTATATATCACTATATATGATTATTGATTGGGTCGGGCCTCGAACAATTCCAACTGACCGGCCGTAGGTCTAGAGTCACTAAGACGCGACGCAAAAGCAAAGGGACGCGGAGGGCGTTTGAGAGGGGCGGCCGGGCACTCGAGGGCGGAGAAGGGGCCATCAGGACGCCACGCAAAATAGCCTCGTTACCAGACGCCGGAACTCGTTAACGAAGCTTAACAAAACGAACGAGAAAGCAACTCCCAAGTGGCCCGGAGAGGGAGAGGGAGAGGGAGAGGGAGAGAGGGTCATTTGTACAATTAGCGAACGGTTTATCGGCTGGAGAACTCTTTGAAGGACGCTCCGGGGCAGGAGTGCGAGGGCATGGATAGGGTATCCGAATTAGACTTTGCTGAGGGAAATAAAGTGAAGGGACGACCGAGTGCTCTGGACTTAAATGGACCTGAGCGGATTGATGATGAGGATTGATGATAGGAGGATCAGGGAGAGAGATCGGCCATAAGGAGAGGGGGCAGAGATAACAGGATAAGGCGGTCAGGAGGACAGAAGGTCCGAGAAGAGGGAGTATAGGGAGACAGCAGAAGGAAGACGAGGAAGTACTTTAATCCCCCAGCGATAAGAGATACGATTTGGATGTATGATAGAGAAGCAGAACGTCGGTTGCAAGACATAGCAACAGGCTCAGGATAAAAAAGGGGGGAAGGAGACGAACATGAGAAAAAAGTGACAACGGAACGAGAAGTGTTAAGTATCTGGGTGACAACGAGACGAAAGTGTAAAAAAATAATAATAATAATCAGGAAGAAGGACGGACGAACAAGCGAACGAACGAACGGACAGACAGGCGACCGGACGGGGAGGAACGCGAGGGCCAGCCTGGCTCGTCCCTAGAATCTCGCAAATCTCGTTGGCGTCGTGAATGGTCGATCAGCTGATCCTGTTGGCGGGTCGTTTTGCACCAGATGTCGGGACGCGGGGCTGCTCCGTGCCGCCCTCGCCGTCCCTCGTTCGGCGGCCGTAATCTCGTTCCACCGCCGTCCGCACCTTATAAGAGGAAGGGGGGGGGGGCTGAATAGAGCAGAGGATGAAGGGCGTGATATTAGAGGGGCCGGGGAGGGAGGAGGAGGAGGCGGTGGTAGGGGTGGTAGGTAGGTTAGGTACGTCTCTCTCTCTCTTTCTCTTCCTCTTTTTATATGAGTATGGTCCTTTTCCACCTGTCCTAAGACCCTTTAAGCGGATTGTGCTCTATGCCCTATTTTCATTTTTTTCTTCTTCTTTTATATTTGGGCATACAATATAATTTCTGGAGACCCCCCTTGTTTCATCATTAGTTGAGTAGAAGCTTGTAAATTGCTTTATGTTCTCATCGCTCGAGCCCGCCGCCCGCCCTGCTGGTTCAGAGTACGGTATTATGGCCCTTGTGTGCATCGATGATAAGGCCTAATCTCCTCTGGCTAGTCGGGCGTGTGGGAGGAAGGAGAAGAGAAGAGGAGAAGGAGGAGAAGGAGGAGAAGGAGAAGGAGAAGGAGGAGGAGAAGGAGGAGAAGGAGGAGAAGGAGAAGAAGGAGAAGAAGGAGAAGAAGAAGAAGAAGAAGAAGAAGAAGAAGAGAAGAAAGAGAAGAAGAAAGAAGAAGAAGAAGAAGAAGAAGAAGAAGAAGAAGAAGAAAGAAGAAGAAGAGAAGAAGAAGAAGAAGAAGAAGAAAGAGGGGAGGGAGAAGGAAGAAGGAAGAGGATGAAAGAGCGAGCGGAAGGAATGTAAGAGCTCAGAGGGGGGTTGTGATTATGATATTGAGAAAGATAACAAAGAGGAGAAAGTGATTCCCGCGACGTTGATTGCAAATGCAGCGGATGGCGACCGCGATTGCCGCTGATTGAAGTTTTGCGGGTTGGGTGTCATTTCGCGGATTCGCTGGAGGATTTGCGAGATTGGGGAAGGGGTGGAGATTAAGAAAAAAAAAAAGTCTGGTACGATAGCAGTAACTTTCTGAATATTTATTTATGAAAAAAAATCTTACACGATATCAATAACTTTCTGAACATTTATTTATAAAAAAAAATCTTACGCGATATCAATAACTTTCTGAGCATTAATTTAAAAAAGAGCTTACACGATACCAATAACTTTCTGAGCATTTATTTATGAAAAAAATCTTAAACGATACCAATAACTTTCTGAACATTTATTTATGAACATATGCGGGAGCGAAAAAATAGGCCTCATCATGCGGGGAAGTATATAGCTACAGTATATAACATAGAATACAGATAGACATAGATGTTGATTTTTTTCTGTTTGGAGCTATTTTGTATTTTAAAGCAACGAATTCTTTGTCACGATTGGATGGGGGCAGTAGGGTTCGAACGACCTGGAACGAAATGCAAAAACTAAGGGAGAAACATCACATTTGATTTTATAAATGAGGTAAAGGAAAGATGATTGAAGGAGAATACGGCGGAGAAGGAAGGGAAGAGCGGGACTCGCCGGCCAGGAACTTTGCATGGGAGGAAATGGAGTGAAGGAGTGAAGGCGCTCTCGCTCCTCCGTGCTCTCTCCTCGCTCTTTCTCTCTTTTCCCCCGTCGCACTTTTGTTCCTCTTTGTAGGTCTGTTTCTGTTTGTGTGGCTCTCTTTCTCTTCTCTTCTCTCGTCTCTCTCTCTCTCTCTCTCTCTCTCTCTCTCTCTCTCTCTCTCTCTCCTCTCTCTCTCTCTCTCTCTCTCTCTCTCTCTCTCTCTCTCTCTCTCTCTCTCTCTCTCTCTCTCTCTCTTTTTCTCGTTTTTTTCCTTTTCCCTCCTTTGTCATTTATTTTCGTCCACATCTCTCTACTTGCCCACTCTCCCTTCTAACGTCCTTTTCCATTGCTCCTTCCTGTTTCCTTTACCGTTCCTTTTCTCACTCCTCTTCTTTTGTTGCCACAGCTCTCGTCACTTCGTCTTCATCCTCCCTCTTTCCATCGTCCTCTCTCCTGCTCCCTCTTTCCATCGTCCTTCATCCTCCTTCCATCTCACCACCATCCACCCTTCCATCACTTCATTTTCTGTCATCCTTCTTCCTCCCTTCTTTCCCCCTCCCCTTCCTTCCCACTACCTTCCCTGACCTCTTTCCACCACTACCCCACTCCTGTCACCCTTCCTCCTCTCCTCTCCTTCATGCCTCCCCTCTCTCTCCTCCTCCTCCTCTCCTCCTCTCCTCCTCCTCTCCTCCCCCCTCCTCTCCCTCTCCTCTCCCCCCTCCTCTCCCCCTCCTCTCCCTCTCCTCTCCCTCTCCTCCCCCCCCCCTTCTCCTTCCAGCACCCTCCCCCCTCTTTATCGTTTTTCTTGAGTCACTTGGGCGAGTTGAGGGCAGGGCACGCCAGATGAGGTTTGCCAGGGACCCGAAAGTTCCTCCGCGTGTTTGTCTGGTCTTTCCTGGAGCAGATCGGGGTGGGGGTGGAAGTGGGGGAGACGGGGGGCATAGAGGCAATGGGAGTTTGGTAAAGGGGAAGGGGGAGGGTGGAAGGGGGAGGGAAAGGAGGACTAGGAGTACGAGTACGAGTAGGAGAGATGAGGAGAGGAGGAGCGTTAGTAGTAGGAGTACGGGAGACGAGGAGGAGAAGGAGGAGGAAGGGGGACTCGCCGCCTCACAAAAGCCTCCTGAAAAGACGACCGAGAGAGGCGGAAAGACAAAAAGAAACGGCCTCGTCTCCTAGTGTAGTCTCGCCGAGTCGTCGGATAATTCATTAATGTCCAAGGAACTCGAGGGGGGGAATGCGATTAATTTTGTGTAACTTGGAGTGGTTTAATTTGAATGTGATTAAAATTTGCATCGAAAGAGGACACGGGGAAAAGAGAGAGAGAGAGAGAGAGAGAGAGAGAGAGAGAGAGAGAGAGAAGAGAGAGAGAGAGAGAGAGAGAGAGAGAGAGAGAGAGATAGGAGGAAGGGGAGAGAGGAAGATGGGAAGGATGGGAGAGGGGGGAGGAAGGGGAAGGATGGGGAGAGTAGGAAGATGGAAGGATGGGGAGAATATGAGAGGAGGGGGGGAGTAGGAAGAGGGGGGAAGGGGAGTGGGAAGAGTGAGAGGAGGGGGAGAGGAGGAAGATGGGAAGGGGGGTGGGTAACTAATTCGCTCACCTTTGACTGGGAGGAGCGACTTTTGTAAGCGTTTCTGTAGCGTGTGTTGTCGGCCGCCTGTCGTGAGGGGTCGTGTTGGTGGCTGGCGACAACTGATGCAGAGTCGCGGGAGGGGAAATGAGTGAGGGGAAATTCGTGATGCTAATTACAGCGCGCGTGTGGCAGTGTGGAAATGGATAATGACAAGTGGGGCTTGCGGTGAACCTCAATTTTTGCGTTTTTTTTTTTTTTTTAATCCCTTTTTATGGTAACAAAATCGTGTTTTTTTTTTTTCTCTATTTTTAGGTAGATTTTCAGCAACTCCCTCCCTCTCTCCCCCTTCTCTTCTCTCTCTCTCTCTCTCTCTCTCTCTCTCTCTCTCTCTCTCTCTCCTCTCTCTCTCTCTCTCTCTCTCTCTCTCTCTCTCTCTCTCTCTCTCTCTCTCTCTTCTCTCTCTTCTCTCTGTCTCTCTCTCTCTCTCTCTCTCTCTCTCTCTCTCTCTCTCTCTCTCTCTCTCTCCTCTCTCTCTCTCTCTCTCTCTCTCTCTCTCTCTCTCTCTCTCTCTCTCTCTCTCTCTCTCTCTCTCTCTCTCTCTCTCTCTCTCTCTCTCTCTCTCTCTCTCTCTCTCTCTCTCTCTCTCTCTCTCTCTCTCCTTCCTACAGGTACGTGCTGTATTCAATTAATTTTTTCTCTTTTTTTACCCGCGGCGAATATATGTAGATTCTATTTTTACACTCTTTTTCATCTCCCTTTTTCTCCTTGCAGGTACGTGTCATGGCGTTTGAAAGCGTGACCTCGTGTTTGTGTGTGTGTTGTTACGTCCACCTGACGAGGTTAGTATTTACGTTCTTTCTGTTTGTCTGTCCGCTTTATTTTGCGTGTTTTATTTTTTTTTATAGATACTATTTTTATATGTGTGTACTCGTTTTTCCATTCACTTTTTTATAGATACGCCTTTTATATGTACGTACTCTTTGTATATGCGTGTACTTTTTAATGAAGGTATGTGATTCTCTGATCGGGTTCGTTCTTGTGTGCGTTACGTCAGGTGTACAGCGTACACTGACTTGGCCGACTTCATTCGATGGAGTATCTTGTCTAATCATCCTTCCGGCCTTCTTTCTCCACTTCATCCTTGCCTTCCGTGGCTGTGTGTGTGTGTGTGTGCGCGCGCGCGCATATATGTACATATTGTACATTATGTATATATAATACACGCGCGCGCGCACACACACACACACACACACACACACACACACACACACACACACACACACACACACACACACACACACACACACACACACACACACATACACATGTACACACACTTGTATAAATGTATATTTTTTTCTGCAGTGTCTCTCTTTGTTTGTTTCCCCACAGTCTCCCCTTTCATCCCCCGTTTAATCTCCCCACAGTGTCTCCCCTTTCTCCTCGTTTCGTCTCCTCACTGTGGCATTCAGTTTCTGTCTCCCCACAGTACCCCACGTTATTGTTTCCACGCAGTCTCCCCCTTTTCTCTCCCAGTATTTACCTCCCAGCGGTGGCTCCCCCTTATTATTAGTCTTTCCTTTTGCTCCCCTCTTTTATCTCCCCGGTATCTTCTTCCCCTCTTTGTCTCCCTACAGTGTCTTCCCCTTCTTTGTCTCCCCACAGTGTCTTCCCCTCTTTATCTCCCCCACAGTGTCTCTCTTTTGTTCCTTCTTTTTTTGTCTCATCTTTTGTCTCTCCGCAGTGTCTCGTTATTGGTCTCCTGTTCCTCCCTTCACCTCCTCCTTTGTCCTTTTTCCCTTCCGATTTTAAGGCCCATTTTTCAACCCAGTCCCCTCGCCCTTTGTCCTTTCTGTTGTGTTTCTTATCGTCGTCTCTGACTTCTTCTTCTTCCTGTCCCCTTCCCTGCCATTTCTTTTAAATATCCTTTTTTCCTGTCCCTTTTCTTTCTCTTCCCTTCCCTTCTCTTCCTTTTACTTCTCTCCTTCCTCCTTCTTCCCCACCTTTTCCTCCTCCTCCTCCTCCTCCTCCTTCCATCCTCTCCTCCTCCTCCTTCCCTTCGATCCCTCTCCTCCCCCTCTTCCCCCGTCCCCCCTCCTCCCCCTTCATCCCTCCCTCCCCCTCCTCCCGTCTTTCCTCCACCTGCCCCTCCCCCCTTCAGTCCCCCCCCCCCCCCTCTTGGGAACCTCCGCCCAGACCTCCGGAGTTCCTAGCACGCTCGCCTCCTCCTCCTGACGGCCTGTCCCTCTGAGGATCGTTCAGGGGCTACTGCTGCCACACGTTCCTCCTGCGGCTGCCGTCTCTGACTTTGTTTTCATCTCCGTCTTTGGTGTGCTTTGTTTTTCCTTTTTTTTTTTGTCTTTCTTGTCCTTTTTCTCTTCCTACTCCATTTCCCCTTTCCAGTTTCCCCCTCTCTTTGGTAATATTCACCATTTCCTCCTCCTCTTTTCTCTTTGCTTTTCTTCCTCCTGCTCCATCCCATCCTCTATTACCCCCTCTTTCAAATAGCCTTCCTTCCTCCCTCTCCTCCTCCATCTCCTCCTCTTCCTCTTCCCCGTTTTTCATCTACCCTTTCCTCTTCCTCCTCCTCCACCTCTCCTCCTCCTCCTCCTTCCTCCTCCTCCTCCTCCTCCTCCTTCCCTCCCCCTCCTCTCCTCCTCCTCTTGTTTTTCATCTACCCCTTCCCTCCTCCCTCTTCCTCCTCCTCCCCTCGTTTTTCACCTGCCTCCTTCCCCTCCTCCTCCTCCTCCTCCTTCCTCCTCCTCCTCCTCCTCCTCCTCCCTCCTCCTCTCCAACCCCTCATTTTCCAACTCCCCCTTCCCCTCCTCCTCCTCCTCCTCCTCCTCCCCTCGATTTTCATCTCTCCCTTTCCCTCCTCCGCCGCCTCCTCCTCCTTTAATTATCATCATCGTCAAGGGAATGGAGTCCCGTATATGGAAAATTATGTTACGCGGCGCTATTGTGCTCGTAAGTAGACTGTCTTGTACCCCACCTTTCCTCCTTCTCCCCTTCCCCCCTTCCCTCCCCCCCCGCTCTTCTACCTCCTCCCTCAAATTCCGCATCTCCCCTCCTTTCCCGTTCCCTCCCGTTCCCCTCTCTTTCCCCACCTTCCTTGCCTCCTTCGCCTGTTCCTCTAGCCTCCCTTTCCCCCTGCCAACCCCTCTCCCTTTTTCACCTCCCTTGCCTCCGTCGCCTGCTCCTCTTGCCTCCCTTGTCTTGTCTTGCCCCCCCCCTCCCTTCCCCTCCCAATTCCCCTTGCCTCCTCTTGCGTCTCTTTTCCCCCTCCACCCCTCCCCCTTTCCTCACCTCCCTTGCCTCCGTCGCCTATTCTTCTTGCCTCCCCTTGCCTCCTCTTGCCTTGCCTTTGCCTTGTCTTGCCTCCCCTTGCCTCCCCTTGCCTCGCCCCGCCCCGAGCCAGTCCCACGTCTCTACATGTTGTCTCTGTCTTTGCGTCGAACGGGAGGGGTCTGTTTTTAGCTGGTGTACATGGGCGGTCTTCATATTTAGGTTATATATATTTTCTCGCGTGTTGTGAGTGTGTGTGTGCGTGTGCGTGTGCGTGTGCGTGTGTGTGTGTGTGTGTGGGGGGGGGTTAATGGTTCCTCTTCTGGCTGTTATTTATCCATGTTCTTCAGTAATCCTGATTATTATCCCCTTGCTTGTTTTCCTTCATTTTCTCCCCCTCTTCATTTTATCAGGTTTCCTCTTGTCGTATATTTTTATAATCCTTTTTTTCTTTTTTCTTTCTTTCTTCCTCCTCCTCCTTCCTCTTTCTTCTCCTCGTCATCCTCTTCCTTTCCCTCTTCCTCATCCTCTTGCGGCCACTCATGCAGCGCGAGCCTCGAGTAGGATGAGAGAGAGAGACAAATAGAAAGCGAAGGGCCGTGGGAGATATTCAGTGGCAGGGAGAAAGAGGGAGGAGGCAATGGGGGAGAAGGAGAGAGGAAGTAACGGAGGTGAAGGAGGGGGAGGAGAGAGCGAGAGAAAAGAAAGAGTGAGAGGAAATGAGGAAGAAAGAATGTAACTAGGGAGATAGAGGGAGGAGGCAGCGAGGAAGAAAGAGGGAAGAGGCAGCGAGAAATATAGAGGGAAAGGAAACGATGGAGAAAGAAGAAGGAAGCAGCGAGGGAGAAAGAGGGAGAAGGCAACAAGGGAGAGAGGAGGGGAAGAAGAATGGCAGATAGAGGGTGGTTAGGAAGACAGGAAGGGGGATACGATCAGATGGAGTGAGGGGGAAGGGGATAGGGAAGGAGTGAGGGGACTGGATGGTGTAGCAGGGAAAGGGGGATGGGGGATATTGGGTGGAGTGATAGGAGGAGGAGGAGTGGGGAGTAGCAGGTAAGGGAGACAGTAGGTGGAGAGGGGGGGAGGGGAGGTTGATTGGTTGGAGAGGCAAGAGGGAGAAGAGGAGAGGCAGGGCGAGAGAATTGGAGGTACATTGGGAAGAGGTCGGGAGGAGGGAGGGGAAGAGCTAGCAGGAAGAAGGGAGAGGGGGGAGAGGGTAGGGAGGGAGGGGAGGGAAGAAGAGGAGAGGATAGGGGAGGGATAAGAGGAGAGGGGAGGAGAGGGAGGGGAGGGGAGGCTGTCATTAAGGACAGGTCGCCGGGAACGTAGTTAGAGCGACGCTGTGAGACCAAGACAAGTTTGATAAAGGGTTCGCAAGGGTGTGGTGATGTGGGGGAGGGGGGTAGATGGTTGGGCTCAGGGTGTGGTACTGTGGTGATGGGTGTGTACGTGTTTTGGGTTTGGTGTTGGAGTGGGCTTAGGGCGTACTAAGGGGCTGGTTTAAGATGCGCTATTGTGGCGGGCGTAGGGTCTGGTATTATATATAAAGGTATTGGAGTATGGGACTATGGTATTGCTTAGGTGTGGTATTGAGCTTAGGGTGTGGTATTGGGTGGTTAGGGTGTGGTATTGGGGTGGCTTAGGGTGGTAAGGGTATGGTGGTGGGCTGTGTGGTATTGGGGTGGGCTTAGGGTGTGGTATTGGGGTGGGCTTAGGGTGTGGTATTGGAGTGGGCTTAGGGTGTGGTATTGGAGTGGGCTTAGTGTGTATTGGAGTGGGCTTGGGTGTGGTATTGGAGTGGGCTTAGGGTGTGGTTTTGGAGTGGGCTTAGGGTGTGGTTTTGGAGTGGGCTTAGGTGTGGCTAAGGGTGGGCTTAGGGTGTGGTATTGGGGTGGGCTAGTGTGGTATTGGAGTGGGGTGTGGTATTGGGGTGGGCTTAGGGTGTGGTATTGGAGTGGACTTAGGATGTATATTGGAGTGGGCTTAGGATTGGTGGGGTATTGAGTGGGCTTGGGGTGTGGTATTGGGTGTTAGGTGTGGTATTGGAGTGGGCTTAGGGTGTGGTATTGGAGTGGGCAGTGGGCTTAGGGTGTGGTATTGGAGTGGGCTAGGGTGTGGGAGTGGCTTAGGGTGGTTTTGGAGTGGGCTTAGGGTTGTGGTTTGGAGTGGGCTTAGGGTGTGGCAGTGGGCTTAGGGTTGGTATTGGAGTGGGCTTAGGTGTGGGTGGGCTGGGTAAGTGGGCTTGGGTATGGAGTGGCTTAGGGTGGCTTGTGGTAGTGGGCTTTGTGTATTGGTGGGTGGGATTGGGTGGCTTAGGGTGTGGTATTGGAGATTAGGATGTGGGAGTGGGCTTAGGGTGTGGTATTGGAGGTGTGGTATTGCAGTGGGGGGTGTGGTATTGGAGTGGGCTTGGGGTATTGGAGTGGCGTATTGGAGTGGGCTTAGGGTGTGGTATTGGAGTGGGCTTAGGGTGTGGTATTGGAGTGGCTACTTAGGCTTTTGGAGTGGGCTTTAGGGTGTGGTATTGGAGTGGGCTTAGGGTGTGGTATTGGAGTGGGGTGTGGTATTCTTAGGGTGTGGTATTGGGCTAGGGTGTGGTAGTGGCTTAGGGTGTGGTAAGTGGCTTAGGTGTGGTATTGGAGTGGGCTTAGGGTGTGGGAAGGGTGTGTATTGCAGTGGGCTTAGGGTGTGGTATTGCAGCCAGGGATTGGAGTGGGCTTAGGAAAATTGGAGAGGTGTGAAACGAGGTAGATTTCAGAAACGGGTTTGGCGTAAAGCTAAGGGTGTTACACTGGCTGGAGCTTAGGGTACGGTCAAGGACTTCCAGGGAGGCACGCGTGAGAAAGGCTTATTACGAATCCAGGGAGAAAGAAAAGAGAAATCGAGTGATCAACGAAAACCAGTGAGCGTTTAAATCATGCGCGGATACCAAGTGGATGTTGCGGGGGCGAAGGGAGGCGGTCATGGGGAGGGGGGAGATGAGGGAGGGGGAGGGGGTAAGGGAGGTTCTATTAGATGAAGGGGGAAAGGGGGAGGGAAGGGGTTCGAGTGGAAGGACGTTTTTCATCGCGCTGTCACACTCAAATGGAAGTGATGGACGGCCGGGCTGATGACAGTTCAGTATACGGGTAGTCAGTCAGTCAGTCAGTCAGGCCTTAATTCATTTTGGACACTATCTTCACTACCCCTGACACACACACACACGCACACGCACACACACGCACACACACACACACACACACACAACACACACACACACACACACACACACACACACACACACACACACACACACACAACACACACCAACACACACACACACACACACACAAGGTATATATAAGTACTTATATAGATACACTTTTCACGGAAGTACACATGCAAGTACACGTATATTTCTCTACCTTTTTGAGATTTTTTTTATTTGTGTTTATTCATGTATTTTACCTCGTTCCGAAATAAAGGAGCAGGAGAGGGCCAAGGGAGAGTAGCTGTTGCTTCTGCACGGAGGACGTGTTTGCTTGCACTCGAATTTACTGGTAGGGCGAGGGGGGCCATGGGGGAGGGGAGAGGGGAACGGGCGAGGTGGAGGAAGGGAGGGAGGAAGGGAGAGGGGGCGGGGAGTCGCCTGTTTGCCGTGCGCTGTCGGCCACAAAGGAGAGCGTGTTTGCATCACGGCGTTACCGGTTTCGAAGCTTATTTGCCAATAAATGAAGCCGTAGATCCACGCGGGCTGCTTGTGCGCCCCGGCAGTGTCTATATATTGGACCCCAAGTTTACTAACAAGTTAGTGTGTTTACTCGAGCAATATTTACAGATATCCCCCTTCCCCACTATCCCATCCCCTCCTCTTGCATCTCCCTCCCCCTTCCTTCTGTTTCATCTTCCCCTCTCTTCCCTCGTCTTCCCTTTTCTCACAACTAATTCTGTTCTTTTTTTTTCTTTATCTCCTTGCCCTCCCCTCCGCTCTTATCTTCTCTCTTCTTTTCACTTCCTTTCATTTCCTTCCTCTCCATGCCTCACCCCTCTCCTCTATTTTTTTTCTCCTTTTCTTTCCCCATCCTTCCTCATCTCCCCCCTCCTTCCCTCAGCTTCCCCTCAAACCCTTCCCTCCACTCTCCATTCTTTTCATTTAACCTAAACAGCTGCCTTCTCTTTCCTCCCTTACCCTTTTTCCTTTCCCATTTCCTGCCCTTTCCTACTCTCCCTTTCTTCCCCTCGCTTACCCTTTCTTCCTCCCTCCCCTCTCTTTCCATCCCATCCCTTACCTTTACCTCACCTCCCCTCACCCTTTCCTTCTTTCCCTTCCCCTCCCCTATCCTTTCCTCCCCTCTCCTTCCTCCCCTCTCCCCCTTTCCTACCTTCCCTCCCCATACCCTACCCTAACCTCCCCCCGCTCGTATCCCTCCGGTAAGATAATGGCGCAGCCCTGGAGTCTACCGGGTCGTATTTACCTGCTGTTTACCTCTCGTGCAACCCTCCGCTAGTGTTTACCTGCCTCCGCTCGCCTTGGGTATTAATATTACGACACCGGAGGTAGGTTTAGCTAATTAAGGAAAATGTCTGCTCGTGAAAGACGCGGCCCATTAGTCCCTCCCTCCTCCCTCCTCCTCCCTCCCTTCGGTTGTGATTGGTTGTTTGTGTTTAGTCAGGCGTCGGCAGTTCGTTTGCTTTTTTGTTGTTCTTGTTTGCTGTTTTTTTTTTTTTTTTCCATTTTGTTGTTTTATGTTTTAGTTTTGGTGCCGACAGCGTTTCGGGACTCCCTGCGCGTGGGTCCTTGCAGAGTTACGGCTTGCGATGTCCGGGACGTATCGGCGGGTGTGTTAGCGTGCTTTGCTCCTGTAAAATTAGGCCTATGTACATTTTGTGTAATGATTTAATCGAGCGGTTATATATGACGCAGCATTATCCGACATTAGACCGTTCATAGTGGCGAAATTATTACAGCCGTCAACTTTGCCTAAACACATTCGTGCAGAAAGTTGCGAGGTCTATTGCACTCAATACGTGACTCGCCGTGCATTGCGATATCGTTACTCTGCAGTGCGTCCTTATGTGTGAAGTGGGGCTGATTCCTCTGATATGGATTGGATGGTTTACATTATCTCAAACGCGCATGAGATATGAACAACAGTCGTCCATGGATGTACCAGACAAGTGATTGACACGTGTCTCCTTAGCAACATAAAAATAGAAAACGAGTGCTTGAACGTGACTTAATGCTGACGCTCTCAGCTGACCTCATTAAGTGGACCAGAACTATTGACCTTTTTATTTTCAAAGGTTCGCAAAGAGCAGCAGCGCTAACACCCTTTAAAGGTGTTCTCGTGCAATCTGGCTGATCCTGTTGGCAAGGGGGCTATAAATTGCATGGATGCACATTTTGATGTTGGCCGTATCTCACGAGATATTGAACGGTAATTTGGCCCCGGCTGACACAGGCCCTTCGCGCCAGTTTGCAAAGGCTATTTGCAATGATGTCTTTGCCAATTTTACAAAAGCCGTTCTCTTCAAGCATATATCCACCTCCCCTCCCTCTGCTGTTATTGTTGATAAATTTATTAGCGAATTTCTGCTGAACCCTTCTCTACTTTACAAAAGAATTTCCAGAGGTGACTTGTAGGTTTATTCACCAAAGAAAATTGTTTATTCATTCAATGGCGGAGACTCCACGGCGAGTGTGTTTGCGCAGCGCCTGACCGCAGAAATGTATTAGGCTCAGACATACCCTCCTTTGCCCGGGGTTCATGCATGCTGCCGTGGACTCGATCGCAGTTGCATGTTTGGGTTGCATGTTTCGGGAGGGTAGTCGTGGGGGCTGGATACTGAGCTGGGTGTGAGGGAAAGGGTGAGAGTATGAGGGCGGGGTATGAGGGTAAGTGTGAGGATGAGGATGGGGTATGAGGCTAAGGGTAATTTTGAGGGTGGGGGTGTGAGGGGTAGGGTGAGGATAAAGGTGGTAGTTGGGAAGGATGAGGGTGAGAGAAAGGGTTGGAGTAAGTGAGGACAGGTAAAGATGAGAGTTGGGATATAAGGGCAGGGGAAGGGGTGGGAGGATGAGATTTGAAGTAAGGATAAGGGTAGGGATAAAAGGGCAATGGAAAGAGAAGGAAAATGAGTGTAAAGGTAAGGATGAGGATGGGGTTATGAGGGTATAGGGGTTAGTTAGGATGAGGATAGGGGTATGTGGGTAAGGGAAAGGGTAGGAATATGAGGTAAGGGTAAGGATGAGAGAAAAGGAAAGCGCGTTAATGGGAGCTGTAAAAGAGGTAAGGGTGAGAATGAAGGAAAGGATAAGGATAGATAAGAAGAAAAGATAAGACTAGGGTACTGGATAGGGTCGATAGAGATAGTTGCTTCAGGTGTCAAGCAAGGTGCTCACGTTACCGCCGAAGGCTTTGTCACGCGTTGCAGACACGGACACGATTATTAATTGCATCCAGCGTGCCGTGATGCAATAACAAGAGAAGGGGGCCGGGAAAGGGAGGAGGGTGTGGGGTTACAGGTGTGCAAGGGAGGGAGGGAGGAAAGGAAGGAGAGGGAAGAGGAGGAAGGAGGAGAGAAGAGGAGGAGGAGGAGGAGGAAAGAGGAAGAGGAGGAGGAGGGAGGGGTAGGTAGAGAGGTAGATTAGGAGAGAGATTGCGCGAGGCTAGGGGAAGGGACGCGACTGTGCGCGGCGGGTCAGGTAAAACGCCGTGGCCGGGGAATTTAGGATTTTAGGAGGATACGAGGGAGCTCAGACGCAGTGTGTCTTTAATATTGCTTACTGGAGATTAGGCTAGCCACCAGCGAGCCTAGGAGGAGAAGGGAAAGGAGGGGCGATGAGGGGGAAGGAGGGGAGGCCGGTTGCTGTCTCCCAAACCTTTCCCTCCTTTACTCCAGCGTCTTCGTTGTCTTCTGCTAATACTGAACAGGTTATTGTGAAATTATCTTCTCCACGTTATTCGTCTTTTATTTGCATTAGTTCGTCATATGATATATATATATATATATTATATATATATATTATATATTATATATATATATATATAATATATATATATATATGGCGATAGTTGATCCATAAAGCTCTTGAACTTTAAGGGTATTTTTAAATATTAAGTAACTTTTAGTGTAATTATTCTGATTGATTTTGATACCTTTTGGTCTCTGTTTTTGCCACTGCTTTCCTTCCTTTTTTATTATTGCTGAACGCGCGATTATTTACCTCCTGCTATTCGTTTTGTCTTTGGCTTCTGAGCCGGTCCATCAAAAGCAGACACACGCACATGTACACGCTCACA
>NW_020869964.1:797022-799522 GCF_003789085.1 Penaeus vannamei
GTGCTTGTTGAAAAGCTCGTGTGCGAGGAGTGAGTTGACCGCACGTCATCTTGCCTCAGGAACAGCGAAGGGAAGGGCAAGAAAACACACGAATATGCCGAAGGTCTTTTCGCTAATGCTTCGTCAGGGCATTAGCGGCTAAGGAGGCAGGGAGGCCTGGATGGATGGATGGATGGATGCTGGATGGATGGATGGATGGATGGATGGATGGATGGATGGATGGATGGATGGATGGATGGATGGGTGGGTGGGTGGGTGGGTGGGTGGGTGGGTGGGTGGGGGACGGAGGAAGGATGGATGGAGGAAAGGAAGGATGGATGGAGGGAGGAAGGAGGAAAAGGAGGGGATGGTGGATGGAATGGATGGTGGAAGAGGAAGGAAAGAAGGAAGGAAGGGTTGGTGGATGGATGGATTGTTGGATAGATAGATAGTAGGAAGGAAGAAAGGAAAGAGGGAAGGAAGGCTGGAGGAAGGGAGGAAGGAAGGAAGAGCAGGAGGGAGGGAGCTAGCTATACTTAAGAATTATTAAAGAGAAAGAACAGCCATAAAATGCTCGTCAGTGTAGATAATTACCCGTACGAAAACAGCTGTAAAAATGTGAGAATTAAAAATCCAAATGGCATTAAGAGCCTGAATAAGCTGCTGAACCGAAAATTACAAGTTGAAAAACGTCAGCGAACCGTCATCAATTAAGACTGACGAAAGGGAAAAAAATAGTTGAACATTGTCAAGCGTTGGTATATTAAAGAATGACGGGTTTAGAGTTAGCGTTTCAGATGTTTTGGGACCGACTTCCGTATGGAAAGACTGCAACAAGAATCCCCTGTTGATATACGTCGTTGTCAAAGAAAATTAAAAGTTTAGACGTAAAATGACGTTGTCGAGACGAAGTATCAATTCCTGAGAGATGGAAATTCTTTTGGAATGATATTAGGAAAGTTGTAATCACTGCAAGTACTTCCGGTTTTAATTCTTGCTGTCGTTATTGTTACTATTGCCATTGTTTTTGCTATTTATTATGTTTGGTGGCATTGCTCCTGTGTTTATTATTAACATCATTGTGCGATTTTTTATTATTATATAAAAAATGAATCTTTTCCCTCTGTTCCCTTTGTCCGGACACCGTCGTCGCATGCGGGAGCGGAGACGGCGGCAGCGGAGACGGCGGCAGCGGCAGAAATACCGACATGGAATTAGGCAAGATTTGTGGCTGGTTATTAACTCTCATTTCCCAAGGATCGGTTCCGCGTTTTCTCATTTCGCCAACCGTCATATGAGAGAGGATAGATTGGGCGCGCGGGCGATGAGGCGTCTCGGCGAGGGGGGGGGGGGGGGATGAGATTTGACAGATGATTAAATTTCCTAATGGGGAGAGGAGGGGGGCGAAGGGGTTGACGTGGAGCGTAAATGAACTGTCATTGTCGAAGAGATACTTGGATAATGGGCCGTATGAGGCACTGGAGTGAATATCAAGTGCTCTTGGATTGCAATAGTTGGGGAACCTTTTAATCTCCTTGGGCAGGACAAGGGGCTCTCGGTCCTCAAAAAACGACTTCGCGGAAGAATGAGAATTAAGGGGGGGGGGGGTGATTAGTCTCGTTCAGTGAATTATTCTTATTCTGTTTTTGCCGTGTCCGGGGATGATCATATGAGGCCAATTACGTCGTTGCCGAGAGTCGATCTGTTGTGCGCCCGGAAGTGCCCTCGAGTCAAGTCTGTAATTATAACCTGATTCGTGATTAGGTGGCTCCTGCTTCGTAGCCGATCCTTACCTTCTCTTCATTAACGTATCGTTGCTGAATCGCAGGTGGAGCTTCGAAAGGCCTGCTTGCTACACGCACTGACCTGTCTGTATATTTATCCCGAACTTTGTCGGTTCTCGCTGCCTGCTCTGCTTTTCGACTTCGCTTCCGACTAGGCTTTTCGACCTCGCTCCATCCTCTGCTTTACAACCTCGCTCCATGCTCTGCATTTTGACCTCGCTCCATCCTCTGCTTTACAACCTCGCTCCATGCTCTGCATTTTGACCTCGCTCCATCCTCTGCTTTTGCAACTCGTCCTCTGCTCTGCTTTTCGACCTCCGCCCCCTTTGCTCTGACCGTCTCCCGCCCTATCCGCCTCCTGCTCGCCCACCGCTCTCACCTCCGCTCCAGGTCTCTCTTATACCTGTTGCTAGGGAAGTCCTTGCGAGTAAGTGGTTTGATGGCGGCCGACTCAAAGCGCTTTTTTCGGTCGCATTGAGCAGAATGAGTGAAGTCTGCGTGGCTGGCGTTGGTGGCTCGCTCTATTCCCTCCCCCCCCCTCTCTCTCTCTCTCTCTCTCTCTCTCTCTCTCTCTCTCTCTCTCTCTCTCTCTCTCTCTCTCTCTCTCTCTCTCTTCTCTCTCTCTCTCTCTCTCTCTCTCCCCCCTCCCTCCCTCCCTCCCTCCCTCCCTCCTCCCTCCCTCCCTCCCTCCCCCCTCTCCCTCCCTCTCCCTCCCTCTCCCCCCTCTCCCCTCCTCT
>NW_020869964.1:802022-817022 GCF_003789085.1 Penaeus vannamei
TCTCTCTTTCTTCATCTCTCTCTTTCTCTCTTCTTATCTCTTTCTCCCTCTTCTTCTTTCTCTCTCTCTCTCCGTCTTCCTCCTTATCCCTCCCTCTCTTTCTCTCTCTTTCCCATTTCCTCTTCTTCCTCACTCTCTCCCCTTATATACATGCACAAGAGCTTTTATCACATAAAGTAAACTGGTTGATATTCTCCCTCCCTCTCTTTTATCCGGCCTGTGTGTGGCCGGTGGGCGGGAATGATGGCTCCTTCAGGCGGAAACCTTTGTCATGTCTGTCTTGTCAATCCGGTGTATTTTTTTTTTTTTTTTTTTTTCGTTTTCATGATGTCCAGCGGCATCTGTGGACGTCGGGGAAAACGGGGTGCGTCCAGGCAACCGAGAAAGTGATCGGTTGCGTCACGGTTGCGTAGAGGAAACGTTGCGATGTTCGTGGTTTGGTGAAGGAAAAAATTGGGATGCGTCCGTTGTATGGGAAATAATGTTGGGGAATGACCGCTTTGTGGAAGAAACGTTTTCGTGCGTCGGTTCTGCGGGGGGAAACGTTGTTATGCGTCCGTTCTGCGGAAGAAACGTTGCGATGCGTCCGTTCTGTGGAAGAAACATTTCCATGCGTCCGTTCTGCGGAAGAAACGTTTCCATGCGTCCGTTCTGCGGAAGAAACGTTTCCATGCATCTGCTCTGTTGAGAGAAAATTGTGAAGCGTTCGTTCTGAGGAAGTAACGTTTCGATGCGTCCGCTCTGTGCAAAAAACAAACAAACAAACAAACCGTTGCAATGCTGCGATTATGCGGAAGAAGTCTGCCTTGCTTACGAAATATTTGGAATGCATCTTGTAAAAAAATGTTGCGATGCGTCCTGCGTGGCGAGGAAGTTTTTTGATGCGTCCGGTCTGCTTCAGAAATTTCGAGGTGCATCTTCTTTGCTGGAGAAATGGCTGGGTTGCATCAGGGCTTTTGATGTATGTTCGGTCTGCTGAGGAAATTTTCTAATGGGTTCGGTCAGCTGAGGAAACGTTGCTGTGCGTCCGGTCTTCGCCGTTTTATGCAGCATACTATTATTATTATTATTATTATTATTATTTATTTATCTATTTATTTATTTATTTTGAGGTACTTCAACCCTTGCGAATTCTAACTTTGTGTTTATTGGGTTCGCTTACATAACATCATGCATGACTACACTTGCATTCCAACACTGGTTCGTTGATTAAGAAGAAAGACAGGCAGACGGACAGACACAGACAAACAGGCAGTCAGACACAGACAGGCAGTCAGACAGGCAGTCAGACAGGCAGAAAGACGACAGACAGACGGAGACAGACAGACAGAAGTAAGAGGAAGAAAGAGGGTGGGAGGGAGTGAGAGGGAGAGAGGCGCTGTCAGGTGTGTGCGCGTAACACAACCTATCGTTTTTCTTCATCGTTCAGAATTCGCAGCTTAATGTGGCTGGTAAGACCATCCAGTACTTTCCACATTTTAGGCGCACGCGAGCTCGATTCGTGGTGGTTCGCCGTTAAGCCTTTTTTGTTGATTTGCCGAAAGTCATGCAGGTTTTCTCTTGTAGTTTGGCGATTTTTCCCCCCGGTTTGATTTGATTTCCGCTTTGTATTACTCGTCCATCTCGTTATACGCTCTCTCGTGTTCCTTTTTTTTTCTTTCTTTCTCTTCTTTGCTGGCTGGTGAATGATTTGAGTCCGCCTTTTTTGTTCATATTTTTCGGTCTTTTATTATGTAGCATCGGCGATACCTGTGGTTGATTTTCAGTGTATTTGAAAAAGTGTTTTTTACGTTTTGGTCATTAGTTCTTTTTTCTTTTTTAGTTTATTTTTCTGCATTTGATATGGCGCGTATATATACATGTGTGTAAATATATATATATATATATATATATATATATATATATATATATATATATATATATTATATATATATATATATATATATATATATATATATGTGTTTGTGTGTTGTGTGCGTGTGCGTGTGTGCGTGTTGCGTGTGCGTGTGTGTGTGTGTGTGTGTGTGTGTGTGTGTGTTGTGTGTTGTGTATGTGTGTGTGCGCGTTCTCTTAATTATCAATACTTTTATTTTCATTTCACAAATTTTTGGCTATTTTTTCTTTGTCGCTGAGTGTAACAAAAGGACTTTCGAAAAGGTCACGTGGGCGAGGATAAAGAGACTTGGGTGGTGGTTGTCTCGCTTGATCCTCCCTGACACAGCTTGAGCCCTCCCCTCCTTACCCTTGCCCGCCCTACCCTCCCTCCTCCTCCTCCTTTGCCCTTTCCCCCCTCCCCTACCCTTGTCCGTTCCCTTGTCATCTCCTCTTCCTCTGCCTGCTCCCTTTCCTTTTTTTTGTCCTCTGTCTCCTACATTCCTTTTCTCTTTCCCATCTTTTCCCTCCCCCCTCCTCCTCATCTTTTTCTGCCTCCTTCTTTTCCTCTTCCCCTTCCCCTTCTTCCTCATCCGTCCCCTCCTCCCCTTCCCCTTCTTCCTCATCCGTTCCCTCCTCCCCCTCTTCCCCATACCCCTACCCCGTTCCTGCTCCTCTTGCCCCTCTCCTATTCCCTGTCTTTTATCACATGGCTTCCCTCCGCTATAACCCATCCCCCAACGGAGTCCTTTACTCGTCTCTCTCTCTCACCTACCTTCTGTCTACTATTCCCTGCGCTCTATTCACCGGCCGAGCTCTCGCCTCCTATCCTCTACCTCCTCCCCAGCCTCCCGACCCCCCACCCCAGCCCCCAAGGCCCACCCCCGGCCCCCAGCCTCCGACCCCCAGCCTCCAACCCCCCACCCAGCCCCCAACCCGCATGTCATGGCGGTTCTGCAAGCAGTGACAATGCAAGGGACCCCGCTGCTTGCCTCGCCGGCCATAACACATCATTAGAGCCAACGACGAGCCCGACATAAAGACGAGGCCTCGCGAAGCATTTCGAATGCCATCACCGACGCCGCGCAGCAGAAACGGCCTCCGCCAAAGCCTAGCCGAGCCGCGCCAGTAGCAACAGCGCCGTGGCCCTCCTCTGCCTCAGGCGCAATTACCCACGGGCGGGGCTAACGCGAGGGCCACTCCGAGTCGCCCCGGCAGGGCGGCGACAATCTGCCACCATCACGGACCCACGCTTCTGATGTTTGTCCTGTGTATTGAGTATGATTTTATCTTTTGTGGGGCTGTGTTTTTATGCATATTTATGTATTTTTGTTGCTTTTGGGTTATATTGACTGTGTTCTTTGCCGGTATTTTTTTTTTCTTGGTGTTGTTTTTTTATTTTCTGTTATGTGATTGCCTCTATATTGGTTATGATGTTATGTAATTTATGTATCGTATAGCTGTTTTTTCCATTATCCACGTAAGCGACTATTCTCCTTCAATCTGCTCTATAGTATGTTCTTCTTCTTTCCCATGTCTATTGTGGCAGGAGTGTGTTTGTTTTTCTTGTCCTAGTGTTATTGACCGGCCAGCCGAGCGAAGGGGTGGTGCGGGGGGTAACTAATTTCAAAGTATGCGGGATAATTATAATGGCGGTGGAGAGGGGTTGAGCGTGGGAATATGTGTAGGAGTGAGCTGTGATGGATGTGGTGGCTGAGTGATGGGATGTAGGGTTAGGGTATATAGGGCACACCGTATCAGGCATGAGTGGGGTGGAGGGCGAGTGCCATCCCGAAACGGGCAGCGCGCCAAGGGTACTGGTTGAGGGTAGGAAGAATAAGAGGGGGGGCGTAGAGCGAGGTGGTCGATGCTTGAACATCATAATCAGGTTGTATTTCCGCTGGCAACTAGCATGTGGAGCGAGCGAAGAAATGGCGTCGATGTGGCGCGTGATAGGCTAAGCGGGGCTGAGGATGTTGGGTATGGCTCCCAGTAGCTGATAAGGCGGCAGGGAAGTGGAAGGGCGTGGGGGCGTTAACTGTCGATTTTTGACCTTTTCCCGGGTGACGTCCCTTGCTCACTCCTCTCACTTTCATTTTTACTTCTCTCTTTTTGTCCTGCCCTCCTCGCTCTTCTTTGTGCCGTCTCTCCCTCTCTCACTCTCCTCTCTCTCTCTCCCTCTCTCTACTCTACTTCTCTCTCTCTCTCATCCTCTCTCTCTCTCTCTCTCTCTCTCTCTCTCCCTCCCCTCTCCCTCTCCCTCTCCTCCTCTCCCCTCCCTCTCCCTCTCCCTCGACCTCCCTCTCCCTCCCGTCCTCATCTCCCCTCTTTCGTGTGCTGTCTCTGTGCGTCTGCGCGGGCTCTCTGTGCGTGCGTGCCGTCTCTCTCGTGTGTTGCGGGTGTGGCGTCTGCGTGTCGCCGTCCTCGGTCTCTCTCTCTCTCATCTTCTCTCTTCTCTCTCTCTCTCCTCTGCTGCTTCTCTCTCTCTCTTCTCTCTCTCTCTCTTCTCTCTCTTTTCTTCTTTCTTCTATTTTCTCTTCTGCTCCCCCGCCCACAACTTCTCCAATTTCTTTTGTCTCTTGCTATATTTCTTCTTAATCTCCCTCCATCTTTTTGTGTTGTGTCGGTTTACTTTCCCTTCCTTCCCTCTGTGTCTTCTGTTTTTTCATCGACTCTCTCCTCTCTCTCGTGTTTCGTATTTCGTCCTTTCTGTCTCTGTCTTCCTCGGCTGGGTGCTGCTCCCGGCGCTGCCGCGTTCTCTCTTCCCCATGGCTGTGTTCTCCCCGCCACCGCAGCCTGCGTTATGGTGTGTGTTGTCGTGCCACGCCTCGATGCTGGCAACACTTTTGCATTCATCGCTTTGTCATAAGCTTGGCTTCTCCACGTCCCGCGCCCTTCACCCGTGGGGTGGCGATTGTTCCGGTCTCAGTCTTTGCACTTCTCTACGATAGCTGCTAGTTCTTCCACGTTCGTCCTGACCTTGCTTCGCACCTCGCTTGTCCACTGTCGTGCGTGGCGTAGCGTTCTGCGGTCTCGGTTCTGCGCTCTTCGGTCTCTGGTGTATCTCTTCTGCTCGTCTCTGCTCGTGCTCTCTCTCTCTTTCTCTCCTGTACTTCTCTCCTGCTCTCTCCTTGTCTCGTCTTTCTCTCTTCTTCGGGGTGGGTTGGGCGTGGTTTCTCTGTCTTGCTCTCTCCTTCTCTCCTCTCTGCTCTCTCTCGCCTCTCTCTCTCTCTCTTGCTTCTCTCTCTCTCTCTGTGATTGTGTCGTCCGCGGCTGGGCTCTCAGTCTCCTCCTCCTCGGCGTGCGTGCGGGGCGTTGTTGCTGCTCTCGTCACTCGGTCTCTCTCCTCTGTGCTGTGCGGTTTTGGTCTTCTCGTGTCTCTCTCCGTTCTTCTGGTCGTTGTCCGTAGGGCGCTCTCCGTGGCGCGCTCTCTCTCCTCTTCTCTCCGATACTCTCCTCTCTCTCTCTCTCCTCCTCTCTCTCTCTCCTCTCTCTCCTTCTTCTCGTCTCTGTCTCTCTCTCTGCTCGTAGCTCGCTCTCGTCGCGTGTCGTGGTGTCCCCTCTTGCGCTCTTCCCTCCCCCCTCTGTGTGCTCTGCTCTCGTCTCGCCCTCCTCTTGCTTCTCTCTCTCCTCTCTCTCATCTGTGCTCTCTCCCCCCCTCTCTGTGTCTGTCTCTTGTCGGCTCTCTCTCTTTGGCTCGCTTCTCTTCGTCTCCTGATTCTCTCTCGTCGTGCTGCTGTCGTCTGGTGTCGTGTCCTCTCTCTACTTCTCTCAGCTCTCTCTCTCTCTCCTCTCTCTCTTCTCTTCCCTCTCTCGTCTCCTCGCGCTCCTGCTCCCTCTCGTCGGTCTCGTCTCTCTCTCTCCTCTCCTCTCTGCTTCTCGTCCTCTCTCTCGGTCTGCTCTTTCTCTTCCTCTCGCTCCTTCTCTCTCTCTTGCCTCTCTTCTGGTCTTTCTCCGTCTCCTCGCTCTCTGTTCTCTTCTCTGGCCTCTCTCTCTCTTCTCTCTCTCTCTCTCTCTCTCTCTCCTCTCTCCTCTCTTGCTCTCTCTCCTCTCTCTCTCTCTCTCTCTCTCTCTCTCTCTCTCTCTCTCTCTCTCTCTTCTCTCTCTCTCTCTCTCTCTCTCTCTCTCTCTCTCTCTCTCTCTCTCTCTCTCTCTCCTCTCTCTGTCTCTCTTCTCTCTCTCTCTCTCTCTCTCTCTCTCTCTCTCTCTCTCTCTCTCTCTCTCTCTCTCTCTCTCTCTCTCTCTCTCTCTCTCTCTCTCTCTCTCTCTCTCTCTCTCTCTCTCTCTCTGCCTCTCTCTCTCTCTCTCTCTCTCTCTCTCTCTCTCTTCTTCCTCTTTCCTCTCTCTCTCTCTCCCCCCGCCCCGTTTCTGAAGAAGCCTGACTCTCCACATAGCATTGATCTATATTTAGACGCAGCCATAAAGAGCAAATTGCAGGACATTGCATTCCTAATTACGCTCCGTCTACTGCCTATTTATTCTTCATTACTCATCAGCGACCCTTACACAACCCCTCATTACCCACAGCCACCCTCATTACCTACAGCCCCCGCGTAATCCCTACTCGCCCTCATAATCCCTACAGATCAGGTCCGCGAATCCCTTATACCCGGGGCTGCACGATCTCTCAAAGGGCGACCTTATTTTTCCCCCTCGGGCCCTCGCACGCATTCCGTGAGTTTCTTCTGAAGGGACAGGGAGAAAGATTGGCTTTTTGATTGGCGAGGTTTATTTACAGAACGATTGGCACGAGGATGAGGAAAAAAAGAAGGTAGGAGATGCAGTTTCTGGGGAGGGGGGGGTTGTGTACTGTGTGTGTGGTGTGGTGTGTGTGTGTGTGTGTGTGTGTGTGTGTGTGTGTGTGTGTGTGTGTGTGTGTGTGTGTGTGTGTGTGTGCGCGTGCGTGCGTGCGTGCGTGCGTGCGTGCGTGTGTAGGGGTGTGGGTGGATGTGCCGGGTGTGTAGGGTGGTTGTGCCTGTCTGTTTGTCCGTTTGTCTTATGTTTGTGTCTCTGTCAGTCCGTGAGTGTCTGTGTCCCGTGTCTTTGTCTACCTGTCCGAGCGCGGTCGAGATTGCAAACTCACCGGGTCGAAGGAGGCTTTGCGTTGCGTGTCGTGTCGCGAGAGTTAATGACTCGCGCTCACATAAAGCACGTCGTGATCGGGGCAACGAGACGAGCTGTCCGCCCCATCGGATTTGTATTGGTCTGCAGAGGCTACGAAACGATCATCTTGTAGAACGAGGAATTTAAGAGAAAGTGTGAGAAGGAAGAGATATAAGTTATGATTGGAATGCACGGTGAAGAATGATGGGGATTGGCGATGTAGTTAAGAGATGGTGAGGATGATGAGAGCCTGTGATGATGTTGGTGATGTTAGGAATGATAATGGAATCTGCGTCGAATGTGGTGATAATAATAGGGATGGTCTTGATAATTGAAAAATAATTTTGTTTGTCTGGATTCGGACATACAAACAAATAGAACCATGTATTGATACGTCCGGTGGAGCAGCGGCAAGAGGAGGAAACCGATAGCAATAAAGAAAACAATGGAAGAGGAAGGAGAAAATCGTTGGATCCTCAAAATTACTTCGCTTGCTGACGCAGCCGGGGAGCGAGCCGACCTTGCGACGCCCTGGGGAATCCGCAGGGGAGGGGCGTCAGTGTGGGGGAGGGGCCAGGGGTAAGGGAGGGCCAGGGGTAGGGGATGACACGAGCACGGCCCGTCAGGAGAAGGCTGCCGTCGGGACGCCCGGCACGGAGCCTCTTGTCTGCCTGACGCGGAGGAGGATGGCGAGCAGAGGAGGAAGGGGGGAGGGGATAGGAGGCAGGACCAGATGCAGGAGGGAGTGACAGGGAAGGGTGAGAGACAAGCGACGCGGTATCTCACAGCCGGAACTAGACGAGGAGGAGGCGCAGGCGGGGCAGGGCGGACAGAGGCGTCGAGGGGCGGGAGGCCGGCGGCCGGGCGGGGGATCCAGACGAAGGGGAAGGAGAAAGGGTACGTGGATGAATCGCTGATGGAAGGCGAAGACGGGGGAAGACAGTGATGAATAGGGGAAGGGGCAGCGGGATGAAGGGCTCGGGGGAAGGATTTAAGGCCAAGGAACGGGGGAAGGAGATGGAAGAGAATAAAACACGAAAGGAAGGAGAGGGCTGGAGGAGCAGGAACCGGAACGAGGTGGAAGAGGGCAGAGGCATAGAGGAAGAGGAAGCAAGAATAAGGAGAGAATAAAAAGGAGAAAAGAAGAGAAAGTGGGGGAAATTGGTTATGGAGGGGAGAAAGAATAGGAGAGGAGAATAAAGACCATTAGAAACAATAAGACAGCAAGATGAGGGCGGAAGGAAGTGGGCAACAGAGAGGTGAATAATGTATGTTTGTGCATTTGTACGCGGGCACACTGTGTACATTACGAGAAGTGGGGTTTTAAATATGTAATGCAAGCTAAACATCAAGCCTAGTATGTTTGCGGAGAATTACTTTTGTACCGCAAATCCTTGTGCAGGAGTACGTACCCGTATAAACACATTACCTTTGTCTATTAACACGTGTACATTGCTATGAAAATTGCGATCAGAGAGAGAATAGCAGCAGTGAACGCAGACAGGCAGACAAGCGGGAGAATTAACAGGCATTAAAGTAAGCGAGTAAGCAGGCAGGCAAGCAAGCAGGCAGGCAGGCAGGCACAATTATAATTCTGATGAGTGACAAGCCTGCATGCTGGCGCTGAGGAGGGGGGAGGGGAGAGAGGGAGAGAGGGGACGAGAGTCGGCGGCAGCGTCTGTCGAAACCGCCGCTTCCATCTGCTTTTATATCATCAGCCCGGCTTGTTTTCTCCCTCAGCCATCACTAGTGTTTCGTATATGTATGTAAATCGTAACTTCTCCGGAGGCGGGCGAGCGTAGTTGAATTTGCATCACACGGCGAACTGCCGCTTGCGATTACTTGGGCTGTAATTGAAGGAAATGCGTTTCAGGCCATTTATTCATGGTACTATTTTTTGCTGCTGTTGTGCTGCTGCCTGTTGTTATTTGTATTAATACTAGTATTGTTATCATTAGTGTTAATGTTGATGATGTTCTTATTTTATTGTCATTATTATTGTTACTGTTGTTGTTGTTGATGGTGGTATTATTATCAGTATTACCCCAATAGGACGGAAGAGGAAAAGGATTTAAAAGAAAGGGCGAAGATTTCGAGGAAAGGATCGGATAGTTCATTAGCCGCCTTCGAATTCACTCCTTGTTGATAAGATCCGAAAGAATGGAGTACTTGTGAACATTGGAATGAATGAATAGAGCGAGGAATAAACGTTTTTTGAGTATTGTAATTAGGCCTAATGTAAAACCAATTCTAATCTCAGTACGAGTTCGGCGAAGTTAATGACGTCATGGATAATTGTTTAATTGATGGATAAAGCCATAGATGATTATGTTTAAAAATGTGTTTTTTGTCTCGTGATGCCATTAATAAGACTTTACAGTTATTGAAAAGGCTTTTTTACCTTTTTTTTGAAAGAGGTGGGGAAGAGGGGGACGGTAAGGGAAGAGCCGGGAAAGGGTTGCTTAAGGTTCCAGAATTGAATTTCGCGCTGAGATAATTAATAGATTTACTGCCTTGGTAGCCTGTGAATTTAGTGCTGGTGTAATGATCATAGTTTGTGGAGTATGGCCGTCTGCGTCAGGTAATTAGCATAGTTTTAAGTCCTGGAAATTCTGCATATTTCTTTAATGACTGTCTTACCTTTTTTCTTGTATGTGTATGTATGTATATACGTATGTATGTGTGTCTGTGCAAACTTCCTGTAAAGATATAATTTAACAAGCAGAATAGGGATAATGCGCATTGCCTGTTAGGCAATACAGAATACAAAAAAGAGGAATGAGAGTTGACAAGAATAGCAGGGGAGGAATGGCAGGGGAGGGCGGCCTGGCCTGCCACTGCCTCCCCTTCATTGCCCTGATCGAAGGGTCGCTAGTTAGAGCTTCCCAAAGATTATTCACAAGGCCTGGAAAAAACGACGCGAGGGGAGGGGAGACAAGGGGAGGAGAGGGAGAGAGAGGAGAGAAGGGGTAGGGTAGAGGAGAGAGGCAGGAGGGGAGGGAATGGGGAGAGGGAGGGGAGGGAGGGGAGAGGAGGAGAGGATACGAGAGGTGTTACGGTGTTACGTTGTCGTGCTCGTATTTGTCAGGGATAACATGGTGCCACGTGAGCTTTAAGACGGGTTGTGAAGGTATGGATTAGCTTTAAAGCCGGGGTGTTGTGTGCGTGTGTGTGCGTGTGCGAGAAGGGACAGTGTTGTGTGTGCGGGGGAGGAAAGGGTTATGCCGTGTCAAAGAGGCGAAGGGTGTTGTGATGTTGTGGTTGGTTTTGTGTTGGTGTTAAAGGATGGATGGGGAGGGAGGGTGTGTGACTTGCTGATTGATGGTAATCAGGAAAAATTGTGGTGATCTGCAGATTGGTGATGACCTAGGGATTAGTGATGGCCTGTGGATTGGTGATGACTGAAGATTAGTGATGACATTGGTGATCTACAGTGATGACCTAGGGATTAGTGATGGCCTGTGGATTAGTGATGACCTGCAGATTAGTGATGGTGTGGGGATTTGTGATGACCTGTGGATTAGTGATGGCCTGTGGATTGGTGATGCCCTAGTGAGTGGTGATGGCCTGTGGATTGGTTAATGACCTAGGGATTGGTGATGACCTGCAGATTAGTGATGACTTGGAAATTGCTGATGACCTACAGATCAGTGATTGGTAGTACGAGTCTTATAGTGTAATAAACCTTACCACCTTGTCAGTCATTTATAAACGAGTCACAAAAAAATTATATTTTCATCCGTCAAGTTTCTTAAGTCGAAAAGGTATGAATGAAAATAAATATCTTCACAATACAAGAGGTGTATTTGACAAATTTTAAATATCTTTCCTAAAGAAATATTCGAAACCAGTCAAATGCATCTCTTGTATTGTGAAGATATTCTTTCTCATTCATACCTTTTCTACATTTGTCAGCATGCATACGGCTTCAAATTTGTAAAGGGAACGGACCTCCTTTTGTCTTTTTTTCTCTTAAGCAGTATGTCATCCACGCCCGCCCCCCCCCCCTCTCTTAATCGTCCGACCCCTTCCCTTCCCCCTTCTCCCCCGGGTATGACAACCAGACAGACGCCAAAGAAGCAATATTCTCTCTCTCTCTTCTCTCTCTCTCTCTCTCTCTCTCTTCTCTTCTCTTTCTCTCCTCTCTTCTCTCTCTCTCTCTCTCTCTCTCTCTCTCTCTCTCTCTCTCTCTCTCTCTCTTCTCTCTTCTCTCGCTCTCTCTGTAAGTAAAAGGAAACCGACTTTAATTGACTCGCGGGCGCCATCACAAGGCAAGCGCGGACACGCCACTTTTACGGCCTGTTTTGATGACCGTCCTCAAGCCTTCGCGCTGACGAGATTTCCGTTGGCTCCTGCTGCTCCTGCTGCTCCTGCTGCTACTGCTTTCCTTCCTCTGAGTGCTGATCTTTCTCTTGCTGCTCCTGCTTTTCCTCCTATGAGTGCTGCTCTTTCTCCTGCTGATCTTCCTATGGCGGCGCCTGCACTTGGTTTTCTTCCCCCGGTTGTTGCTCTTCGTCCTCTGGTTGCTGGTGCTCCTGGTTTCCTTCCTGTGGTGCCCCTGCTCCTGCTTTTCATCCTTTGGCTGCTCCCTCTCCCCCTAGTTTCCTTCCTTTGGCTGCTTCTGCTCCTGCTTTTCTTACTGGGTACTACGCCTCCCATTGGTTTCCTTCTTCTAGTTGCCCCTGCTCCTGCTCTCCATCCTTTAGCTGCTGTTTCTCCCCCTGATTTTCTTCGTTTGACTGCTCCTACTCCTGTTTTTCTTCTTCTGATTGCTCCCTTTCCTCCTCCTCCTGCTTTTCTTCCTCATTCTGCTCTTCCTACCATTTTTATGATTTCCTGCTCCCGTTATTACTACCCCTCTTGCTGCTCATTTTACTCTTCTAATTTCCTCCTCCTTTTTCTCTAGTTCCCCGTCTTGCTCCTTTTCCATTTCTTCTGGTGGCTCTTCCTGCTCCACCCTCCCTCCCTCCCTCCCTCCCGACTTCCTCCTCCTCCTCCTCCTCCTCTTCCTCCCCCTCCTCCTTTCTTCTTCTTTCCTCCTCCTCCTCCTCCACCCCCTCCTCTTCTTCCTCCTCCTCCTCCTCCCCTCCCCCTCCCTTCATCCTCCTCCCCCCTCCTCCCTCCTCCTCCACCCTCCCTCCCTCCCCATGATCTGTTGTTTCTCTTTTTTCTTAATGTCCCTCCTGTTTTAGCTGTTCCTGCTACTGTTATGGCCACAAAGGACTCGTCCCGGTTCTCTGCAGTTTGCAATACTGATGTCATTTTTATCTACTGCAAGTTCCTTACATTACGGACGCCCTTTTCTAACGGTTGAAAAAGGTTTCACTTTTCTGTCCTTTTTCCTTCTGTGTTTTTTTGTTCCTCTTGCACAGATGTTCTTTATTATTGTTATTATTATTGTTATTATTATTATTTTTATTATTATTATCTTAAGATGATGATGATGATTATTATTTTGATGGTGATGATTATTTTTATGATAAGGATTATTATTATTATTATTATTATTATTATTATTATTATTATTATTATTATTATTATTATTATTATTATTATTGTTATTATTATTTATCATTATTATTTATATATATTCTTGTTCTTCCTACTAGTTTCGTTATTATCATCTCAACCAATTTTTCCTAATCCCGTGCTGATGATACGCCCGTCTCGCCAATTGATCGCAACAGACAGCGCTAAAAGATTCAAGATCATTTTCCTGTTTCCATTCGGCATTATGCTGGTAGGTTCCGAAGGGCTCGACGGGGCCTACGAATCGCCTGGGAATTCGGTCATATGCCGTGGAATAAAGAGAGGAAATAGATGAAGAATGATTGTAGGTGGGAATGAGGGGAGGGAATGAGGGATGATAAAAAAGGGGGGAAGAGTTAGTAGAGGAAATCGAGGGGGTACGAGAGGGGGAGGGGGAGGGGAGGAAATGCAAATGGAGGTGGCGTGAAGCGAGAGTGGGGGAGGAAGGGGAGGGGAGGGAAGAAGGAGGGGAAAGGCAGAGAAAGGAGGAGGGGGAGGCAGAGGAGGAGGAGGGGGGCAGAGGATAAGGAGGAGAGGAGGAGGGGGAGGCAGAGGAGGAGGAGGAGGAGGGGGGGAAAGAAACAAGAGGAAGAGGGGGAAGAAGGAATAGGAAGAAGACGAAGAAGGAGGAGGAAGAACAAGAAGTGGAAGAAGAAAAGAAGAAGGAGAAGGAAGAAGGGAGGAGGGGAAGGAGAGGGTTGATTGAAATTCGTGATTGAAATCAACGATGAGGATGGATCCAAAGATATATGAGGAGAGAGAGAGAGATGAACATGTATTTATATATAGAAAGACAGACAGGCAGACAAAGAGAAACAGAGACACACAGATAGACACAGATATACAGAGAGACAGAGAAGGGGAGGGGGAGATGAAGGAAAAGAGAGAATAAGGAAGGGGAAGGTCATGACGAGGGTAAGTGGCACTCGGAGAAGGTTCCCACGCCCAAACTTTTTCTTGAAGAACCGTTTTAAGTTGAAGTGGCAGGAGCGCGCGCGAGGCAGGCGGGAGATGGTGAGGTAGAGTGAGGAGTAGAGTAGTGAGTGAAGATGAGATGTGAGAGTGAGAGTAGGAGTAGTGAGAGTGAAGATGGGTGAGTATGAGATGAGTAGAGTGAGATGGTGAGGTAGCATGATGAGGGAGTGAGAGGAGTAGAGGAGGTAGAGTGAGAGTAGGAGTAGTGAGAATGAGATGGTGAGGTAGAGTGAGAGAGTGAGAGGTATGAGAGCAGTGACAGCAGTGAAAGTGAGTGAATGTGAGTGAGTGAGAGAGAGAGAGAGAGAGAGAGAGAGAGAGAGAGAGAGAGAGAGAGAGAGAGAGAGAGAGAGAGAGAGAGAGAGAGAGAGAGAGAAGAGAGAGAAGAGAAGAGAGGAGGAGGTGGGAGGGTGGCGGGTGTGGGTGAGCAAGTGAGTGGTGAGAGTGAGTAAAGGTGCAGATGGCGGAAATGGCAAGGAGGATTTGGAGTAAGGGGGGGGGGGAGAGGGGAGGAGAGCTAGCTTGCTTGTTCTGAGGAGTAGTTTCGTGTGCATTGCAGCGAGGGCGAGAAAGAGGAGAAAGAGAAAGGGAGAAGGAGGAGAAGAAGAAAGAGGAGAAGAAGAAAAAGGAGAAGAAGAAGAATGAGGAAGGAAGAAGAAGAAGAAGAAGAAGGAGATAGGAGGAAGGAGGAAAGAAGGAAGAAGGAAGAAGAGAAGAAGAAGAAGAAGAAGTAAAAATAAGAAAAAAGAATGAAGAAACAAGAAAAAGGATGGGAAAAGAAGAAAGAAGAAGAAGACAACTGGAGCAGGGAACGCGAATGCATGGCCAGGCACTGATTCCCAGGGAGGGGAAGACGGAGGAAGAACGGAGGGGGAGGCTGTGGGCGGGCGAAGGGGGAGACCGAGGGCGGACCGAGGGCGAGGGACGGGCGGGGGTATTAGCGCCGGCCTGGCTTCGAGGCTGGCAAGGGATGGATGGGATGGAACCCTGAATCCCGGTGGATTAACCGAGCTCCGGTCCCGCCTGATGAGAAGGGATCGTCGCGCCGGATCAAAGGATTTACGGCACAATCATATCAAACTTAAAGGTTCATGTGATCCGCGTGCGTCGGTGGGTCTCGGCGTCGATTGATTCTTCGGGGTCCGGGGGGCGGGATTTTTTTTTCCTTCTGTCTGTCTGTCTGTCTGTCTGTCTGTCTGTCTGTCTGTCCTTGTCTCTTTTCCGGGGCGGGATTTTTTTTTCTTTCTTTCTTTCTTTCTTGCATGTCTGTCGTCTGTCTGTCTCTCTTTCTCACCTCGCTCGTCTCTCTCCTCTCTCTCTCTCTCTCTCTCTCTCTCTCTCTCTCTCTCTCTCTCTCTCTCTCTCTCTCTCTCTCTCTCTCTCTCTCTCTCTCTCTCCTATCTCCTCTCACTCTCTCTCTCTCTCTCTCTCATATATATATATATATATATATATATATATATATATATATTATACTATATATATATATATATATATTTCCCTCTTTCTCTTTCACTTTCT
>NW_020869964.1:822022-832022 GCF_003789085.1 Penaeus vannamei
ATGGTGACTTGTTAATGGCTGTCGGATAAGATGATCTAGTGTAAAGATGCCAACAACTGGGGGTCGTTATGAACAGGTCGTGATAGGATTTGAACCCGAGCGTTCGGCGTTGGTGATGAGGCCGACCGCGAGTGCCGTGGGAGGAGTTCAGGTGAGAGAGTGCCTTGCAGTGAACAGACGCCCTTGTCGGAAGGGGTCGGGTCAGGTGGCATCGGTGCCTCATTTGGCTCTCTTAGGAATAGTGAAGCTCCTTGAAACAGATCATGACGAATAGTTAAAAATGAGAGGAGGGGAATGTGATAAATTTAATACAGTTGGGTAGTGAGATAGTGTAAAGAGTTCACCTATCGTCTTTTATGGATTTTTTTTTCATCCGCAATGTGTTTTAATTCCCGAAATAATGAAGCATTATTGTCTGAACTGGTGTCTTAGAACTGTATATGGAAGCAGATAAGAATATTACTGTTTCTGAATTCACTCCCGTTTTATATAACCCGAGTGAAGACCTTAATCCATGCTGGGTTTAGGGGTCTCGACTTTAAACATGAATTTACAGTCAGAGGAAATAAAATCCGTATTGATGAGGAGTGAGTGAGTGGGTGGATGTGTGAGTGAATTAGTGTGAGTGTATATCTGTGTTTGTATGTGTGGGCACGAATGCAGAGAAAAAAGAGAAGCTTGAAGACAAATAGACACAGACAGACAGACAGGAGGAAGACAAACAGGAAGGCGGAATAAAGAGGAAAAGCCAAGGAAAGCGGCCAGCAGAAGCGAACGAAGGTCTCCAGGAATTCCCTCGTTCCA
This sequence comes from Penaeus vannamei, assembly GCF_003789085.1. Taxonomy (NCBI): domain Eukaryota; kingdom Metazoa; phylum Arthropoda; class Malacostraca; order Decapoda; family Penaeidae; genus Penaeus; species Penaeus vannamei. The sequence continues at coordinate 822,827 of NW_020869964.1, forward strand.
GGGGCCGTCGGGAGGGTCGGGCAAGATCGCGAACTCCGGTTTTGAAAATGCCGCATGGCTAATGAGGCGGATGCGAAGGCTGTCGAGTTGATGACCGGCCGGGACACTGAGATTACGGCGGGAACGAGCTCTGAATAGTGACGTCGTTTGCAGCGCGAATCGCGGGGTTGGCGGAGGGAGGAATTGCCCTTCGCTCTGTCTGTCTGTCTCTCTGCGTCTGTGTCTTCTGTTTTCTCTTATTCTCTTTCTTTTTTTCTTTTCTTTCTTTTTTCTTTTTTCTTTCCTCTTTCCCCCCCCTCTCTCTCTTCTCTCTCTCTCTCTCTCTCTCTCTCTCTCTCTCGTCTCTCTCTCTCTCTCTCTCTCTCTCTCTCTGCTCTTCTCTCTCCATCTCTCCCTCTCCTCCCTCCTCTCCCTCCTCCCTCCTCCCTCCCTCCCTCCCTCCCTCCTCCCTCGCTCTCCTCTCCTCTCTCTCTCTCTCTCTCTCTCTCCTCTCTCTTCTCTCTCTCATCTCTCTCTCTCTCTCTCTCTCTCTCTCTCTCTCTCTCTCTCCTCTCTCCTCCTCTCTCTCCCTCCCTCCCTCCCTCCTCCTCCTCTCTCTCTCTCTCTCCTCCCTCCCCCCCTCTCTCTCTCCTCTCCTCCCCCTCTCTCTCTCTCTCTCTCCCTCTCCTCTCCTCCTCTCCTCTCTCTCTCTCTCTCTCTCTCTTCTCTCTCTCTCTCTCTCTCTCTCTCTCTCTCTCTCTCTCTCTCTCTCTCTCTTCCCCTTCCTCCCTTCCTCCCTTCCTCCCTCCTCCCCCTCTCTCTCTCCGCCCCTCTCTCTCCCTTCCCCCTCTCTCTCTCTCCTCTCCCCCCTCTCCTCTCTCTCTCTCTCTCTCCCTCTCTCCCTCCCCCTCTCCCTCTCTCCCCCCCCCCTTCTCTCTCCCTCCCCCTCCCCTCTCTCTCTCCCCTTCTCCCTCTCCCTCCTTTCCCACCCTCCTTCCCTTCCGCCCTCTCTCCCCCTCTCCTTAACCCCATCCTCATTTCCTTTCTCCTCCTCTTTATTGTTCTCTCCCTTCCTTTCCTTACCCCCTCCCCCTCCACGCCTCACTTTAACTCACGCATTCATGTTTCATGCAGTTGCCTTTGTGTGTCTGTCTGTTTGTTTATTTAGATATATTCCCTCTCGCCAACGTAGCTCTTGGCGCTCCTGTTTTGACATCAACAAGTAGATCCAGAAGAAGCGTTTTACGTGTTTATGCAAATGACCTAATCCCTCTGAGCTTCTCCCAGGATGACTTTCGCATTATGCTGACAAAGGGTTTAGAAATATTAATAGAGATTAATGCACGGCGCTGGATCTTTCAACTGGGAGACCGCATATTAACTTGTTTTTTGTTTGTTTGTGCTTTCCCTGCCCGTGTGCCGCTGTTGGGTTTTTCATTTTTATTATGTTTTGTTATTTATTATAATTGTTGTTTTTTGTTGTTGCTGTTGTTGTTGGTAGCGTGAGTTCTGTCCAAAAAAGTGATTGTTTTTATCTCTAGAATATCTAAGCCCCTAATGTGCATAGACCTATGTGACTTTGTTTCTCCGTGCAGTGAGGGTGTGAATGCTTTGTGTGGTTGCAGTGTGGCGCTGATGGCAGTGTGCTTGGCGAAGGTGGCAGCTGCTGCGTGTATGACAGCGGTGGCAGTAATTTGCATGATAATGTTCGGGGGGTTGGACAAAACTGCCGCGTGGAATGTGGAGATTGGAATTAAAAAGAATTTTAAATCGAGAGTTTGTGGTGAAGATCTGCCATGATGATTTGAATTCTTTGTCGGGGAATATGTCATACAATAGAAAAAAACGGACACAAAAATGATAATCGTAAGTTATGATTTGTAGCGGAAAGCTATTTGTAGGCAGGCATTTGCTCCGCCGGAAAGTCATCACTCGTTCTGAGCCTGTTTCCTTCTTTTTCAGTTCATATATTTTTAGCTCTGTCTATCGATCTATCTGTACTTGCATCATCATCTGCGTGCACGTGCACATGTACGTCAAGTCAATATGAGTTTTGGGTCCCAGGACCCCCCCCCCCCCGCACCCAGGGCAGGAGGGGAAAGCGAGCGAGCCGTGCTAGGCGCAGGCGAGAAAAGGGGAAAAACTCCGGCAGCGCGGACGCCTCCCCCGAAGTGTAAACCTTCCTCGAAGGGCCTCTCAGACGGGGACGCTTGCTTTCTTATTGCAGGACAGCCCTTGCAGGATCCTCGGTGCTCGTTGCTCTCGGCAGAAGAGCTAACGGCAGGCGTATGGATGCTTCCTCTCGCTGTTATTTGCCTATCCTCTTTCTATGGATCGTCTCGCCTTTTTCCGCTCTTTTCTTTCAAACACACACACACGCACACGGCACCACACACCACACACGACATCCACACACCCCGCCCTCCCAAACACACATGCGCACGTACGCACACACTCACGTATACACAGACAAACAAACAGATACACGCAATCAGTTCTATTACTTTTGCTTTTTGGAGAGGAAAAAAATCCACTCCCTCTGACCATGATACCTAATTGGATCTGGGATTATTGGTCCAATACCAGCATGCTCCTCCTCCCTGTCCCCTCTTCGGTTCTTCCATTTTTTTCCCCTCTTTCCACCTCCCTTTTTTCCCCTTTCGCTTTCCGTGCATTTTTACGTTTTGTCTCCCCCCAACCCCCACTTTAAAACTAACCAACAGTTTTTATTTATTTTATTTTATTTGTTTGTGTGTGTGTGTGTGTGTGTGTGTGTGTGTGTGTGTGTGTGTGTGTGTGTGTGTGTGTATCCGAGTTGTATCGCTATCATCTCATTTCCTCGTGGTTTTCCTCTTGCTTACTCGATGTTTATCTCTCTTTATCTCCTTCTCTCAGTGTGTATATGTATTTATGTATACATGTGTGGGTATGTGTGTGCCTGTGTTTGTGTGTCTATCGGTGTGGAAGTGGAAGTGTTAGCGAGAACAGGTGTGCTGAGATATATATATATGCAAATGTGTGTATTTCTCTATGTCTGTAGGCGCGAGACATACACGAGTAAGTGTAAATAAGTGCGGATCGTTGTATACGTGCGCGATCGTATTCGTGGGCGTGGAAAGGGTAGAGGCACAGCAAATAGGCCTGTTTGTCCGTTGTCAGAGAAGGGCTGGCTATGAGAGGATAGAAAAGGGTGGGGATGGGTAGGTCTCTTTTGAATTCATGATGATTTAATTTGATTTGATTTAATTCTGTCTCCCTCCCTATTCCTCTTCCCCCCTCCTCCCCTTCCCTCTTCCTTCCCTTCCTCCCCCCTTCCCCATCCTTTCCCATCTTCCCACCCCCTTCCCTTCTCCCCCCTTCCCCTTTCCTCCCCCTTCCCTTCCCCCTCCCCCCCCCTTCCCCCTTCCTCCCCTCTCCTCCCCCTTCCCCCTTCCCTCCCCCTTCCCCCTTCTTCCTTCCCCTTTCCTACCCCCTTCCCTTCCGGTCCGAACATTCGAAAGAAACTCTCCATTGCTCATTATGGCATTCGGGTCATACACGTCGATTTCGGTGTCCATTACTGCATATTAAGCTTTTGGAATATTATTATTTTAGCGTCCATTACACCGCATATAAAACTGGCGCTGAGCGTGTCGTTTCATTACGCTCACGTGAGAGTTTTTTCCCTCCCTTCTCCTTTTCGTATTTCTCTCTCGTGTCTCTCTCTCTCTCTGTGTCTGTCTTCTGTCTCTCTCTCTCTCTCTCTCTCTCTCTCTCTCTCTCTCTCTCTCTCTCTCTCTCTCTCTCTCTCTCTCTCTCTCTCTCTCTCTCTCTCTCTCTCTCTCTCTCTCTCTCTCTCTCTCTCTCTCTCTCTCTCTCTCTCTCTCTCTCTCAAGGGGGAATAGAGGGATGATAAAAAAGGTAAAAGAGAATATAAGAGATAAAAAAGAGAGTAAGAGAAAGAGAGAGAAACAGGTAGAAAATAATTGAAAATTATTCGCTGTTTACTCTTCCTTTCCCGCGTCCATATTTCACACCCCTTGGCTTCGTTTCGGCGGGTTGCGTCCCAAGTTTAGCGAAACATTGTGACACGCGGCCATGGAAGGGTGGTTTTAGTAGCGTCCACGATCGAGAGGGCACGGCGCGGGCGGGCGGGCGGGCGGGCGGCCCACTCTCCCGGCGATCGTGTGTGATATTTCATAAAGGTTAATCCAATTTGTGAGCGAACATTAGCGTGTTAGTGGAGGGCCGTGTGTGTGTGAGAGGGAGGGAGGGAGGGAGGGAGGGAAGGAGAGGGGTGTATGTGTGTGTATGTTTGTGTGATTGTTTGGTTTGTATTTGTTTTGGGGAGGGAGATGGGGGTGTTTGTGTTTGTTTGTTGGGATTGAGTATATATGTGTTGGCTGTGTGTATGTGTGTATGTGCTGGAAGGATTATGTGTAGGTATGTACGTGTGCCCTGCCTCATGTTACGTCAGCGTGCGTGTTCACTGGAATGAAGTGGAAGCGTGTAGTAGGGCGGGTGTTGCCAATTTACCAATAACAGGAGTGTTTAGATTTTATTTTTGGCGGGCAACAGTGCGAGAAGCTGAGGTCTTGCAGTGAGACCAGATTTTTTTTTCTTTTTATCTGATTGCCTTTCCTTTCCCTCCTGGGCCGAATAGTCCTTGCAGTCCCTCTAGCCTGGCTAACAATTGGTCTGAGTATGTACCAGCCTTCGAATGAGTATAATTATTGTTTTGTTTATTTGTTGTCTTTATATTCCATATGTTTTGTTTTATTAATTTTCCTTTTTTTTCATTTGGATTATCCCCGTCTCGATCTGTTTTTAGTGTTCCTGGTATCTTTCTCTTCACTCGTCTTTTTGTAATCTTGTTTTCCATTGGCAATTCTCGCGTTGAATTGTTTCGTTAGTTTTTTTTATCCCCTCTCACAATGCATAATTTCTTACATTTTTGTTTTTTGTCTGTTCTTCCGTTTCTTTCAGTTCCTTCTCTATATTTTTTTCTTCTCTTCCTTCTCCTTCTCTAAAATCTTCACATATATTAGCTTATAAAACAAAAGCAAAAAAGAAGATGCATGTACATTGATTATCTGTTTTTTTGTTAATCTGTTTGGTCCTTACTCTAGCTCTGACTCCCCTCCCTACACACACACACTCACTCTCTCTCTCTCTCTCTCTCTCTCTCTCTCTCTCTCTCTCTCTCTCTCTCTCTCTCTCTCTCTCTCTCTCTCTCTCTTCTCTCTCTCTCTCTCTCTCTCTCTCTCTCTCTCTCTCTTCTCTCCTTCTCTCCTTCTCTCCTTCTCTCCTTCTCTCCTTCTCCTTCTCGTCTCCTTCTCTCTCTCTCTCTCTCTCTCTCTTCTCTCTTCTCTCTTCTCTCTCTCTCTCCTCTCTCCTCTCTCTCTTTCTGTCTCCTTCTCTCTTTCCCTCCTCCCTTCTCTCTCCGTCTCTCTTTCTCTCCTCCCTTCTCTCACTCTCTCCTTTTCTTTCTCCCTCCTCCACTCCTATCCCTTCCTCCCTCCTTCCCTCCCTTCTTTCTCTCGTCTCCCGTTTTCTTCTGCTCCTCACGCTCTCTCTCTCCCTCCGCCCTTCTCCCTTTCCTCTCTGTTTCTCACCTTCTCCTCTCCTCAGCCTAAGATCTGCCACCCTCCCTCCCTTTACCCCTCCCCCCACCCCCCTCCATTGATCGTTGTGAGGGTCGTGGTCGGAGTTGCCTCACGCTGCACCGATCAATAGCCAGGGCATCCCACTCCGGCGGGCGGTCTCTGCCCCTGTCTGCTTGCCTGCCTGCCTGCTTGCCTGCTGGGTTGTCGTGGTGGGGTGTGGGGTATGTGTCGGGGTTGGGGTGGGGAGGGGGTTTGTTTGTGGGGGGGGTATGTGTGTGCGTGTGTGTGTGTGTGTGTGTGTGTATGTATGTATGTATATATGTATGTATGTATGTATGTACGTACGTACGTACGTACGTGTGTACCATCACGTGCTTGTGTGACGTTGGTTAAGGAGGGAGGGGAGAGGAGAGCTAGGAGAGGGGTGGGAGATGCACCTGCTGTGACTCTCTGTTCTCTATTAGCGGGGTCGCAGAGGTGAAAATTCATTTGTTTGTTTATTTGTATATTTGTTTTTTTCATGGAACAATCTGCGCGCGTATGTGTTGAATGGATTGATCAAAAGTGAAAATGGCCTTTTTTAAAATCGTTCGAAATACTTTTGGTCACAAGAGCACCTTTCATGACCCTGTGGATTACCAGTGTCCTCACTCGGGTGAGTGACCCCGTATCGCGTGTTAGCAGTTTCTGCGGGGGGTTAAGGGGGTTAGAGGAAGGGGGAGGGGGGAGGGGTCCGAGAGGAGGGGGTTCAGAGGGGGAGGGTGCAGGCAGAGGGGAATGAGAAATTGACGTGTAAGGTCACAAGACTTGGAAGAATTTTTTTTCTCTCTCTTCTCTCTTTTTTGTGTGTTTCCGGGAATGTCTCTGGAGCATTTTATTTTTTCTCTTCTTTTCTGTAACAGTTTATGGTCCTCCTCACCTGGAGCGAGTTCTGCAATCGAAGGGAAGTAATTGGAGATTTATCCCTCCTTCAGTTCCTTTTTTTTTCTTTCTATTTTTACCTTTCGTTTTTATTATTATTATTATAAGTTGAAAATCTCTTCTGCATCTGAACATAATTTGCTGGATTTCTGCCGGACCAACGCGGGCGAAGTTTTTTTTGTGTGGAGGGAGGCATTTACATCCGGGGAAGAAAAAGGGGCGCAAGCACGTGAATAATTTAATTTAAGTTGCGGTGTTGGGGGGGCGGGGGATAGCGGGGGGGGGGGGGCTCTTGTGTCCTGAATTGCGTTCTGGAATTGCCACGCGCTGCTGATTGGAGGATGCGAGAGCCTGCGTTTTGGAATCGTTTGGGAATCACGCGGGAATGATCACGTGACCCTCAGTTATTTATTTTTATTTATTTATTATTTTTTTCTTTCTTCTTTTCTTTTCTTTTCTTTTTCGCGGAGTTCCTCTGTTTACCTTTCTCTCCATACCCTTTCGCTATTGGGGCTATTTTGTGTTCATCCTACCCCCTCATCCCCTCTTGGATTTATCCTAGGCCTTTCTCTTCAATGCTCGATTAGGCTTCCTCCTCCTCTCCCCCCCCCCCCTCGCCACCGGTCTTCCCTTCCACTTCACCCTGTACTCGCCCTAGTATCCGTCACCAACATCACATCACCACCTCCACCATCACCACCTCCCATCATCATCATCAATCATCATCATCATCAAAAAATAACATCACCATCAACAGCACCAACCCTCACTACCACCACAAACACCACTACCACTACCCCCATCACCATCACCATCCACCACAATCACCATCATCACTTTTAACCACGCTATATTTTTCTCTCGATCTTCTTTCCCACAATTATCACTCCCCCATTACCACCACTGTCCCCTCCACTCTCCCTGTGTGGTAGGGGGGTTGGGTAGTGGAGGTGTCAGTGCTGTAGCCTTTTTTTCTTATTTTTTCTTTTTCTTCTTCTTTCCGTGTCTTGGCTTCGTTTGTCGTACCTTGGACGCTTTGAGCTTCAACGCGACTATGGTGTTTAAGATGATATTTCATGCTTGACTTTGCTCGACTTCCCTGTAAGTACGACTCTCTGCCAGGTGTTGCTTAACTTTGAGTTCGCGTTCTCTTTTTTTTTTTGTCGTCGTCGTAGTTGTTGGTGTTGGTGTTTCTGTTATCGTTTTTGTCGTTGTTGTTGTTGTCGTCTTTGTCGTCGTCGTCGTCGTCGTTGTATTTGTTGTGGTTATTGTTGTATTCGTTGCCGTCGTTGTAGTTGTTGTTATTGTTGTTATTGTTATAGTTGTTATTGTTGCAGATGTTGTTTTAGTTTGAGGTTAGAGTTGCTCCGATAGTCCATTTTTGTTTATGATCAGATCAGAGTAAAGATTCTCAAAGTGTGTTTCTCTCGTAAAGAAGTCAAACTTTCTGTATTGTGTTGAGATTGTCATTCCCGTTGCGTAATAAACGGGGCGAGTAGACGGAAGACTGAATAGCACTCCAATCAGTTCTCTCGTATTTTGCAACGGACTCTCGCACGGACTCCATAAGTTGCAGAATTTGCAACTGGAGAAGTTTCAAAGTATTCGGGACGATTTTAATCAGAAGTCGATCGGAAACGTAGCTTTGTCCTGTTGCTTAATACCTATTCAACCTGGAGAAACTCCCCCCTTCCTATTATTCTCCCATCTCCCCCTAGCCTCTCCCTCTCCCATGCCCCTCACTCTACACACCCTGGACCCGCTGGCCCTTCACTCTACTTCCCCTGGCCCCTCCCTCTACGCCCCTGGCCCTCCTCTCCCGCCCCCCTTGGCTCCTCCGTCTCCCCCCTGGCCCCTCCCCCCCCCTATTTTCTCTTACCCCAGTAGACGTCAGAAGCAGCGCCCGCAGGTGGTCAAGTGCGCACCGGGAACCAACCACTCGATCGCAACCTCCGGGGCGCCCACTGGTGACATGCACGCGGCCCCTTTCTTTTTATTGCAGCTCGCCAAAGCTCCTCGCTGGCGGGTGGGGTGGTGGTGGGTAGGGGGTTGGCGGGCTGCGGGAGGGGAGAGGGGGAGAGGGGTTGAAGGGTAGTAGGGTAGTAGGGTAGGAGGGGAGGAGGGGAGGAAGAAGAGGGTCTCTGGGAGTGTGTTGCAGTCCGGTTCCGACGTTTATATGCTTTGCCTTGCCTCTATTTTTTTTGTTTTGTTTTATACTTTTTCTATTTTTTTCTTTTTCTTTTTGCTTTAGTTGAAGGGTGTTACAGGCGGACGCATTCGAGTCGCGGTCCATTTAGTCTTGCTGGAGCGGCGGGGATGCGGTGCCGAACGCGGGTGTGATGTCGAGTGGATGGCACTACGGCGGCACTCGCGATGACATGGCGTTGAATTCGGATTGTAGGTGTGGTTGTTTTTCTCTCTCTTATTTTCTTCACTGGAGAAAATTGGCCGGTATTCTGTCTGCATTCCTTCCGTGTATTTTTTTTCGTTTTTTTATTAGATGGTTCAATATCGTTTGTTGTTGTGGCAGTTTTTTTTCTTTGCTGGTAAACTGAAGGTGTTGTTTGTTTGTGTGCTTCAAAGCTATGTTCATTGGAATGTGTGAGTTTTGAGATTTTATGTTCTGTCTGTTTATGATGAAGAGGTCAGCAGATAGATGTGTATCGACATGGAGAGAGAAATAGATGGAGAGATAAAGAGAAAGTGCCCAT
>NW_020869964.1:839522-854522 GCF_003789085.1 Penaeus vannamei
CCCGCCCTGATTCCTCTCCGCATCCCTGGGAGAGAGGGGGGGGTGGAAGTTATCGCAACTTTGTCGTTTTGTCGTGCCGTCCCACAATCACGTCCGCTTGATAAGGTAAATGAAACGAAAATGGTGATGTGGGTCTCTTGTGTGTTTGTGTGTATGTGAGTGTGTGTGTAGTGTGTGTGTGCGTTTGCGTGTGCGTGTGTGTGTGTGAGTGTTTGTCTTTGTGTTTGTGTTTCTGTGACTGTGTGCGTGTTTGTGTACGCACTGGTATTGATTTATTAATATTTCCAATTTCCACCGAATCCTCGTTTTAATGATGTTTCCCTTTCTCTTTGCAGGTATTGCGAGCCTTGACTTGTCCTGCTGCTTCGTAGAGTGAGTTCGAAATTACAGTCTGTTGGGAGAGGGAGAGAAGAGAGGAAGAGGAAGGTGAAAATCGGGGAAGGAAGATGGAAGGATGATATAAATGGGCATTTAAGACGTCGGGATGAGGCAGGAGATAGGTCGTAGGTGCGGCTGAGGTAAGCACCTGCAGAAGGGAGCAGACGAATCAAAGGGAATGAGGATACAGACGAAAAGGTGGACAAGAAGCATCATACATCTGTTGTTGCATGAGGAAGGTCAAAATATAGAAGCTTGGGGGAAGAGTGGGTTCTCTCTGCTCTATCTACGTTTTTTTTTATTTCCTTCCTTTCTCCCTTTCTCCTTCCGTCTTCCTCCCTTCTCTTTCTATCATTTGGCTTTCCTTTCCTTCTCTCATCCCTTTATTTTCTTTCCCCAACCGAGCCGGGCAGACAGACAGGCAAGAAATACAAGGAGCCCGGGATCTTGCCTCCCTCTCCTACCCTCCTCCCCACCCCGCCCCCCGGAGCTTGATGGCTGATAAGCGAGAGATTCGGCTGTATTTTATGATCCCAGTAAACTCAGTCGTTATAGATAGATATTTCTTCATAAAGCCCGAATTACTTGTTTTTGGGAATATTTATACGCTATCTGGCCGAGCAATTATTTGACTTGGGGGGGAAAATATGACGCGGAAGAGTTGCGCTCTCGCTGCCACTGTGTCTGTTCCTGTTGCTATTTATGTTGCTGTGTCTGTTGCTGTGGGTAATGCCGATGCTGTTGCTATTTCTGTTACTGTTGCTGTAGTTGTTCCTGTTGCTGTGGCTGATGCTGTGATTGTTTTTTGTGGTTGTGGCTAATGCCGATGCTGTTGCTATTTCTGTTCCTGTTGCTGTGGCTGATGCTGTGATTGTTTATGTGGTTGTGGCTAATGCTGATGTTGTTGCTGTTATTGTTGCTGTGGTTGTTTTTGTTGCCGTGGATGACGATGATGCTGTGGCTGTTACTGTTGTTGTTGAAGTGCGATGCTGCTGAGAATGTCCTCTCTCCTTTCCCTTTTCTACGTTGAGGGGATTAGGGAAGAGAGGAGGGGAATGGGTAAGAAGAGGGGAGTAGGGAGGGAAGGAAGGAGGGTGAAGGGAAGAAGAGAGAGAGAGAGAAGAAAGTAAGGAAGGAAGGAATGATAAAGAAAAGGGAAACGAGTTCTGGTTGTAGTGGGGATCAGAGAGAGTCTGTGCCGTAGGATGAAAAGGCTGACAGCAGATGAAGTGGTGGTTCCTCCGCTTGGAAGCAGTGGTCAAGTAGGAGGAGCAGGTAGCCTTAGGCGGTAATCCTACAGAAGGGGCAGGGAGGGAAGAGTGAGGGAAAGATAGGGATAGAGGGAGGGAGACATAAGGAAAGAGTGGAGTTGTGTAAGAGGGAGGGAGAGTTAGGGTAAGAGGGAGAGAGCGAGAGGGAAGATGGGGAGAGGGTGAAAGACGGTGGAAGAGATTAGGAAAAAGGGAGGGAGCGAAATGGGAAGGGGGAAACAGACAGAGAGAGAGAGAAAGAGAAAGGGGAAGGGGAAGCAGAGAGTTAGAATGCAGTGAGGGAGAGAAAAGGAAGACAGAGACATATACACAACAGTAGAAGGACATCTGTATGTGGGCTCACTGGGTATTTATCCTTTTTTATGCGGATGAGGCTGAAGTGTGGGCGCCGTCCTTGATGTGGTATGATGTCGTGATGATGTAATTGCTGTGGTTTGTAAGTTTGTATAGCATGCCAAGGTTAGCAGGTCTTACTGGGCGCAAAATAATTCCGAGTTTTGGCCCTGAGATAGGCGCCATTTATGCAAGACTCGTTGTTATATGAATGGAGAGAACTATGCAAATGGCGTACTTATCTCCTTAAAAAAAATGGCAATGATAAATGAACTATACATGCATTATACCCTAAGGAAATATACGGGACAGGAAGGAGCGAGTTGATTTGATCGGCTGATTAAGAAGTCGTAGAAAATCTGCACCTTTCGTCGAAGCGAGAAGCCCGGTAGCTTTACGCCTCAACGCGAGCCGATCCATCACACGCACACTCGTCCAGAGCTGCGTGTTTAACGACCTCGGGATTTATAGTTGATCGTTTGCGGTTGATTCAAAATGTGTTCCTCCCTCCTGGCCGCCCCCGCCCCCTCTCTCCGCCCCCCCCCCTCTCTACCTTACGTCCCCACCGTCTCCTCTTCAATTTACCCCTTTACCCCTTCTTGTCTCTTCTAAATCCTCTTCCCCTTCTTTGTTTCCCTCTCACTCCCTGTCTGCCCGTCTTATTTCTCTTTTCCTCTAACCCTTTCCCCTTCCCCCTTCCCCTAAATCCTCCCCCCCTTCCCATCCCTTCTTGTCCCCCTCCTCTTCCATTCAACATCCATTCCCTTTCAGTTCCCATTTCCATACGATGCCCCTTGCTCCTTGCCTTTTCCTCCTCCTATTTAGGTAGCAGAAAGGAGCAGAAAAGTTAATAGAATCATCTACGGATCGATGGGGCGTCGAGGAGGAGGAGAGGAGGAGGAGGAGGAGGAGGAGAGGAGGGGGAGGAGGAGGAGGAGAGGAGGAGGGGGGGAGAGGGAGGGGGGAGGAGGAGCATCAACAACAACAACAACAACAACAACGCTGTGACCAGAGGAATCGCCAACACGCCCACTCTCCTGCGGCCTGTCCTGGGCGCGCCGTGACGCGTGAGGCCGAGGGGCGGTTACCTGCCCTCGGGACGACCTGGGACACGCATGGCGCTCTCGGGACGTGCGGGCGACGTGTGAGTGACAATTGGATATGTTGGAGGCCGTCGGAGGAGTACGCGGGTGTAGCGGTGGCATCAGTGGATAATGTTATACACACACACACGATCACGCACACACGCACACGCAACACGCACTCGCACTCGCACTCGCAACACCACCACACACACACACACACACACACACACACACACCACACACACACACACACACACACACACACACACCACACACACACACACACACACAGTAACAGTACATACTCCTATAAATACCCAGACGCCCGCACGTTTTCCTACGTCTGTTTGTATGTGTGTCGGCGCGTATGCATACACCGCGTGTATGCATATTTATATTGACAATATCTCGCGTGCTATCCCAGGCGGCCCGGCCATCGCGTCCCCCGTCGAGATTAGTTCTGTCAACGCGGGGAAACTAGGAGATCTGAGGCGGCGGAGGAAGCGCGAATTTGCATCTCGCGGTAATGGCGCGCGAGGGGGAGACTGTGCGAATCGGAGGGTCGCTCGCTATCTGCGTCGGCGAATGACGTACGCGCGAGTGCAAGTTGCAACGAGGCTAATGGTAGCGGTTGTGGTGGTTAGGGAAAGGGAGAGGGAGGTGGGGAGGGAGAGGGAAGGGAAGGGAAGAAGGAGGGAGGACGGGAGCGTCAAGTTTGTCTAAATGGATTAGGTCTTAAGTTGTCCCGAAAAGTTCCCTCAGGGAGACCACACAAACACAACACTATCTCTTTCTCCTCTCTCTCTCGCTCTCTCTCTCTCTCTCTCTCTCTCTCTCTCTCTCTCTCTCTCTTCTCTCTCTCTCTCTCTCTCTCTCTCTCTCTCTCTCCCTCCCTCCCTCCCTCCCTCTCCTCCCTCTTCCTCTCCTCTCTCCCTCTCCCTCTCCCTCTCCCTCTGCTCCTTCCTCTCTCCCTCGTCTCCCTCCTTCCCTCCCTCCTTCCCTCCCTTCCCCCCCCGCTCTCTCCCTCTCTCTCTCTCTCTCTCCCTCCCTTCTCTCTCCTCTCTCCTCTCTCTCTCTCTTCTCTCTCTCTCTCTCTCTCTCTCTCTTCTCTCTCTCTCTCTCTCTCTCTCTCTCTCTCTCTTTCTCTCTCTCTCTCTCTCTCTCTCTCTCTCTTCTCTCTCTCTCTCTCTCTCTCCTCTCTCTCTCTCTCTTCTCTCTCTCTCTCTCTCTACACACACACACACACCACACACACACACACACACACACACACACACACCACACACACACACACACACACACACCACACACACACCACACATCACACACACAAGTGAGTACCCTGGATCCCCCCCTCATTCCCCCTATTTTTGCCGGTTAATTCTTGCTCCCCGAACCCCCGCTTCCGGGCTGTTCCTTTCTCTACCCCCCCCCCCCCGCCCCACTCCCGGCTGTTTTTTTTTTTTTTTTCTTTTTTTTTTTGTCCCCCCACCCCCGCTTTCCTTTCTCCAGCCCCCTCCCCCGGCTGTTCCTTTCTCCAGCCCCCTCCCCCCGGCTGTTCCTTTCTCCAGCCCCCTCCCGGCTGTTCCTTTCTCCACCCCCCCCCCTCTCTCGTAGCTGTCACTCAGTTCGTATTGTGGGCACGCCGCTCGTCCCCTCAGCTGACAGATACATTTACTCCTGTCATTGATCGCTATGCCGGGCGTGGTATTAGCGAAAGGAAGGGAATAAAATGGGGGGAGGGGGGCAAGGAGAGGAGGAGGGATAGGGAAGGGAGTGAGAAATGTGAAGTAAAAGTGAGAAATAGGAAGGCAAAAGGAGGGAGGAGGAGGAGAGATGGGGAAAGCAAGGAGAGGAGGAGAGAAAAAGAGATAGGGGGAGAAAGAGAGATGAGGAGAGAAAAAGAGATTGGAGAGAAATGGGAGAGGAAAAGAGATGGGGAGAGAAGATAGATTGAGGAGGAGAACATATGAAGAGAAAAAGAGATGGGAAATGATTAATTTGGTCGCGAGCGCTATTAGGGAGCCGGCATTTCATCACAGCGGGGAGGGTCGGTTTTCGCTCTCTCGTCGTGGGAGTTTTTCTCTTGTTCGTCTTCGTATTTCTTGTCGTTTTTTTAGTAATTGGGGAGTCGAAAACTTTCAGATTATTTTTACGGTAGACGGGAAATTTTGTTTAAAATGAGAATATTTGTTTTTATTGAGAACATGAAAAGACGAGTTGAAATAGTTTTATCGTCAAGACTTGGACACTTAACCGCCGAAGATTTATTTCTAGTAGAAATAACGAAGCGAAAACAAACGATAGAAGAAAAAATAATGTCGGTAAAAGTTACGACCTGCCCAGCCCGTTCCCGACGCCTGCTTAACACAAAATTTACACCAGAAAGGAAAAAAAAGGGAAAGGCAAAAATTAGGAGAGACAAACCGGTGGAAACCAATCCCGCACAAGTGTTAACAAGCCAGCGTGTCTTTGTTTTTTCCTTCCTTTCTTTCCTTATTTTTTCTCTTTGCCTGTTTATCTTTGTGTTTTTTGTTGTACCGCCCGCCACTGTAAGCCATCGTTTTTGGGTGTACCATCTGTGAAACTGCTGTATTATTACCCTTTAGACTCTTGTTTGCATACACTTGTGAATATTTGTTTTCCTGTCGCCGTGAGTTCTCTGTTTGTTGCACCTGTGTAAATTAGTCTATCCAAATATATTTGAACAGCTGTTTGCCCTCCTACCTGTAGACCCTCCTCCTTCAAGCCCTCCCGAGGTGAAACTTCGACTGCCAGGCCTTTGATTGGTCGCCTTCCTGGGAAACGCCATTTCGCATTTTTAAAGTTTAATCTTGCGAAGTTTAATATCCTGACTTTCTTTTTTTTTACAGTGTGTCAATTCTCAATATCTCAGCGTGTTGCGTGTTTTGCTTTTTCATTGTAAAACCTTCTTTCTTCTTTTGATTTTGATAAGTCTTTCTCTAAGAAATTATTTTTTTTGCTTATATATAAAAGATCGCATCCTGTAAGGTATGATTCATGAGTGACTGTGAATGTAAATAAACAGACGCCGTTCTTGCGCATGTTGTACCTGCACAATCACAGGCTTTGTTTGGGAAATAAGTTGTTAGTCAAGGTCGCTCGTTGTTTGGCATTTCTTTGTGCATCTGGTTTCGCGATTTTTTCTTTTCTGATTTGGAAAAGATATTAATCGTCCGTGTTTTGCGACTTTTCTTCCGTGTGTGTTTTTATTCTCTTTGTTGTCTGTTTTTTTTCGCTCTTTTTTTTGCGTACCTTTTTTTTTTTTTTTTTTTTTTTTCGTGGTTAGAGTGCCTCCCGGGTGGCATCGACGTAGGAGGGAGTAGGCAGACTACAAGGACGAAACGACTGAAGACAGACAATGTGAAAAAACAGT
The DNA here is from genome assembly GCF_003789085.1 of Penaeus vannamei. Lineage (NCBI taxonomy): Eukaryota > Metazoa > Arthropoda > Malacostraca > Decapoda > Penaeidae > Penaeus > Penaeus vannamei. Next base: position 845,987 of record NW_020869964.1, read on the forward strand.
GAGAATCTACAAGAGGACACGGTTTAATGACAGCGAACGAGGAGAGAAATGAGTGATAAAAAACATGAGCAACAGCCATGTGGACCGACGTCAAGGGATCGTTCATATCTTGCATTTCTCCCTGTTGCGGATTTTGACCTTTTGTCCACCTCTTCTTTTCCGCTCGTTTAATCCGTCCCATTTCTTTCGTTCTTCGTCTGTTCGCTTTCGACTCGTTACCGTCCTCGCGTTTCCAGTAAAGTCGCTTTTTGTTTTATTCCCGAACTATCGCTGCAGAGTCCTTTCGAGAATTGGAGAGGTCCACTGCGCCGCTGGAGAATGACAATGCCGGGGACATTGTTACTGTAGTGTCATATATATAGTAGTATATATTATATAATGATATTATTAGTATGCACCTATATATATATATAGTATTATATTATATATATAATTTTATATTTATAATATTACATATAACTATTATATAGTTAAATTAATCTAAATATATATTGCGTTTAGATTTTCTGATGAGTAACATTGCGAGGAAGAGGAGCGAGTCTGAATGCCTCTTTCAATATGGGTCTTAATATGTATCATTTTTAAGCCTCTGCCCGAATTTACTGCATAAATTAAAGAAAGAAAGTCTCTTCTTCTCTCTTTCTCGTCTCTCTTCTGCCTCTCCTCTCTGCTCTCTCTCTCTCTTCTCTCTCTGCGTCCTCTCTCTCTCCTCGTCTCTCTTCATCTCTGCTCTCTTCTCCTCCTCCTCCCTCCCTCCCTCCCTCTCTCTCTGCCTCTCCCTCACCACCCTTGCTCCACTCCTTCCCTTCTCTCCTTTCCCCCCCTCTCCCTCTTCCCTCTCCCTTCTCCCTCTCCCTCTCCCTCTCTCTATTCCTCTCCGCCCTCCTCTCTCTCTCCTCTCTCCTCTTCCTCTCTCTCTCTCTCTCTCTCTCTTCTCTCTACTCCTCTGCTCTCTCTTTCTCTCCTTCTACTCTCTCTCTCTCGATCCTACTCTCTCTCTCCAGTGCTCCTTCTCCTACTTGCTCTCTCTCTCTTCTTCTGTCTCCTCATCTTCTCTTCGTCTTACTCTCGATCTCTCGTCTCTCCCTCAATCCTCCTGCCTCCCTTCCACCGTCCTCCCTTCGCTCCTGCCCTCCCTTATCCTACCCCCCTTTCCCCCAATCCGTTTTCGCATTTCTTCTCTCTTGCTCGCTTCCCCTCCTCTCCTCCCATGTCCCTTTCCTTCTCCCCCTCATCCATCCTCGCTTTCTCTTCGCTCCCCTCTTTCGCTTACATTCTGTTTCCCCCATCCCCTTGCCCGCTTTTTCCTTACCCTATTCTCCATTCTTCAAACCCCATCCCTTTTCACCCGTCCGCTCTTTTCGCTGGGGGACTTCTTTCCTCCTTATCCCACCACTAGTGTCAGCATACCCTTCCTTCTTTGATCTTGTTCCCCCTAACTTCCCATTTCCCTCATTGTTACCCTTACCATCTTTTACCTCTCCACCCTTTCCCCTACCCAACCACTTAGCCCTCTCGTCTGCTCCTTCCTCCCCTTACCCATCCCCTACCCACCCCTAGCCTCTCTCTCTGCCCCTCCTATCTCTTCTCCCCTTACCTCTATCCCCCTACCTCTCCTTTCCCTCCTCCTCTCCTCGCCTCGCATCCTTCTCCTACCGCCGCGCTCCCCATCCCTACCTCTCTCCCTCGCTTCCTTCTCTGCTATACCCCGCCCCCCCCTGGCCATTATCGTCTTCTTATCTGTTCCACCGGCGCCTGAATCACTTCGTGACCATAGACGAGAGAAATATCGTAACTACTTAAATCTTATCCTTGTCTTGAAGTGTGCTCTCCCTCACCTCTCTTCTCCTTGTCGTCCGCCTTCATCCTTTCCTACCCGTATTTGTCTTTCTCCTTCACCTTCTTCCTCCTCCACCTCCTCTGTGTGTCACTCCTGGCCTTTGCCGTCTCCGTTTGCCTCCTGCCACATCCTCCCCTTCCTCTCTCCTCTTCGTGCGCTCGCTCTTTCCTCCTCTCTCACATTCCTCCTCCTCACATCCTCCTCCTCCTCCCCACATCCTCCTCCTCTCCTCCACTCCTCCTCCCACATCCTCCCCTTCCCCTCCTTCTCTCTCTCCAAAACTCCCTCCTCCTTCCTCCTCTCCTCCACATCCTCTCTTCCTCCTCCTCCACATCTCCCTCTATCCATCCACATCCTCCTCCCTCCTCCTCCATCGGCCACCTCCCGGCCCATATAATCCGCCGCTGGGAATCCATCCCAAATTCACGACTAATGCGGTCCACGATTTCCGGATTTAAGAGTTGGTAAGGGAGGGGATAGCGATTGGAGGAGAGAAAGTAATGGGAAAAGGTATAATAGAGACGAGATGTAGAAGTGGAAGTATTTGCGGTAAGTGAGTTAAATGGAGGACGACGGAGGAAGTATCTGGAGCTGTAGAAAGATTCTTGAGAAAGGAGAAAGGTACAAGTATGGAGGTGTAGAGATGTGGATAGGGAATGGAAACTGGAATAAGCTATTGCGAGGAGGGTCAGTAACAGGTAAGGAAGATGGTGAAGGAGGAGGGATGCAAAGGAAAAAGGCTTTCCTTATCTATATATATATGAGAAGAAAGGGAAAGGGGTGGGTCAGAAAATCGGGTACCAGTGCGGGAGGGTAATGGAAGGGAAGCAGAAGAGGGGGGGGGTGGTCAGTGCCAGAAGAAGAAAAAAGAAGAGACGAAGACGAAGACGAGACGAGGAGGAGGAGAATGGAGTAGGAAAGGGGAAAAGAACGTTTTCATACATATTCTAGAGGCATTTTAAAGCATTCGTCGGCAAGTCGTGTAAAGTCATGATATGATGATTGCAGAACTTGTGGCCAAAAATATCTTCTATTTTGGAGGATGTCTTGGGTTTACATGGTACCTCCAGGTTTGTTCACAGCTAATATTGATAATCCTCCAGGCTAATGTACGTGTTTTTAAATAGATAGAAGGGAAGAGATTAATTGGCCTCGCCTCATTTCTTATCAGTGCCAATTCTTATCCACATACGGCGTCTCTAGTACTTATGCCGATTCGTTTGCTGTTGCACATTGCATCACATTACCATCTGGCAGAGTTTCGCCTGGCAGATGATGAGCTTCGACCTGCCCCGCCCGCAAATCAGGTGCAATCACAGCCCAATGAGCGCTCGACGCCCACTCATCCAGTCAGTGTGTATGATTCGCCGGTCACTCGGCCAATCAGGAGCCGCATCTGCTGCCCAATTATCTGCCGGGGCCAAGGGAGCACATACACGCCCACGTATTGCGCCATTCGATTAAAACGAGAGCCCGTCCCCCCCCCAACCCAACCCACCCCCACACTTGCGTCGTCGGATGGCACAGTTGGACTCCCGCGCCCACGGAGGGAACATGCCTGCTTAGACTTTCCACGTGGCCAGTGAAAGGAAGAGAGGGAGGGAGGTTGGGGGGAGGTGGGGGAAGGAGAATATATATATATATATATATATAATATATATATATATATATATATATATATATATATATATATATATATAATATAATACACCACATACACACATATATTTAGAGATGTGTGTCAAAGAGAGCGAGGGATGAATGGTAGGCAGCATAGTGAAAGTAATGAGGGAGGCGAGGGGGATGAAAGAGGTTTTTGTTCCCCTCGCCAGCCTTCCCTCGACCTAGTCAATATTTGGCCGGTGCCGCCTTGGCCACGCCGGCCGTCGCCCTGAAGGATGGGTTGGGCGGGGGCGAAGGCGGGGGCGTTGGCGGGCGTCGGAAGGAGGAGGAGGAGGAGGTGGTGGAGGTGGAGGTGGAGGTGGAAAAAGAAAGAAAATAAGGAAGGAAGAGGTGGAGGAAGAGGAAGAAAGAAAATAAGCAAGGATGGAAGAAAGAAGAAAGGAGGAAGGAGGGAGTAGGAGGAAAAAGGAGCAGGAGCAGGAGGAGGAGGAGGTCTGGGCGATGGGTTTTTATGCCCGTGGCTGGCTGTGGCTGCCGCCGCGTGGAAAATTCATGGCGGAGACATGAATTAGGGATTTGTAACAGAATGAAGTGACAAGGAAAGGCGAAAGGGAAATGAGATGGAGAAGGAATAAAGAGACTAAAGAAATGGAAATAAGGTAAAGAGAATTGAATTCACCGTAAAGATCCCTCGGTACTGTGATGTAAAGAAGAGAGAGAAAAAGAAATAAGAGGAGAGGAAAATACGAAAAGAAAGCCGGGTCGTAATGGAAGATTTTCTCCCTTTGTTGCATGTTTCTATTCAGGTTCGGCTGGACGGCTGCGATAGTGTGATGGGGCGAGAGCCTCCGGGCGAGTGGCAGGGCCCGGGTCGCGCCTCGTGTCTCCTGCCGGCGCGGAGGAGGCAGGAGGAGGCCGGCGGAGGGGACGGCCTCGGCGGCGCGCGTGATTTAACCCAATTCGCGCCGTATCTGTGGCACCTCGTCGCCGCTCCAGGGCAGGCCGGACGGGTCCTGTGCGCGAATATTTTCCATGGGCGTCTCTCTCTCTCTCTCTCTCTCTCTCTCTCTCTCTCTCTCTCTCTCTCTCTCTCTCTCTCTCTCTCTCTCTCTCTCTCTCTCTCTCTCTCTCTCTCTCTCTCTCTCTCTCTCTCTCCTCTCCTCTCCCTCTCCCTCTCCCTCTCCTCTCTCTCTCTCTCTCTCTCTCTCTCTCTCTCTCTCTTCTCTGGCTCTTCTCTCTCTCTCTCTCTCTCTCTCTCTCTCTCTCTCTCTCTCTCTCTCGTGTGTATGTGTGTGTGTGAGAGAAAGAGAGAGATTCTGTCTGTATATGTACCTGTGCATATGTCTCTGCCTGTGTGTGTCTGTACACCAGATAATTTCTTCTTGTGTATCGATAAGTGGATGCCGAGTATAGGTCCGTGCGTGCGTGCGTGCGTGCGTGCGTGCCCGGCTGTTCCCGTGATTGTTTGTGTGTCTGTGCCCCGGCAACACAGCATGAAGAGAGTCCCAATAAACGTGCGCGTAGAGAGCGCCCAAGAAAATAGGTTTCCGTCCAAAACGATTAATTAAGAGACCGGCCTTGTGTATTTTGTTTCCCGGCCGGGATAACGTGTCAATATTTACCGCCAGCTTTGTCCTGGGCCGCCTCCGCGTGGGGCGCAGGAGAGGAGGAAAGGGGAAGGGCGGGGAGCGAAGGTCACGGATGGCGGAGGCGGAAGGGAAGGGGCGAAGGAAGAGAGGAGAGAAGACGAATGGAAGGATATTGACAGGAAGCGAAGGGCGAAGTAACTCAAAGCAAGAATAAGATCGAGGAAAGGGGGTAGCCGAGGGGAGAAGAGGGAAGGAAGATGATATTAAGGAAAAGGTAATGGAGAAAGGGTCGGAGGTAAATGTAGAAGCAGAGGCAGAAACACAGACACAGAGAAGGTGAGGAAAACATAGACTTTGATGAAGAAGCCGCGCAGGAAAGAGAGAGAAATGAAGAAGGGGGTGAGCGAACGAGAGAGGGAAAGGTAATCAGAACAGAGAAGTGAAGATGGAAATAGAAAGAGATAACGTGAAGATGTGAAGAAGGGGGTGAGCGAACGAAAGAGGGAAAGGTAATCAGAACAGAGAATTGAAGATAGTAATAGAAAGAGATAACGGCTGCGGTAAAAGGACAAACATTAGCGCAAAGACACGAATGCATGAGTCACCACCAAAGCTGATTGTAACCGGTTGAATAGATAATCCAATCGATTCGTTGGATTAGCTTCTCATCCTCTACTTGTTCCGTTTCTCAGCTGCCTTTTGCATTCTCTTCCTCGTCTTTTTTTCTCCATTCCTTGTTTGCCTTTCTCGCTACTTTGCTTATTTCCATTTCGTCCTTTCCCTTCTCCGTATCCCCTTCTTACTCTTCCATCTTCACTTCCCTTTCTCTTTGCTCTTCCTACTTTGCCCTTCTTTCTCTCTCCCTTCCTCTATTCCCCTTCTTCCTATCCATTTCCCATTCTTCTCATTTTTCTCTTTCTCTATTTCCCTCCAATGCAATTTTTCCCTTCCCTTCCTTTCCCCAGTTTCCCTTTCCCATTTTTCCTTTCCCTTGCCTATTTTCCCATCTTCCTCTCATTTCCCCATTTCCCCTTCCTACTTTCCCTTTCCCATTCTTACTCTCCCTTGCCTATTTCCCCTCTTTCCTCTCCTTTCTCCATTTCCCCTTCCTTCTTTCGCTTTCCTGTTCTTACTCTCCCTTGCCTATTTTCCCTCCTTCCTCTCATTTCCCCATTTCCCCTTCCTACTTCCCCTTTCCTATTCTTACTCTCCCTTGCCTATTTTCCCTCCTTCCTCTCCTTTCCCCATTTCCCCTTCCTACTTTCCCTTTCCCATTCCTATTCTTACTCTCCATTGCCTATTTTCCCATCTCCCTCTCCTTTCCCCATTTCCCCTCCTTCCTATCCCTTGCCTATTTCCACCATTTCGTCTCCTTCCTCTCTTTCCCATTTCCCCTCCTTTCTCTCCCTTGCCTATTTTCCCATATCCCTCTCCTTTCCCCATTTCCCCTCCTTTCTCTCTCTTGCCTATTTTCCCTCTTTCCTCTCCTTTCCCCATTTCTATTTTCCCTCCTTCCTATCCTTTCTCAATTTCCCCTCCTTCATCTCCCTTGTCTATTTTCCCTCCTTCCTCTCATTTCCCCATTTCCCCTCCTTCCTCTCCCTTGCCTATTTTCCCATCTCCGTCTCCTTTCCCCATTGCCCCTCCTTCCTCTCCCTTGCCTATTTTTCCCTCCTTCCTCTCCTTTCCCCCCTCCTTCCTCTCATTTCGCCTATTTTCCCATCTCCCTCTCCTTTCCCCATTGCCCCTCCTTCCTCTCCCTTGCCTATTTTCCCTCCTTCCTCTCCTTTCCCCATTTCCCCGAACGCTCCCTGTGACCGAAGTATATGAATCTTAGATAGCACTGCACCCGAGCTGCGTCTGGTTGGGAAAGTTTTTTTCTTTTTTCTCTTCTTTTTTTGAGAGGGGGGGGGGTGTATTGATAATTCACGCGGTAATTGGCTTCAGGAGGGAACTGCAAATGACTCTGTTTCTTGCTTTTTTATGCTACGTGTGGGTTGGCTTTGATTTGCTTGCTTTGTTTTTGTTCTCATATTTTTTTTGTCTGGGAAATTAGGATGGTCTACGTAGTGGTACTTTTTTTCTTCATCTTCGGAGAGTTGTGGTGTGTGGGGGTCTGCGTGGGATGTGGGGTGTGGGGTCTTAGTGGAGTGTGGGGGTCTTAGTGGGCGTGGGTCTTAGTGGGGTGTGGGTGTGGGGGTCTTTGTGGGGTGGGGGTGTGGGTTTCTTTGTGTGGGAGGTGTCTTGGTGAGGGGTATGGGGGATCTCTGTGGGGGTGTGGGGGTGCGTGTGTCTTTGTGGGGTGTTGGAAGGTGGCTTTTTGGGTGTTGGTGTTTTGTCTTTGTCGGTTGTTTGTGGGGGATGTCGGGTGTATTTTTTGTAGGATGTGTGGGTGGATGTGGGAAGGTTGGGAATGTGATACTCGTCTTGTTATAAACAGTCATTGTTATTCAACATACAAGTAGGCTGTCAACCTATGAGTCATTCAGTAGACGAATAGGCAGTCAGTCAGGCAGCATGCAAGCTGTCATTCAGTCATTTAGTAAGTCAGCAAGCAAGTAGTCAGTCAGTCAGGCAGTGAGTCAGCAAGCAGTTAGTCAGTCAGTCAGTCAGTCAGTCAGCAAGCACGTAGTCAGTCATTTAATAAGTCTGCAAGCAAGTAGTCAGTCATTTAATGTCAGCAAGTAAGTAGTCGGTCATTTAGTAAGTCAGCAAGCAAGTAGCCAGTCATTGAGTAAGTCAGCAAGCAAATAATCTGTCAGTCAGTCACTCAAAGTCAGTCAGTCAGTCAGCCATGCAGCCAACCACGCGATCCGTACGAGTTCCTCTGAAGGAGTTACTCCGAGACCCTACAACTTCGCCGGGTGAGTCGAGGCATTTTCGTATTGATCAAAATCGGGTGAAGTTATTAGAGCGCGGTGTATGGTAATTATGGCGGTGGGTGTGCTGGGGGGAAGGGGGGGGGAGCGGGGATGGGGGAAAGGAGTGGGGGGGGGATTGGCGCATTAATTAAAGAGGGAAGAGATGCGGATCGAGGAGAGGAAGGGAGCCGGCGGGGCGGATTCGCCCTCTTGTGAAAGTCCTTTGGGTTTATTTTTCTCGGATTTATTATTTTTTCGGTTTATTTTTCTCGGATTTATTTATTTTTTGGTTTATTTTTTTATTTATTTTTTTCTCGTATGTTTATTTTTTCGGTTTATTTTTCTCGTCTTTTGTTGTTTTCTCGTATTTATTTCTTCTAGTTTTTTGATGGTGTCTTTCTCTCTTGCTTTCGAGTTGTGCATTGCGGGTCTTGGTTTTTACTTTTGGATTTGTTTTTGTTTTTGTTTCATTTGACTTTCTCTTCCCTTCTCTTTGTATTTCACGCTTTTTTCGGGGATAGATTAGGGAAAGCTATACAGACAAACACAGGGAAATAAAAGAAAAAAAGAAAAGGAAATAGCATACATGGGGAGTGTGGATTGGGAATTCAATTGTAGGAAGA
>NW_020869964.1:857022-914522 GCF_003789085.1 Penaeus vannamei
GTGTCTCAGGAGCCGAGCAGTGGTGCGGGATGCTGCAGCGGAGGCGAGAGGGAAAGAGAGGGAGAGAGGGAGGGAGGGAGACAGAGATGGTGACAGGCTGAGGCAGAGGCAGAGAGAGACAGGGACAGACAGAGACACAGACACAGACTGAGACACAGAGACAGACACAGACCAGACAGAGACAGGAGACACAGACACAGACACAGACAGAGACAGGAACACAGACACAGACACAGGCAGAGGCAGAGACAGAGACAGAAAGAGATAAAGACCGAGTCTGAGTCAGTCAGAGGGATATCCTCCCATAGGTTCTGTTCCAGCGTCGAGTGACGTAATCTGAAGATGCGTGGGATGAGTGTCCGTCGGACATTTCTCTAAGGGCGGTGCAGCTGTAGGAGTTGCAGGAGTCCTTGTTCCTGCTGAAGTTGTCGTAATGCTTAACGTCAGGGTACGGACTGGGCTGTTGGATATGGGTATTAGGAGCTGGGATACCAAATACGGCAAGTTGGGAGGGGAACACCCGTCTTGACATTAGACGGAAGACAGTTTGAGATATGGAGAATTGAAGTTGATAGAAATAGAAGCAGCATGAAATTAACGCAAAAGACGATTCACATGAAGGAGGTGGTAAGATGATGACAATCTCAGAATGCCGATTGACATGAAAATTGTTTCTGTCGAGCAATTTTACCTTTAGTAGTTCTAGCCCTAGGGAGGAAACGATGGTATCATTAACGAAGGTAGACATATAAATGATATATGATGTTATGTGTATGTATGTATGAATATATGTATGTATATACATACTTTTTCTTTTCTTTCTCTTTTCTTTATTAGTAATTAGTTTCTTCCTCCTCCTGCCCCCTACGCCCACTGGAAGCAAGAAGCACACTAAATTCATTCAAGGTTACACAGCCGAGGCGAGATGGCAAGATGGCGCTGGTGTGTGTGTTCCCGGCGGCAAATTGTGACATCAAGGCGATTTCGGCGGCCCTTAGAAGGAGTTTTGCTTCCCCCAAAGAAATTACTCGGGCGATTATCCAAAGTAGCTCTGAAGTTGACTGTTTGATAATTAGCCGAAAGCAAACACACAAATGGTTCAGAGTAAATAACTTCAAAAGGGCAGCTAAATGAAGCATCATCAAGGAGGAAATTTAACATGTGTGCTTACAAAACACTAAGTAAATAAAACATTCTTTGGGGATACCTTGGCCTTCGTATTTTACTCCCGTCAACAACTGTTTATTGGCAATATGTTTTTCTTGGTGTATTGAAAATCGGAAGGAATGTTTTTTATGAGAAATATTCTTTCTAGTGGATTTTTAGAATGGATTTTGATATGTCAGTTGGTCTAACGACACAGTGCGATTTTTTACTATTTCTAGTAATTCTATTATCTCTTGCGCAATTTTCTTCTTAAATTCCTGGATCTCTTTCTGCCCTGCCCATTCAAACTTCTTTTTTTGCGTTCTGTATTTTCTTTTTTCTTTATTTAGTTGACGTTCTCAAGGAGTTCGGGATACCAGGGAGGAATTTTGCCTTCCCTTGCGCAAGTGAAACGGTGAAAAAACCTTGGTAATTTTTGTATTTTTCTCAAGATCTGTATGAACTCCTCTCCCCCCCCTCCCCCCATACACAAACTATATATTATTTCCCTTTGCGCAGAGTTACCTTCTCTCTTCCTTACCTTTCTCTTGACTCCCCTCCTCTCCTCCCCTTCTCATTTCCCATTAAAAGTGTCACTTTCCTGCCCTTTTGCAGAAACTATCTCATCATGCTTCCATACCCCCACCTTCTCATGTGTAGAATGACCCCCCCTTCCCTCATTGCAGAAATCAGACTCCTCCTCCCCCTTGCAGAACCGCGTCCCCCTTTTGCAGAAACCTTCCCACTTTGCTGAAACTAAAGCAGAAGCTGCCCCACCCCCTTTTTGCGGAAAGTTGTCTGCTTCCTCTTGGCCCCGCGAGGAAACGGAGGCAAGACCCACAAGGAACAGGCGAAGTACAAGGGGGACGATAAAGCAGGTGACTGATGGAAAATGGATAAAACAAGTGTGGCAGGAAGTCGGGAATGACGGACTGGGAATGCGGGATGAAAGAGAACGGGAGAATTGAAGAGGTAATGGGAATGAATTAGGTAATTAGTGATGGTCAAGTAAGCGATGATAACGGAGAGAGGGAGATAACACGCTCGCGGGGAAGCGGGCGCGGAGAGGGCATCGATAATACGATTTGCATGTCTGGATGAACCCGGCGGGAAGGGGGGTGGAGGGGGGGAGTCGCGCCGGGTTTTCCTCCAAAGGGAGAGGCGGATGCGGGCGGAATGCAGCAATGGGCGCGTGAAGTGGTGCACGTGCACGCAAAGGAAGGAAGGTGGGTGGGTAGGGAGGGAGGGAGGTGAATGGGTAGGTAGGGAGGTAGGTAGGTGGACCAAGTCAGTCAGTCGGTCAGTCAGGCACAGCCAGAGAAAGAGGGACGGGGGGAGGGGAGAGAGGATAGGCGGAGGCCACAAAGCCACACATACTCACCTTCCCCAATCTTTCGCAGAAGCTAAAGTTTTTTTTTACCCCTCTCTCTCCCCCCAGTAATAAATGGCGCTTCATATTTGCGGCCGCTCGCTTGGAATTGTAGGCGCGCGGGGAATTATTTGGGCCTTATTGTTGTTTAAGACGGGGGTGGGGGGCAGGGGGGCCAGATTCACCCGCCTTTGTGGGGAGGAACGTAAAAATGCCGGCGGGACTCCCACTGATTTCGCGGCAGGATAAAGCGCCCGCACGCCTCCTTTTCTCGCCTTGCCTCTTCTCCTTTGTCTTTGGTTTTGCTCTTCCTTCTTCTTCTTCTTTAGCTTGGTGTTGCTATTCCCTTTTTCTTCTTTATCTTGGTTTTGCATTTTCTTCTTCTTCTTCATCTTGGTTTTGCTCTTCATATTTTATCTTGGTTTTCCTCTCCTTTTTTATTCATCTTGGTTTTACTCTCCTTTTTTCTTTATCTTGGTTTTGCTCCTCCTTCTTCTATCTAATCTTCCTTCTTTTTCCTTCTTCCTTGTGCTATTATTCTTCTCCCTTTTACTCTTACGTATTCTTTTTCTTCGTTTCGTCATATTTTGTGCCTGCCTCCTGGTCATCTTTCTCTTCTACCTTTTCTCGTCTTTTTCTGTTTCTCTTTCTCCCTTTTTGATTATCCTTGGTTTCTTACTCTACCTGTATTTCTTCTTTCTACTCTTCTTTTCTTCGTATGATGATAATGATGATGATAATAACAATAATGATAACAACAATTACAATAATTGTGATAAGAATAATAAATTTTGTAATGGTGATGATTATTTGGAAATTATGATAACAAGTATGGTGATTGTTTTTTTTTATTATAATGATTATTATATTTTATATTATTTTTGTTATTGTCGTCATCGTCGTCATCATCATCATCACCATCATCACCATCATTATCAATCCTCTCAAGATCTCTGTATACCATTTTCTTTCTTCATTTACATATTTATTAACTTATGTTTATCTTTAATTTGGCGTGTGTGCGTGTGTCCCCGCCTCCTCCCCCCTCCCCCATCTCCATCTCCCCATCCCCCTCTCCCCTCCCCCTCTCCCATCCCAGTACGCGTGGAAAATGCAGGTGCGAGAGGAGAGGAATGTGGAGAGTAGCCTGCGCGTGTACCTGCCTTGTGTAAGTGGATTACCTGATCGTCCGCGCGACTAGGTGGATGAGTCGTTAATTGGCTGATGGCATTAGAGAAAGTGTAATTGAGCATCAAGGCCCGGCTCTCCCCCAGGTGCAATGGTGGCTGCTGAATGGGCTTGTGGGGAGGAGGTGGTGGAGGCGACCCCGGGGTGCAGAGGGGGTCGGGGAAGAACAGGAGGAGGAGAAGAAGAAGAAAGAAAGAATCTCGTCCTTAAACGCCTCGCCGCCACGCCCTTGCTGTGTCGTTTTATCCTTCCTGCTCTACTCCCTACAACAGGGAATTTGTTGTTTGGCACTTTCTCCATCCTCATCTCGGGATTAAAGGGGCTTCCACCTGCTGGAGCCTCGCCCCCGCGGAGGCTGTCGACGGCCCCGTCAGGAGGAGGCGCAACTGCATCTCTCTCTTCTCTTCTCTTCTCTCTCGCTCTCTCACCCTCTTTCTCTTACTTTCCCTCTCCTTCTCTCCCTCCTCCCCTCCCTCCTTCTCTCCCTTCCTCCCTCTCTCCCTCCCCCAATCTCCTTCTTCCTCCCTCCCGCCTTTTCTCTTTCCTTACCTCCCTCTCCCATCCCCTCTCCCTCTTTTATTATTCTAGGCCTCTCTTTCTCTCTTTTTTCTATCTCTCTCATTCCATCTCTTATCGTCTTCGTTCTGCTCATTTTTCCCTTGCTCTTTCTCTCCCCTCCTTCGCTTCCATCGTCTTCTCTCCCTCCTCTCCTTTGCTCCATCTTCTCTCTGTTCCTGTATCCTTTCTCCTTTGCTCTATCTCCTTCTCTTCCTCTCTTCTTCACTCCATCTCCTCAATCTCCTCCACTCCATCTCTTCATTCTCTTATCCACTTCATCTCCTTCTCACTCCTTTGCTCCATCTTCTTACTCTCTCCTTCGCTCCATCCTTTCTCCTACCCTATATAATTCGTTCCTTCACTCCCTTTCCTTCATTATCTTCTCTACTCTCATTCGCTCCATCTTTCTCATCTATCTTCACCCACAGTCACTCGCCTAACCTTCTCTCCCTCTCTCCTTCGCCCCAGTATCCTTTTCTCGCTCCTCTCATTCGCTCCATCCCCTCCTCTTCTTCTCTCCTTCGCTCCATCCCCTCCTCTCCTTCGCTTTATCTTCTTCTCTCCATCTTTTCCTCTCCCTCTTTCCTTCGCTCCGTCCCCTCCTCTCCGCCCGCACTCGCACGGTGCCGAGTGAGTAGTTGAGCTTGTGAAGAAGACAGTTTAGCTCAAGTACCTCCCAAGTTTGGAGTTGATGAGCGCGGCCTCATAATTGGTCCCTCGGAGAAGGTTTCGGTCTTTGGTCTGGGACTCGGCTTGGTCTTGGCGTTCAGTTCTGGTATCCGATCTTTTTTTCTTGAGTTTGTGGTAGATACTCTTTTTTATTATTATTTCCTTCTCCGTTGAATTTCGTAACACGCGTTTGGTCTCTACTTCATTCTCGTTCCACCCATTACACCGTCACCGTCATCATTAGAGTATTGTTTTTATTTCAAGCTCTTTCTTCTCCTTCTCCTCCCCCTTCTATTCCTGTTTCCTCCTCCACCTCCCCTTCCTTCTTTTTCTTCTCCTATTCCTCCTCCTCCTTCGTCTCCTCCCTTTTCATTCTCCTCATCCTTCGTCTCCTCATCCTCAACCTCCATCACCACCTCCTCCTCCTCCTCCTCTGCCTCCATCGTCACATCCTTCTCCTTCCCCACCTCCTCCTTCTCCATCACCATCTCAAACTCCTCCTACTCCATCTCCCCCTCCTCCTTCCCCCCTCCTCCTCTCCTCCACCACCATTTCAAACTACTACTCCTCCTCCTCCCCCTCCTCCTCCTCCTCCTTCTCCACCAGCACCTCCTCAAACTCCTCCTCCTCCACCTCCCCCTGTACTCCTCCTCCTCCACCTCCCCCTCTCCTCCTCCTCCTCCTCCGTATTGACCTTCGAATTTCCATAAAGGTCCCTCTGGCCTTTAACCTACCTTTTTCACATTTGAATTCAGTCTTTTTTCCCCCTTTTCCCACCCGGCTCTTGATTCCTTACACTTCCTCGCCACCCCTTTTGCAGTTCAGCTTTCTATTTCTTTTTTATATTGTTGTCATTTCCTTGATCCGTTAATCGTTTTGCTTATATATATTTGTGTGTGTGTGTGTGTGTTTATAGTCTACGTTCTTTTATATTTTTATGTTCTTTTGTCTGTTTGTTCTTAAATCTTTTATATTTTGTTCTTTCATCTTTTTCTTCTTTTGAGCTTTTATGTTGTGTTCTTTTATCTTCAGCCTTCTTCAGTGATTATGTCTTGTCTCTTTCCTCTTCAATAACTGTCCTTTCCTCTCTTTCATTTCTCTCTTCTCTTTCGCTCATCTTATTTCCTATCATTTGCTACCTATCATTTTGCTTCGTCTTCTGTTCGCTCTGCCCTGCTTTCTTCTCTTGTGATATCTCTTCTCTTTTCTTTGTTTGGACTAATTTTCCTTTTTTTCCTTCACGTTGGTGCAATTTTACGCTTCATTTTTATTCTGCTTCATTATTCCGTTCTCGTTCTGTTTTTTATTTCTTACTTCCTTTTCGTCCTTCCTCTTCTTTCTTTCCCTTCCTTCCTTTCTTTTCTTTATACTTGTTCCTTTCTCCCTCCTTTCTTTCTCTTTCTTCCTTCCATCCTTAATTACTTTTTTTTCCTTCCTTCCAACTCTTCCTACCCGTTCCTTCTTTCAATCTCCAAGGTGCTTCCATCCTTTTCCTTAGCAGTTTCTTTGATCTTTTCCTCTTGTCCTTCCATTCTTCATTCCCTTTCCCCTCTTTCTTGCCACAGCACCTTCCCCTTCTCGTCTCCACCGAACCCCTCCCTCACTTCCCCCTTTTCCCAACCCCTTTCCCTTTCCCCCTTCCCCTTCCCCAACCTGTTCCCAACCCCTTTTCCCTCCTCTTCCCAACCTCTTTCCCCGTCCCCTCCCCCCTTTCCCCTACCCTCTTTTTCTTCTCGTCTCCACTTACCCCCCCCCCCCCCATTCCTTTTCCCCTTCCCGTCTCCATCGAACCCTTCCTCCCACTTCCTCTTTCCCGACCCGTCTCCACTTAACCCCTTTCCCTTCTGATCTCTATCGAACCCCTCCCTCCACTTCCCCTTCCCCTTCTCGTCTCCACCGAACCCCTCCCCCCACTTACCCTTCCCCTACCCGTCCCCACTTAACCCCCCCCCTCTTCTACTTCCCTACCCGAGATAGTGTGTTTACCTCGGACTCGGATGGGGTTTTATTGTTAAGTAAAACGTCCAGGCTCCGGCCGGGGAATGTTTTCGAGTGTTCGCGAAGCTTCGGGAATATGCGACGGTGGTGGCATAAACCGTTGCTGATAATGGGGCAGGGGGTCATCAGCCCTCCCCTTCCTCTTCGTCCTCTTTCTTCTCCTTCTTCTTCTTTTTCTTTGTTGTCTTCTCTTTCTTCTTCTTCTCTTCCTTTTTCTCTTCCTCCTCCTCCTCCTCCTCAATCTCCTCATCATCATAAAGAGATCAGTAGTTTTCCTCCATAATAAGGATGGCGATGATAGCTAGGAGAGAGAGAGAGCGAGTACTGACCAATAGGGAGGATAAGAAAAGTGAGGATGGGAGTGCGAGGATGAGAGGGAGAGTGAGAACGAGGAAGGATGTAGGACATGTGTGATTGATTTATCCCCCGCCTGTTTATTCATGAGCATGTATGTGCCGTGTATGTGTATTGATTCGGCCGTTCTTGCCTTTATCCTTGCCGGCAGCGCTTCCCCCTTCCAGTACAGCCGCGCCGGGTTGCAAGGATGGAATTTGCAACTTCTTTTGCGCGCCCCGAGCCCAAGCGAACTCCGCAGAACTCCGTGGGATGGGGTGAGAATCTTGCCGTTTAAAAGTAATTCGACAGACGGGATTACAGTGAAATTGTGAGGGATAGGGTTGTGGGGAGACTGTGAGGGATAGGGTTGTAGACTGAGGGATAGGGTTGCTGTGAGGACTGTGAGGGATAGGGTTCTGTGAGGGATAGGGTTGCTGGGAGACTGTGAGGGATAGAGACTGTGAGGATAGGGTTGTGGTGTGAGGGATAGGGTTGTGGTGAGACTGTGAGGGATAGGGTTGTGGGGAGACTGTGAGGGATAAAAGTACGGTTACGGTGATATTATAAGGAATAGGATTGCGATAATTTTATGAGAGTTGGGACGAAAGCATAAGGGATAGATTATGTGGGAAAGGCACTACTATTAGATTGTGAGGTAGAGAACTTCAGACAAGACTGGTATTTTTGCTTTCCTTGATGCAATGTTAATGTTGATGGCATTAGTGAGGATAATAATTGTTTTTGCCATTGTTGTTACAAATGATGATGAGTGTGGGAAAAGATTCAGCTCACAGGCCCTATTTTGACCACGTGACTGCATGGAATTAGATTGTGGGAAACATAATTTAAGCAACGTTGCATAACGTAGATATTATGTTTAATATTAAAGTATGCGCATGTACAGTTTACTAATATATAATATATATATATATATATATATATATATATATATATATATAATATATATACATATATACATATATATACATATATATACATATATACATATATATATATATATATATATATATATATATATATATATATATATATATATATATATATATATATATATATATATATATATATATATATACGTGCATGAACGTACGTGCCTACATGTACATAAAGATGAGTTGTGGCGGAAAAAATAGCAAAAGGCAGAGAAAGCGGTGGACTAAAGGCAGAAGAAGGAAGGGGCGAGAGGCGTTGGCGATGGCAGGGGAGTGATGGATAACGGGAAGGGGGAAAAACAGGGCCGATGAGAGGAGGGAGATGGCTATCAGGTGCAGATTGATTTTCTTTTCCTTTTGACCTCCGTCGCCATTAGTGCCATGATCATCATTAACGTCATGATCACCATTGTCGTCATGATCACCATTAACTTTATGATCACCATTAACGTCATGCTCACCATTGACGTCATGCTCACCATTAACGTCATGCTCACCATGTCATGCACCATTAACGTCATGCTCACCATTAACGTCATGTCATGCTCACCATTAACGTCATTAATCTCACCATTAACGTCATGCTCACCATTAACGTCATGCTCACCATTAACGTCATGCTCACCAACGTCATGCTCACCATTAACGTCATGATCATCCGTCATGCTCACCATTAAAAACGTCATGCTCACCATGCTCACCATTAACGTCATGCTCACCATTAACGTCATGCTCACCATTAAACGTCATGCTCACCATTCATGCTCACCATTAACGTCATGCTCACCATTAAAACGTCATGCTCACCATTAAAACGTCATGCTCACCATTAACCGTCATGCACCATCAACGTCATGCTCACCATTAACGTCATGCTCACCATTAACGTCATGATCACCATTAACGTCATGATCATCAACGTCATGCTCACCATTAAAACGTCATGCTCACCATTACGTCATGCTCACCATTAAAGTCTCACCATTAACGCTCACCATTAACGTCATGACTCACCATTAAAAACGCTCATGCCACCATTACCATGCGTCATGCTCACCATTAATGCTCACCATTAAAACGTCATGCTCACCATTCTCATGCTCATTAAAACGTCATGCTCACCATTAAAAACGTCATGCTCACCATTAACGTCATGCTCACCATTAACGTCATGCTCACCATTCATTCACCAAACGTCATGCTCACCATTAACGTCACTCACCATTAACGTCATGCTCACCATTCATGCTGCACCATCATGCTCACCATTAAAACGTCATGCTCACCATTAACGTAATGCTCACCGTCATACTCACCATTAACGCATGCTCACCATTAAAACGTCATGCTCACCATTAACGTCATGCTCACCATTAAAACGTCATGCTCACCATTAAAACGTCATGCTCACCATTAAAAACGTCATGCTCACCATTAAAAACGCTCACCATTAGCTCACCATTAACGTCATGCTCACCATTAAAACGTCATGCTCACCATTAAAACGTCATGTCACCATTAAAACGTCATGCTCACCATTAGCGTCATGCATTAACGTCATGATCACCATTACGTCATGCTCACCATTAAATCATGCTCACCATTCGTCATGATCACCATTAGCACCATTAACTCATGCTCACCATTAAACGTCATGCTCACCATTTTAAAACGTCATGCTCACCATTAACGTCATGCTCACCATTAAAACGTCATGCTCACCATTACGTCATGCTCACCATTAAAACGTTATCACCATTACTCACTCACTTCATGCTCCATTTTAAAACGTCATTCACCATTCGACCATAGCTCACCATTAAAACGTCATGCTCACCATTAACATGCTCACGTCATACGTCATGCTCACCATTAGTCATGCTCACCATTAAATGCTCACCATTAACGTCATGCACTACCATTAAAACGTCATGCTCACCATTAAAAACGTCATGCTCACCATTAAAACGTCTCACCATTAACGTCATGATCCATTAACGTCATGCTCACCATTAACGTCATGCTCACCATTAAAACGTCATGCCTCACCATTAAAACGTCATACTCACCATTAACGTCATGCTCACCATTAAACGTCCTCACTTAACGTCATGACCATCGTCATGCTCATTGTCATGTCATGCTCACCATTAAAAACGTCACCATTAACGTCTGCTCACACGTCATGCATACGTCATGCTCACCATTAAAACGTCATGTCTCACATTAAATCGTCATGCTCACCATTAGCGTCATGATGCCATTAACGTCATGCTCACCGTCATGATCACCATTAAACGTCATGCTCACCATTAAAATGTCAACCATTAGCATGAGTCATGCTCACCATTACCGTCAGATTAACGTCATGCGTCATGATCACATTAACGTCATGCTCACCATTAAAACGTCATGCTCACCATTAAATACTCACCATGCTCACCATTAACGCATGTCACCATTAAAACGTCATGCTCACCATTAAAATGCTCGTCATTCACCATTCACCGTCAATGATGGCGTCATGCCATTAACTTCATGCTCACCACGTCATGCCACCATTAGTCATGACCATTAAAACGTCATGCTGTCATGATCACCATTAGCATGATCACCATTAGCGTCATGATCACCATTAACGTCATGCTCACCATTAACGTCATGATCGCCGAAATCGCTAGAGAGAACAGAGGTATGGCGGCGACATATTGGAGCCGGGAGGTGATCTGTCATTTTCGTCGTCGGCGCCCCTGCTACACGGCGAGCGGTGCGCTGAAACGGGCAGTGTGGTTGCGTTTTTTTTTCACCATCAGTGTGATTGTCAGCGTCATTTGTATCGCCATGTCGTTAGCTTCATCTTCAGCTTATGCATCGTCAGGTGTGCTGGGAGCGTCAACGCCAGCAGCATATAATTCAACAAACCGCCAAATAAACCATCATCATCACCATCATCATCAAACACATTCCCGCCATTACCATTATCATCATCATCATCAAATGAGCACATCTGCAGGTGTAATATCCCTGAAATGCAACCAACGCGCCGTGCTTTGCAAGATGCAACTGAATCCATGGAACTGGTGAGAGGAGGTTTAGGGGGGAGGGCAGAGGGGGAGGCTTGGTTAGGGAGAGAGGTCACCCCCCTCTTCCCTGCACCTCGAAATTACCCCCTCCCCTGTCTCCCGAAACTCACGCCCCCCCCCCTGCTTCCAGAGGTCACCCTCCCCTCCCCCTGCTTCCAGAGGTCACCCTCCCCTTCCTCTGACCCCCAAAGGCCACCCCCTTCCCCTGCCCTCTGTAGGTTACCCCCTCCCCCTGCCCTCTATAGGTAACCCCCTTCCCCTGCCCCGTTGCCTTTGCTCTCATGACAGGTGTATGATTGCCCCCCCCCCCCGTTCCCCCCTCTCGCTCGTCAGCGCTCCATGACAGCGATGACTGGCGCTTGTGTTTGTTAGGTTGTTTAGGGGGAGGAGGGAGGCAAGGGAGGGGGGACGAAGGAGGAGAGGTGAAAGAGGAGGATGGGGAGGAGGAGAGAAGAGAAGGGTGATGGGAGAGAAGGAAGGGAGGGAGAGAGAAAAAGAGAGGAGGAATGAAGAAAAAAGTGAGGTAAGAAGGAGGGGAGTTATAGAAGGGGGCGAGGAAGAGATGAGGAAGGAGGTGGGGAAGAAAGGAAAAGTAGCAGAGGAGAGTGGGCAGTAGGGAAGTGAAATAGGAGGAGAGAAGGGTGAGAAGCAAAAGGAATAAAAGGAGATGAGAGGTTGGAGGAGGGAGGCGGGAAAGAGATGGAGGAGGAGGGGGGAACAGATGAAAAGTAGCAAGAGAGAGTAGGTATAAGGGAAGGGAAAGCGGGGAGGAAGGGGGAAGAGGAGGTGGAAAGGAGGAAGAGGGACGGGAGGGGCGAAGGGGGAAGGAAGCGGAGGGGATTGTTCAGAGCGGACCGAATGCTCTCCTTTGTGGCGTTGTCAGCCTGTGACGAGGAGTAATGAGGGGGTCCATTGGTTTATTTCTTGATGGGGAATTTGAATGTTGAGAGAGAGAGGGTGTTTGTTTTTGAGTTTTTTTTATACTTTTTTTTATGTTTTTAAGAGCTTGCCCTGGTTAATTGTTGCTTGCTTGGTGGGTGCTTCAGTCAGTCAGTTCGTTCTCTCTCTCTCTCACTCACTCACTCACTCACTCACTCACACTCACTCACTCACACTCATTTACTCACCCCTTCCTTCCCACTCTCTCTCTCCTTCTCTTCCTCGCTGTCTTATTCCCTCCCTCCCTTCCTCCCTCTCTCTCCTCTCTTTCTCTTTCTCCCTCTCCCTTTCGCTCTTTAGCCTCATCATATCTCGTCTCCCAAATTTCATCGGTGAATACGTGCTCGCTTGCGATAAATGTGGAGGCAGGTTATTTAAAGTTCTTTAGTGGAGCTTAAGCACCTTTGGATTATAGATTCAAGAAAGTTAGGTGTCTTCCCCAGTCCGCTCTCCCCTCTCCATATTTGATTAAAGCGGCAGAGTTGTGGTTTGAAGTTTCAAGTGTATCCAGATGGCTGCGTGTTCTTTTGCGGCCTGATTTAACCCCATATCTGCCTCGCCATCTCTCCCCCCCCTGAACCGAGGGTATGGCGCTGTGTGCATTTACCGGGTTGAGGTGTAATGGGTGGGTGAGGGAGTGGAATTCGTTCCACCATTACGAGGCGATTAGGCGCAAGTATAAGCGATGTCTTGGAATCACGCGGCGAGGATGAACCGCCATGATTACAGCATAAGGATCAATGAGGGCATAAGCACCACGAGGATATGACATTCGTTTCCCAATTATGACATGGTATGACGTGATAGGATTGCAGGTATCGGGATTCTGCGGAGAAACGAAGATGCATTCGACCTTGGCCGTGACCGAGGTTTCGCGACGTCCGGGCGTTCGGACCGAGGAGGTGAACACACTCGTCGGTTATTCTGCCGATTGTTGCAGAGTTGCACGACCCGGCGGGGGCGAAGAGGGCGCGAGGGGCAGAGGTGGCGGACGTAATCTCGGCGGCGCAGACAACTTAATAACGGCAGAGTATCTCATTATATTTAGATTCTGCTCCTCCATCCTGTCGGTTTTTCCTCGCCTGTTAGTCCTCCTCGGTTTCCCCGCATGATATCAGCTCTTCCCTGACCCTCACAAGGCCTTCTTTGTTCTCTCGGCTACCTTGTTATTCCTCCATCCGCCTTTCTTCCTTGGCTTGGAGCGTCCTCAACCGCCCGATCAGCATTCCAGTCATCCTTCTCTGTGCCCTTCGTTCGGCTTCCCATCTATCTCCCCAGATAGATTCACCTCCCACCTTTGCCCCCGCCCCTCCCCTCCCTCCCCCGGCCCTCCCCTCGCCCGCACCGGAAATGAGTCTCCGTGCTGCAGGCATTAAGATGTGATCCGGGAGTCTCGCGTCGCAAAGGGGGAAGGGGGCGGGTGGTGGAGGGAACGGGAGGGGAGGGAGGGAGACTAGGGAGGGAGGGCTGTGCAGCTAACCCGTTAAGTTTCAATTGATTGATGTGGGATTATGAAATAAAATTCGTGCTCATAGGCAGGTTACTATTTGCGCTCGCGAGACACGATACGCTGGGTAAACATGGAGGAGCAGGCTGGCAGGCGCAGAGCGAGAGTAAGCGGGCACGGCGGCGCGGGGGCAGCGCTTGGCATATTGACCCCGTAACTTGTGCCGGCGTCGTCGAGCCGTTTGAAAGTTCCTCTCACTGCAACCCCGGACGCCGGCGCCGCCCTCGCCAGATGTCTCCTCGCTGTCCCTCTGACGACAGGGACTTCGCCCATAGAGAGTGGGCGGCTGTGTGAGGGTCAGCAGATGGTAAGAGGAGCAGCAGCTGGCGAGCAGAGAGCCCAAAGGGCACAGGAAGACTCCCACTGGACACAGGTGTTGCGAAAGCCTCGGGCAGTGAGTGCTCACTTTCCCCCGAGCTCGTTGCAATGGGCGTGGGTACCTGCACGCGGGCGTGAGAGCCTCGCTCGCTCTGCTGCGCGCGGCGGGTGGGGCGTGAGCGGGGCTTTGAGGAAGGGCAGCGCATGTAGACCTGCGGGAGGAGACGCGAAGGGCAGGCGCATGGGGGACGCCTCGCCGGGTCGCCTCGCCGCCGCTGCTAATCCCCCGCGGGTGCTTGGGCGTCGCGCCGCACGTCCACATAACATCCACATGCCGGCCATTAACGTCCGCATCCTGCCGTTATGCCAACACGGAGCGCACTTGCGGAGTCTGCGCTGATGACACGTCCGCTTGCCATCGCCTGCGCAGACACCCAGGGGACACGGCACTTCTCGGGCTGCTCTCTTTCCTGTCTATTTTATTCTCTTTTTCCTCTCTCGCACCTTCTATTTTTTTTTTCTTTTTGTCATGTCTTTCTATCAACGTTAATTGTTGATTAATACTAATATTTGTCTGATTATATAACCATGTCTCTGTATCTATCAATCTATCCATCTATCCATTCACATATTTTTTTCTATGTATCTACTTCTGCATCTGTCTGTTCACTTGCATCTACCTATCTTTATCTTAACTGTCTATCTACGTATCACTCCATCTATCTATTTATAATTTCTCTGCCTATCCCTTGCTTTTGTGTCCCCCTCCGAGATTCTTTATTTATTAACCAATCGATCAATGGTTATTAAGTTAGTTACGCTAGTTAACTGCTAATGCCTAAACATGCAAGTAAAGGTTAATCCAATGTACGCACCCTTATTCGCAAATTTAAAGTGACAGGCCCATATGAGGCGAGTCGCTTACCCCGTGGCCATATTTAAAACGGGGGACGTATTTCCTCTTTATGACTCCCCTCCATCCCTCTGTGTGTGTGTGTGTGTGTGGTGTGTGTGTGTGTGTGTGTGTGTGTGTCTATGTCTGTCTGTCTCTGTCTGTCTGTCTCTCTCTCTCTCTCTCTCTCTCTCTCTCTCTCTCTCTCTCTCTCTCTCTCTCTCTCTCTCTCTCTCTCTCTCTCTCTCTCTCTCTCTCTCTCTCTCTCTCTCTCTCTCTCTCTCTCTCTCTCGCTCTCTCTCGCTCTCTCTCGCTCGCTCGCTCTCTAGCTTCTGCTCTCGCTTCTTTTCTTTCTTTCTTTCTAGCCCTCTTGCTCCCATTTCCCGCTTTTCCTCTTCCCTATCCTTTTCTTCCATCTCTTTCCTTCGTTTATTTATCAACCCATCCATCTGTATATCTATCTTTCTGTCTATATTCTATCTATTTATCTTTATCTATTTATCTATTTATTATATCTATCTATTTATCGATTTGTATCACCCTCACGCACACGCACCTTGTACAAACACGTTATCCCAGTCGTTCAAAATTCCCATATGGTGCAACTGGCGATTATCGTTATGCCTCTCTTCGTGAAGGGGCAGACAGGAAAGGGGGTCAATCGAGGTCATACTGTCACTAAGACGATTTGTTTCCCTGTTGAAAGTCTTGGGTAGGTAGTGTGTGTGTGTGTGTGCGTGTGTGTGTGTGTAGGTGTGGTGTGTTGCGCGTGCGACTGCGTGTGTGAAAGGAGGTCAAGCGAGGTCGTACTGTCACTAGGGCGATTTGTTTCCCCGTTGAAAGTCTTGGGTAGATAGGATGTGTGTGTGTGTCTGTAGTTGTGCTTGTGTTCTCGTTATTATTTGCATGTTTAAGGCAGGGAAAGGATAATAATAGTGTTAATAACAAAAGGCTAAAGAGAATAATTAAAAGTGCCGAAGACTAGAGAGAGAGAGAGAGAGAGAGAGAGAGAGAGAGAGAGAGAGAGAGAGAGAGAGAGAGAGAGAGAGAGAGAGAGAGAGAGAGAGAGAGAGGGAGGGAGGAGGAGGGAGGAGGGAGGGAGGGGGGGGGGGGTGGGGGCAGACAGACAGACAGACAGACGATAGAGAGAGGCAGAGAGAGACAGTATGAGAAAGTGGGTGAGAGTAAGTTAAAGGCCGAGGCACTAACAGACAGAATGAATGAATGGATGAATGAAGATCCTCGAACAGCTAACTAGATTCATCCTGAGACGCAGCGCCAGAGGAGGAGCGCAAGTCCATGAGTTTGACCCCCACCCCACCCTCCGTCCCTCGCCCCAACCCCCCACCCCACCCCATTCCTAGCATTGTACCCGGGAGCGTGAATCATGAATAAGGTATTCTGGCCCAAACCTCCGCCTTGCCTCTGCCTGTGCCGCCTCCGCCACCGCATGAGACGCACGATTCGGCCGAATCTCTGCAGCCCGCAAAAGAAACCCAAGCCTCAATATCGCATCATGTTTACTCGGGGCGCTTCGCTTTCAAGACGGCAACTTTGGTCCCGGAGTTGGCTTGTTATGTAACGTGCATTCGCTCCCTTCCCCCTTCTCTCTGACGCTGTTTTCTCCTCCGTGTACTTCGATCTCGCCGCGAAACGTGCATTGTTTACCCAACAGTTTAGCTCGCTGCAGAAGTACCCTTTGCGAGGCCGAAAGGGACGCGCCGGGTTCGGAGGACGTGGCGAGGGGCCTTCCTGCGCGTGATCAAAACAGCGGCTCAACTTCTCTCCCAAAGTTTGATATCTTCGTTGCTGGCGAAGTCGAACCAACTTCCAGCTTTAGGGGCGAGAATTATGGTCACGGATTAGGGCTGCCTCGGAAAAATAGCGAGGCCCAAACTGAAGAATTGATTGGCTTGCGGGAACGCGCGGATAAGGACGTGCTTGTGTAGGAGATGAATGAATGTGGACGTGAAGGCGAACGTGTGACAAAATAGCCGAGTCATTGAGAACTGATTTACGCATGAAGGACGAGCCGTGAGGAGTCGTTCATTGAAGGAAGGGAGGGGAGGGGGGGGGAGGGTGTCGTGTTACTGGCTCTTCATTGCTTCTTGTTGCCTTTTCGTTCAGGCAACGTTTACACGCGGCCCTGTTGGTGATACCTCGGGAGGGGCGACTAAAATAGTTTTGTTACCGAAGAAATCGCCCTCCTCCTCCTACAATCCTACCCAACCCCCACTCATTCTTTCGTTTTCTGTGTAATTTGCTACGGTCCGTCTCCTCATATCCTTCTCCTTCTTCTTCTCCAGCCCTTCCTCCTCCTCTCCTTCTTTCTTCTTCTGCTTCGTTTCTTCTTCTCCGGCTCTTCCTCCTCCTCCTATTCCTACTCCTTCATCTCATTCTTCTCTACTCTTCTTCTCTCTCCCTCCTCCTCCTCTCCTCTCCTCCTAAACCTTCTTCTCCTCCTCCTCATCCTTCTTTCCTCTGCTCCTCCTCCTTCCTCCCTATTCTTCTCTCCTTCTCCTCCCTCTTCCTCCTGCTCTCCTCCCCTGCGAAAAGCAATCTCCCAAATGACGAATGCTGTGCATCATCGTCACGTCCTGCTTGTTCTTGCCTGCTCTTTCTTTGCAAAGTTTTGCAGTTACACGGGGTGCGCGCGGGCACACATAAAGAGTTACCCAGACATGGAGTCTTTGTTCGCCCATGTTGCGTGCGCATCATCTTTTTTTTCTGATTTTTTAGATTTGTGCGTCTGTATGAGTATTAAATACTATTTATCTTAGTAAAAGGTGAAGCAGGAGAGAGAGAGAGAGAGAGAGAGAGAGAGAGAGAGAGAGAGAGAGAGAGAGAGAGACGAGAAAGAGAGAGAGAGAGAGAGAGAGAGAGAGAGAAGAGAGAAGAGAGAGAGAGAGAGAGAGAGAAGAGAGAAGAGAGAGAGAGAGAGAGATTTATATACTTGTGCATGTGCAAAGTCCAAATGCAGACGTATTTTTCCAAAATCCGAAGACTGCAGTGTCATACTTCAGCTACGAACAGGAACCCCAGACGCAGGTCACCTGGGAGATGTCTTAGAAACCACTGAGCAAAGAGACCTGTCGCCCAAGAAGACATCACCGCTGTCAGGACGTTTAACCCTGGGCGAGCGTGCGGGAGAGGGGGTGGGCGAGGGCAGGAGTTGAAGGAACACGAAATAAGAGGAAATATGAAGAAGAGTGCCATAGGAAGACCGCAGTAACGCATGTTTGTGTGTTTGCGTGTGTGTGCGACACCAGTTCTTAAGCTCATGGCGTTTTCGCGGGGATAGGCCGTGACCTGCAGTTGCACGAACTCCGACCCCGATCAGTGGGCGAAAGTTGTAGTTCCTACGATTGAATTGTGGAACGGAAAGTCTGCGTTTTCTTTGATTGTGGGGCAAGCGTTTGTTTATTGTCGGTAAGTATGGGGTAGCGAGGAGGGGCCCTGCTTCATTCGGAGGTCGTAGGAAGGGTCACGGGTCCTCGGTGCTGCCAGTGCGCGCGCAGAAGGCTGCAGCAGTTTTTTTTTTCGAGGGCTTGGTGTTTGGCCTCGGGTTTTAGTGTAAACTATTTCCAGGAAGTAGGAAGCATTATTGTGATTGATTAGGCTGCTTAATCAGTTGTTACTACCTTCGTCGTAGGCATTTAGGTAATTCTCTCTTGTAT
Organism: Penaeus vannamei; assembly: GCF_003789085.1. Classification (NCBI taxonomy): domain Eukaryota; kingdom Metazoa; phylum Arthropoda; class Malacostraca; order Decapoda; family Penaeidae; genus Penaeus; species Penaeus vannamei. Next base: position 875,656 of record NW_020869964.1, read on the forward strand.
TTAAATGTTTAATTCTCATCCACGGTCTTTGAAAGCAGAAGTGCCTGCTTAGGCCTATCTCGTGATCCAATCGATTTTGCTGGATAAATTGATATGTATATACAGTCATTCCTATTTACGTTACTAAACATCAGGTAGCATAAGCCTACTTGGCAAAAGTCGGCCTATGCCAGAGGAGGTCCCCGTAAGAGATAAAGGAATAATATAATCTTTTTCGTATTTGCCATTCTTTACTTTTTCATTATCTTTTTTTCAGAAGCTGCTTTCAGAACAGCAGACTTCCCTTAATTAATCTGGGAAGTGGTTGAGCCATGCAGCTGATTTTTTTTCCATTTCCGTCCGTGGTGTTCGTATCGAATCATCTAATCCGGCCGTGGTTTGCTCGCTTCCTCGTCGCTTCCTCTCTGCATTTTATTTCCTTCCGAAGCGAGACTCGGCTCTGTTGGATTTTTTTTTGTATATGTTTGATTTGTTTTTGAAGTCATATGCATTCGTTTTTCGATGGTGTTATATGCACGTATATTTTGTTGTTGTTTAGTAGGAATGATTACGCGAATCGTTCAGGTAGTCGTTTCTCTCTGTCTCTCTCTCTCTCTCTCTCTCTCTCTCTCTGTCTCTCTCTCTCTCTCTCTCTCTCTCTCTCTCTCTCTCTCTCTCTCTCTCTCTCTCTCTCGTCTCTCTCTCTCTCTCTCTCTCTCTCTCTCTCTCTTCTCTCTCTCTCTCTCTCTCTCTGTCTCTGTCTGTCTGTCTCTCTCTCTCTCTCTCTCTCTCTCTCTCTCTCTCCTCTCTCTCCTCCGTTCTCTCTCTTCTCTTCTCTCTCTCCCTCCTCTCTCTCCTCTCGCTCTCTGCTCTCTGCTCTCTCCACTCTCTCTCTCTCCTCCTCCTCTCTCTCTCTTCCCTCCACTCCTCTTCTCCCTCCTCTCCTCTCTTCTCTCCTCTCTCTCTTCTCTCTCTCTCACACAACAACTACATCCACACACACACACACACTCACACTCACACTCATACTCACTCACTCACTCACTCACTCACTCACTCACTCACTCACAGGGATATGTGTGTCTGGTGGGAGGGGGGGGGGGAGGTATGTGTCTGTGGGGGTGGTGTTTGTTTGTTTGGGTGTGCGTGCGCATGCGCGTGTGTCTTAAGTGTGTTCATAAGGGTGAGAGAGAGAGAAGAGAGAGAGAGAGAGAGGAGAGAGAGAGAGAGAGAGAGAGAGAGAGAGAGAGAGAGAGAGAGAGAGAGAGAGAGAGAGAGAGAGAGAGAGAAGAGAGAGAGAGAGAGAGAGACAGCTGCTTTGCATAATTTCAGTGTCAAGCATTCCCTCGCATTCATTTATTGTTTATATCACTTGCATATAGCAATTCTGTATATCGAATTCCATAAAGAGCGAAGGCGGAAGACGGAAAGGGGGAGGAAGGCAGGAGCGGTATATAGGAAATGGGAAGGGAATGGATGGGCAGAAAAAGACAGAATATTCATATAACGAAAGAAAAATGATACTGATAGATAGGTAATAAATGTCATACCCATCATTTACCCCAGGCTGTAGGCTTATTCGGGTTGTACGGATAAGCCTACAGACGAAGAAAATTCCGACGCCTCTACTTCCTCTCCCGACCCCTCTAAGCTCCTCGCCTTGCCCGCCGCCTCCCCCCGCCCCCGCCCCTCCGCCGCCCCTCGCCCGCCCCTCCCCCGCCTCCGCCTCCTCCGGCGCGACGGCGGGATCAAGCGCCGTAAATCCACCCGGCGTCTCGCGGCCATTTCCTCCGGGTCGCCGTCGTCGGAACTCGCCGGATATGAGATGCAGCCGAGGTGACGCGCCCTATATCTCGCGACTCCGACCTTGAGCCTCTAACTCGACTCGACCCGACCCGACCCGAAAACCGAAAACTTTAAACCTGACCCGACGCGACCCGAACCCGTCTATACCCCCCATACCCCCCCAGCCAGCGAGCCAAGTGTTCTGATCTGAGCGATTGCCCCTTCGAGTTGAACTTCTGCTTCGCTTTGTTCGTCGTCGTCCGGTTGGGCTTTGGAGGAGGAGGAGGAGTGTTAAGAGGCTAGGTTATAGAGGAGGAGGAGGAAGGGGAGGGGGAGGATGGAAAGAGGAGGAAGTATTGAGGAAGGTGGAGAGGGGGAGAGGGAGCGAGGAGAAGGGGGGAGGGGGAGGGGAGGGGGGAATGGGAGTGTGGATAAACGGGGAATGATAAATGGAAAAAAAAGAGGATCGTGAGTAAGAGAGAGGGGAAAGAAGGAGAAAAGGAAGGAAAGATGAATAATAAGCTAAAGAAAACGAACTATTATTTTTTGGATGAAAATACGAGAATCGAGTGTTAAGAAGGAATGAAGGGAGCATTTCTTTATTGGGATCTGACGACGGCCGATTCTTGCATTTTTCTAATTAAAACATTTTCCAGCCGTTGCCACTAACCTCAGGGAGATTTTTTCGCGCATCCTTTCTCTCTGTCCTCCCTTTATGTTTATTTATATTTACGTTTATATGTCTAACGGCTTCCCAATCACCGTCATAACCGTAGCAATCTCGGGCTCAGGTACGCTATAAGGATCGGGGGAGGGGACGGTCCCGCGCGCCCTCGCCGGGATCCGAGACATTACCCGGCGCCGCTTCGGGGAAATGTCGCGCGATTACCGGACGTTTAAAGGGCCCGGATACCCCCTCTCCCCCCTTCCCCCTTTTCGTTCGTGTTTGTGGGGGAGAGGAGGGGCGGGTGGGGGTGTGTTTGTAAATGCGTGTGCTCGTGTGTGTGTGGGAGAGGGGGGTATGTTTGAGTGTGGGTGGTGGTGTATTGGGAGTTGTAGGGGGATGTGTGTGTGGGGGGGGGTGTGGGTGGTGTTTGTTTGTTTGGGTGTGCGTGCGCATGCGCGTGTGTCTTAAGTGTGTTCATGAGGGCGAGCCGCGTGTTCCTCCTCCCGGCGCCGGTCCAATATGAGGCGCGCGGGTGACGTAGAGGCCGCCGCCGCCGCCGCCTCCTCCTCGGGCTGCCGGGTCTCGTTTTATTGTGGGAATAAAATGTAAAGCGTGTGGTAGTATTAGCGTCAAATAAAAGCTGAGTTAGGGGCCAGCCTGACTGCCACGGGAGAGGAAGTGGAAGAGGAAGAGAGATTAAGAGGGAAGGGGGAGAGGAAGAGGAATAGAGAGCAAGAGAGAAGGGGGAGAGGAAGAGGAATAGAGAGTAAGAGGAAGGGGAGGGGAAGTGGAAGAAGGGGGAAAGGAAGAGGAAGATTAAGATTAAGAGAGAGTAAGAGGGAAGTGGGAAGAGAGAGTAAGAGGGGAGGGGAAGATGACGAGAAAGTAAGAGGGAAGGGGAAGATAAAGCGAGAGTGACATGCAAGGAGAAGGGGAGAGAGATGAGGATAAGAAAGTAACAAGTAAAGGGAGGAGAGGGAGAGGGAGATGAGGGGAAGAGGAAAAGGAAGAGAAAATAAGAGAAAGGGAAGAGGAAGAGAAGTTAGAAGGAGGGGAAGGCGATGGGAAAGTAAAAAGGAAGGGGAAGAGGAAGAGAGAGAGTAAGAAGGAAGGGGAAGAGAGGGGAAGAGGTAAATAGATGAGAGGAAAGGGGAGAGAAGGAACGAGAAAAGAGGAAGAGAAAATAGAGAGGGGGAAGTGAGTTAGGAGCCAGCTCGACCGCCACGGAAAAGGAAGTGGAGTGGGAAGTTGGAAGAGAGAGGAGAGAGAGAGAGAGAGAGAGAGAGAGAGAGAGAGAGAGAGAGAGAGAGAGAGAGAGAGAGAGAGAAGAGAGAGAGAGAGGAGAGAGAGAGAGAGGGAGAGAAGAGAAGAGAGGGGGGGGGGGGGGGGGGGGGGGGGAGAAATAGAGAAATAGAGAAGAGAAGAAAGTTGAAAGATAGAAGAAAGGGTTTGACAGGATGATAACTGAATCCACTCAGCACGGTAAACTTGGGGCGATGGAGCCCTGCTTGGTGCGAAACAAAGAGGTGATGTTAGTTATAATTATCTGAGTTGTGTGTGGCGTGCCTTCCTTTGTAGTTCTCAAGATGATGGTCGTAGGGGATGGAAATAGAAGGGTCTTGGTTAATTTGATATTGTTATTAGTTTGATATTGTTATCGTTGGTTGCCATGGGGGTGAATGTATGTTTGTTATTTGGCGGCAACCGTTCTGGGGAGGTCGTTGGTTAGTTTGGCATCGGTGAAGTGTCATCGTTGGTATGGCACGTCGTGCATTTAACATGTCCCCGGTGTTGCATTTATCGTGTTGTCACTACAGTGTCAACGTCAGCACGTCTCACTCTGTCCTCCGTTCCATGGGTTCGTTCTTCCTCCTCTGATTCCAGCACTTTGTCGACCACTTTCTCTTGGTTTGTTCTTGCTTCTTCTCCGTTTCTTGTTCCAGGTCTGCCTCCATCTCATCTGCCGCCGCCAGCACCAACCGTCATCTCCATTCTTATGACTATTACCATCTCTGTCTCCGTCTCCATCTCTGTTTCTTTTCATTATAACCATCAATATCGACGACTCCAGCACCTCCACCACTAACCTCTTCACTACCACCATCTTCAAATTTCGGATTCTTCAGCCACCACCACCGCCACTCTCACTGTCACTGCTGTCCCGAAGATCTCCACCACTAGCACCATTTCTAAACTCACCTGCACCAACACTAATCTCACCACTACTGACCCCCTCACTCATACACGTCCACACCACTCACTCCACCCTCCCCATCACCACACCACCGTCCCCGTTGCCCCATCCCATCACCACCACCAACATCATCCCCACCACCACCGTCCCCGCCGCCCTCCCCATCACCACCACCACCACCACCCCCCGCCGCCCTCCCCAACACCACCACCACCACCGTCCCGCCGCCCTCCCCATCACCACCACCACCACCGTCCCCATCACCACCACCACACCGTCCCCAGCAGCAGCAGCAGCGGCGCGCGCGAGGGCGGGGCAGGCAGCAGTGTCGCGTGGTGGCACTCCTGTGTCTTCATTAGCGAGACATGATCACTTGTGGCGTGGCCAATCCTCCTGCACGCCACCCTTGCCCTGCCTTCTCTTCCTCCTGGCCTCTCCCTTGCGTCTTCCTTTCTTCCATTTTGTGTTGTTTGTTTTCTCACGTCTGTTATTTTTTTTACGTAGGTTGCCACGCATCCCTTGTCATTTATGAATGGCTGTGGAGCTGAATCCGTTTTCTCCTTGGGATTGGGTTGTAAAGGGTGAATTGTTTCCATTCATTTTCACCAGATTCCTTCTACCTTGGTTCGTAGTGCCCGTAAAAACAAACCTTTTACTATCACGCCGTTCCCCCTCCCCCTATATCCACCACCAACCCTCCGGATACCCCCTCCCCCTGCCCCTCCCCCTCCGCCGAGCTTGCCCTTACAGTTTTAATGGGCGCGGTAGTTTCGGGCACACTTTACGGGCCCCGAAGCCTGTTTGGTCGCCGCCACTAAGTACCTGTTGGGTCGGTAACTTCCCAGGTGTGCCCCAGGTGTGCTACCTATCTTGGCGAGGGGTGTGTCGCGTGGCGTAAAAAAGAGCCGCCATGGATCGGGGGAATGAGCGAGGACAGGGGAGGATAGACGCGGGTGGGGAGAGGAGGGGATGCGAATGAGGACAGGAGAGGATAGACGCGGGTGGGGAGGAGGGGATGCGAATGAGGACTGGGAGATAGACGCGGGTAGAGAGAGGAGGGGAATGGGAGGGTCTTTGAGGATGAGGGTAGAGTGGAGGAAATGTGGTCTGGTGGAAGACGGGTGTGAAATGGGTGGTATTTTGTCTTGGCTGATCCATTGCGCGTATGCGAAGATGGTGTTGACAGGCAGGGGGGAGGGGGTGATAGAAGAAGAAGAGTGAGCTGGGGATGGGGGGCAGAGGAAGGATAGTGGGCAGGCTAGGGCTGGGGTAGGGGGGAAGGTGGCAGATAGAAGAAGAATTGGCAGTTTGGGGCAGAGAAAGGATAGTTTACAAGCCGAGGAGTGAAAGAAGGATTGGGCAGACTGGGGAAGAGGGAAAGAATCTAGCAGTCAGAGGAGGAGATTAGACAAGCTGAGGGGAAAGGCTTGGCCAGGCAGAGTAATGAGATTGGGCATGCAGGGAGGGGGGATTGGGGGGGGGGAAGGAGTCATCGCAGCTCCTTCTCCGGCTCTCCGCGGGGCTGCTCATTAATTATGCGCGTCGGCAATTAGTATTGTCCTCGTTTCCGCGCCGTAATCGCCCGCCGAGCAAGGGGAGAGATGGAGCCTATCCCCGGCCGTAAGGGCTACTTTCGCGTGACAGACGCCGTCCACGCGCCAACCGAAAAAAACACATAAAACAAAACAGAAGATAAACGCCGTCATTGGTGGATTCTGCTTCACTTTGACTTTACGACTTGCACGGAGGACGAATAATGTTGGGGGTTTTCTCCTCTCTTTCCTCCAGCCTTTGTTTCTCTCTCTCTCTCTCCCTCTCTCTCTCTCTCTCTCTCTCTCTCTCTCTCTCTCTCTTCTTCTCTCTCTCTCTCTCTCCTCTTCTCTCCTCTCTCTCTCTCTCTCTTTTCTTCCTCGCTCTCTTTTCCCTCCTCTCTTTCTTCTCTCCTCTCTCCCTCTTTCTTCCTCTCTCTCTCTTCTTCCTCGCTCTCTCTTCTCCTCTTTCTCTCATTCTCTCTCTCTCTCTTCTCTCTCGCTCTCTCTTCTCTTCTCTCTCGCTCTCTCTCTCGCTCTCTCTCTCTTCTCTCTCGCTCTCTCTCTTCCTCGCTCTCTCTCTTCTCTCTCTCTTTTTCCTCTTTCTCTTTGCTTTATATCCGGTATTGTCTCGTCGTTTCATTTACGAACAGAAGAGAAAGGGAAAAAACGGATTCTTTGAGTCCTTTTTGCGAAAAGGTCAACTCTAGGCCTACCTGGAAATTTGAGTTAAAAAATGGCAACACGGAGGCAGAGACATTGAAGTCTTTACTTCAAAGAGATCGCGCACTCTTTCTGCCCGATCCTGTGTTGCGTATTTTTGTCTTCATGATATTAGACCGATACATCTGTGTGTATGAGACAGAGGAAGGGAGGGAGGGAGGGAGAGACTGACTGACTGACTGACTGACTGACTGACTGACTGACTACTGACTACTGACTGACGCAGACAGACAGAACATAGGCATGGGCATGTATATGTATATGTGTGTAATGATGATAATGTTGCTCATAATAACGATAACACTAGTGATGCCAAGTCCGACGAGACCGAAAAGGCAGACATTCCCCTGGGTCCTTCCCCTGGCTCAAGACTTCTTTCCAGAAGGCGAAGGGAAGCGGGTTTGTCTTGCGAGGGAATGGATCGCGTGTTAATTGCCACCCCTCCGCTGGCCGGTGACGCCTGCTTTATCGAGCCTTCCGTCCGCCTGTGAGAGATGACCGCGATGGTGATGGGATTTCGGGAATCTGAGGCTCCGACGTTGATCCGTTGGGGGTTGAGTTGTCTTTTCCTCTTTCTGTTTTGCGGGCAAGGGGGTGGGGGTACAGGGTGGGAGGGGAGGGGGTAGATCGAGACGAGAGGATAGATGGATCGGATGGAGTGGAGAGAGAAGGGAAGGGGAGGGAGACGAGGGGACAGAGATGAGATGAGGAAGGAGGAAGGATTGTGTGCCAGCGATCGTGGAGTATTTATGAACAGACGGCCGTTATGAAGGGAAGGGGAGCAAGAGCGGCGCCATTAATGGAACACGGCCAAGGATTCTTTTGTTAGCATCTTCGGCAAACATTCCCCGTAGATTGTTCCTTTTGTCGCAAAGAACGTCAAGCTTTTGATCGGATCTCGGGTCCCGGAATTCCGACGGCGAAAGTTAGGAACATCGCTCTCGCGCGCCGCCAGCCAGCCAGCCAGCCAGCCTCCCTGCCCGGATGTCTGGCTGAGCAGCGAAAGATGATCACGCGGGGAAGTGCGAAATGTGGGGTCCGTTTTTTTTTCTATTCAATCAGCGAATTGGAGGGAAAAATTATGTTGATTTTTATCGCGTGCCGTCCCACGCATCCCGAGCAGTCGAACGCGTCTCGGAGATTCGGAGCAAAGGGTTCTCAGCAGCGTGGCTAGCGCTCGACGGCAGCCCTGGGATGTGCCGGGAGCTGTGGCAAATTAAACAAATGAATTCCATGCGGGAACGTATTTGTTTTTGGAGATATTAGGCCGCCTACCGCGCGGATATCAAGCCAGAGAGAACAGACGGATTAACGGGCGGGAAAGGAAGATCCAGACGCCGCCGTGATGAGGTTCATATTGAACATCCGTCGAATCCGGCCGAGGTTCAGGGGGCCGCGCGAGCATCTTGGCCCGTGCTGCGGGGGGCCCGGGAGGAGGAGCCGGGGAGACTAATGCCGACGTTATCTGCGGAGACGTCGCCGGCCGCTGGACAAGTAGGATCTCGGCGTAATTAGGCGCAGATTAGTCCTTCTTTTCGGTTTGTTTATTTACCGTTATCTTGTTTGGGTTAGTGTGGAGGATGTTCTTGGGTTGGATGCTGTGGTAAGGTTGGTTTCTTTCTTCATTCTCTCTCGCTTTTTTTTTTTTTTTTTCTTTCTTTCTCTCCCTCCGCTCCCCTCCTCTCTCTCCCTTCTCTTCTCCTCCTCCTCTCTCCTCTCCTTCTCGTCTCTCCCTCTCTCTCTCTCTTTCTTCACTCCTCTCATCTCTCTCTCTCTTCTCTCTCTCTCCTCTCCTCTCTCCATCTCCTCTCTCCCTCTCTCTTCTTCTCTCTCCTCTCTCCTCTCTCTCTCCTCTCTCTCTCTCTCTCTCTCTCCCCCTCTCTCTCTCTCTCTCTCTCTCTCCTCTCTCCCTCTCCTTCTCTCTCTCTATCTCTCCTCTCTCTCTCTCTCTCTCCTCTCTCTCCCCTCTCTCTCTCTCTCCCCCTCTCTCTCTCCCCCTCTCTCTCTCTCTCTCCTCTCCTCTCCTCTCTCTCCCTCTCTCTCTCCCTCTCTCTCTCTCTCCCCCTCTCTCTCCTCCCATCTCTCTCTCTCTCTCTCTCTCTCTCTCTCTCTCTCTCTCCCTCTCCTCCTCTCCTCTAACCCTCTCTTCCCCTCTACCTCTCTCTCCTCTCTCTCCTCCTCTCTCTCTCTCTCTCTCCCTCTCTCTCCTCTCTCTCTCCCTCTCTCTCTCTCTCCCTCCTCTCTCTCTCTTCTACCCTCTCTCTCTCTCTCTCGCTACCCTTCTCTTCTCTCTCTACCCTCTCTCTCTCTCCTTCCCCCTCTCTCTCTCTCTCTCCCCTCTCTCCTCTCTCTCTCTCCCCCTCTTCTCTCTCTCTCTCTCTCCATCCTCTCTCTCTCTTCTCTAACCCTTCTCTCTCTCTCTACCCTCTCTCTTCTCTCTTCTCCTCTCTCCCTCTAAACACCCTCTCCTCCTCTCGCTCTTCTCTCTTCTCACTCTCCCCTCCTCCTCTCTCTCTCTCTCTCTCTCTCTCTCTCTCTCTCTCTCTCTCTCTCTCTCTCTCTCTCTCTCTCTCTCTCTCTCTCTCTCTCTCTCTCTCTCTCTCTGCTGAACACGATGAACTTGAACTTGAGCCGGAGTGCGAGATTCGATAACGGACCGGATCCTCGACTGAATGGCAATTTCCCAAACAAGGAAGACAGGGGGAGAGAGAAAGAGAAGAAAAAGGTGAAAGTTCAGAGGAGGAAGAGAAGGGGGGGGTCGAAAGAGATGAGGTGGATGTTGAGGGGAGAAGGAAGAGTAGGGGGAGGGAGAGGAGGAGGAGGGGAGAGGAGAAGGAAGAGGAGGAAAGAAACAAAGAAGAAGAAGAAAAGAAGAAGAAGAAGAAGAAGAAGAAGAAGAAGAGAAGAAGAGAAGAAGAAGAAGAAGAGAAAACGGGAAAGGGATGGAGAGGGGGGAAGGAGGGGGAGTAGTAGAGAGAGGAGGATGAGGAGGATCACCCGTACAAGGAGTGAAACCTTTCCTTTGCACTGAGTACCTTTGTGAATGAAGTTGCAAAGACGTTCCATGGGAAAGCTTAACGGTTAACGCTTAATTCGCCTAGGGTTAGTAGGTCCGACGCGGAGGAATGAGGAAAGTGGTTCAGATGTTGGGTATTGTGATGACCAAAACGATGAAGAGGAGGGAGAGGAGGAGGAGGAGGAGGGAGTGAGGATGAGAGATGGAGAGAGAGAGAGATAGCCAGAGAAAATAGAGGGAGCGGGAGAGAGAGATAGAGAGATAGGGAGAGGGAGTGGGAGTGACAGAGACAAAGACAAAGACAGACACAGACAGACAGAGAATGGATTAATCAACGAATTACAAACACTTTTCCTTGCATATCTTTTCTGTTAATGATCTGTCGAGACTGTATATCCATCCATTCGTTCATCTCCCCATCGATATATGATTAAAGTGAAATAGAATATTACGCTGTCCAGCGCTACAGTGAACTGCGTTGTGGATTACATGATTTGCTATAACAGATTTGTGAAATTGAGCATTTTGCCCTTATTTGAATTACTTCTGATTAAGACCGTTTATGGGCTTAATATCGAAGTACCGCGTTTTGGTTTGATGATTAACAAATGACCCCCGGGTTCAAAATTGGCGAGTGATTTCCTTTCAAATCGTATTTGTCATTTGATTCATTATGTGTTTTTTCTTTTTTTTCTTTTTTTTTTTTCTTTTCAGAAGGTTGCACATTGTTGTTTATACCTGTTGTGCCGTTATGAAATTACAATGGCGATTAATGATGACGTCACTCGTATATCGCAGGTGATATTAATTTTCCCGTTTTCTCTTTCCAGGTAAGAACGCGTTCAGGTGTATCGGTTCACCCCCCACACCCCCACCCTTCGTCTGTGTGAAGAGACCTGGGTAACCCGGCGAGCAAAACCTAAGGATTGGGGGACACTCGCGTCGAAACAAACCCACAGGAGCAGTCAGTGGGTGCTAGCGGCCAGGGAACTGCTGTAGGAGGCAGGAGGCGAGTATATATTGATTTCACATTGACCCTTAACCTGCTTCTTTATGGGCTGTTGGAGGTAGCGGGGCTGTTAGCTTCTTCGGTTTGTATCTGAAGTCGTTGTCTTCCTTCTCAAAGTATCGGGTATCGTCTGTGGTGGTGATGCTATTAGTGGCGGGTTGTCTCTTCTCTCTTTCGCTCTTTTTTCTTTCTTTTTTTTCTTTCTTTCTTTTCTCTTTCTTCTCTCATTTTCTCTTTCTCTTTCGTTTCTTTCTTCTCTTTTTCTCTTCTCTCTCTGCTTTCTCTGTCTTCTCTCTCTCTCTCTTCTCTCTCTCTCTCTCTCTCTCTCTCTCTCTCTCTCTCTCTCTCTCTCTCTCTCTCTCTCTCTCTCTCTCTCCCTCTCCCTCTCCCTCTCCCTCTCCCTCTCCCTCTCCCTCTCCCTCTCCCTCTCCCTCTCCTCATAACAACGCTATATTTAACAAATTTTCGACATCAGAGACAAAAATAAAACACGGGAAGCGAAATCTCGACGCAACTTGCGGGTTTTCCTTCCCGCTCGTCCCGCCGCGCCCCACGCCCCCCCCCCCTCCTTCAGAATCTCAGCGTCTTTAAGGAGTAGATGGAAATGGGCGAAAGTCATTAAAAAACTTTGGCGGACGCGTTCCTTGATGTGTTATCTTTTTATGAGTTGGGATGCTGTGATTCACTGCAGCCTTGGATAATTATCGTTAAGCTTTCTTTTTCTTTTCTTTTTTTTCTTTTTACCCGGCTTGTTATTATCGGTAATGAGTTGTGCTGATTCCTTGCTTGTAAGTTTTCTGTCTCTCTTTCTTCTCTGTCTCTCTATGTCTGTCTCTGCCTCTCCTCTCTCTCTCTCTCTGCTCTCTCTCTCTCTCTCTCTCTCTCTCTCTCTCTCTCGTCTCTCTCTCTCTCTCTCTCTCTCTCTCTCTCTCTCTCTCTCTCTCTCTCTCTCTCTCTCTCTCTCTCTCTCTCTCTCTCTCTCCTCTCTCACTCACTCACTCACTCACTCACTCACTCACTCACTCACTCACTCACTCACTCACTCATTCTCTCTCTGCCACCCATCTACCACTCATCTTCTTTCTCTCATGCGCGCACGTACACCCAGTGGACAAGCATGCCTTGTGCTATAGAGTGGCCATTTTGTTTATGCTTTGTAAACTGTCGGCGAGCGGCCCGTGTTTGGTTGCTTGTTCGAGGTGAGTGAGGAGGATCACGAGACAAGAGCTCCATTAGCTTCCCGGGGCTCCTCAGCCCGCACATCCTTCAGCTTCCTCCACACGAACCCGCCTGTCCCTCCCGAACGCTCGTCGGGCACTTGCTGGCACTAATACGAGCAAATTCCTGTAGTCTTTCTACCTACACTCTGTCTTTTGTTGTTCTATGTATTTTATCCCTATCTGTCTCTTCGCCTGTTATTTCTATTATCCTTGTATTCCTTCATCATCCCATTCTGTCTTAGCCTCTTACGTCCCTGTTCCTTCCCGTCTCGCCTCTTATTTCCGTTATCCTTGTATTCCTCCAATCACCTCATTCTGTCTCTTCGCCTCTTACGCCCCTCTTCCTTCCCGTCTCTCATTCCTCCACCTCATTTTGTCTCTTCGCCTCTTACGTCCCTCTTCCTTCCCGTCTCTCATTCCTCCAGTCCTCCTCTTCGCCTCTTACGTCTCTCTTCCTTCCCGTCTCTCATTCCTCCAGTCACCTCATTTTGTCTCTTCGCCTCTTACGTCTCTCTTCCTTCCCGTCTCTCATTCCTCCAGTCACCTCATTTTGTCTCTTCGCCTCTCCTTCCCGTCTCTCATTCCTCCAGTCACCTCATTTTGTCTCTTCGCCTCTTACGTCCCTCTTCCTTCCCGTCTCTCATTCCTCCAGTCACCTCATTTTGTCTCTTCGCCTCTTACGTCCCTCTTCCTTCCCGTATCGCGTTGCTCCAATCATCCCTGAACGTGGATTGACACAGCGAGGTACGAATGTAATTTAACCTATCTGCGTACCTAAACAGGACAAGTGTTCGTACCGTGAATATTTTTTCATGCGCCGTAATATGTCATTTACCCCCTCTGGCCATTTGGCATATTAGTCCATCGATGAAATTACTGAAGCAATTAAATGTTGAAATGGAATTATTGCATTATATTTTCCACTCCCGTCCACCGTGGAGGGAAGCGATGTTGCCGTGGCGACTGGCCCGATGTTTTATCCCTGCGGGCGTGGGCGTAGGTGGCATCCGAGGGTACACGGCTACGGGTTTTGTCTGACGTGTGTTCTATTTATCTGCTTTTGTGTGTGTTTTTTTCCCTAGTCCCAAGCCTCTGGTATTTTTTTCTTTGCCACGGCTGCTCCGAGGGAGTCCTGATCGCCCTCAGGGTTGCCTCCGATGAGTGGTTTTCCAGCGGGGTTCTTCGTCGGCTACAGGGGTCCTCCGCCGGTGTCCGTTTTTGCCCGGGTTCTTTGCCGGGGTCCTTTACACCGGTGTCCTCCGCTGAGGTCCTTTACACCGATGTCCTTCGCTGGGTCTTTTGCCGGGGTCCTTCGCCCGGGTCTTCTGTGTCCAGTGGCACCGGTGTAGGAGTTTGCCAGAATGGATGGAGGCGGGGGTGACCTCGATACCTTTGGTGGTGAGGGTCGTTTTTGAAGGAAGAATCTCTCGATATCCCTTTTCTCCCTCAGCCACACCTTCACTCACTCGTTTAAATAGCCACCTTTTTACTCCATCAGTCACTTTCACTCAATCAGTCAGGCACTCTTTCACTCACTCAATTCACTCGGTCAATCAGTCACTCTTTCATGCACTTATTCGCCCGCTCTCCTTCTCCTCTCTCCCTCACTCCCCCTTTCTCCTTCTCCAGATATACACTCACATGTACATGCACATGCACGTAAACACACAAAGACATACACTGTAATGTATTTTCTTTTACATACAATATATGAAGGTCATAGCATCATATGTTGAGATTTTAAACCATGTGGTAGATATTTAGATTGCATTAGAAGTGCTGGTGACGCCGTTCGCTAATGTTGACTTTCGTAAGTGGTAGTGGCAGGGGAATGTTTTTTTTCTCTCTGTCTTTACTTCCCTCTTTATTTATTTATTTTATTTGTTCTCCCCGCCCCTTTCCTCTCGTTCTTAGCGCCAGCATCCGTAACTGCCGGGCCGCGCAGCCTAATGTAGTTTTTTTTTTTTCTTCTTTCTTTCTTTTTTTTTAACTCTGCTAAATCAGGACAGCGCGAGGTGGTCACGTAGCCCGGGGCAGTGCAGTGGGGTCCCGCTCGGCCGCAGACAGAACAAACTGCTCATTGGTTTGCTGCGTCGCTGAGAGGGGGCTGGTGTGTGGTGGTGTCCAGTGAGGGGAGGGGATGGGGAGAGGAAGGGGGTGTTGAAGAAAGCGATTAAGAAGTGGAGAGGGAGGGAGAAAGGAGGCAGGGAGAGAGGCGGGAGGGGAGAGCGAGGAGGGGAGAGGGTGGTAAGAGGGGTAGGGAGGGGAAAAGGGAAGGGCAGCAGAGAGAGAGAGAGGGTGAATGAAAGGAATGAAGGAGAGGCCATGGGAAAGAAAAAAAAAAGAAAGGGAGAAGAAGGTAGCAAGATAGACAAAAAGAAGAAAAAAATATAAAAGAGAAAAGAACTTGGAAAAACTGAGGTGGAAATGTTACTTCAGTAGCTTTCATAGAAATGTATTCTCATAAGGAACAAAAGGGAGTAAGAGGAAACGGAAGGAGAGAGTGAGAAGTAGAGGACATTGAACCAGAGGAAGACAAAGGCCACGGCAACACCAGCTGATTCAGTTGGATGTTACGCATTGTTAGAGCTTAAGTGGACGCTATTGTGTTTACATGTTCGAAAGTATGCCCTCCGCTTAATCATTTCGCCAGATGGCCAACTTCTCTTACTTTTTTCCCTTTTCCCTTAGCTTGTCTTTATTTTAGACTCACTCGTCTCTCTCTCCTCTCTCTCTCTCTCTCTCTCTCTCTTTCTCTCTCCTCTCTCTCCTCTCTCTCTCTCTCTCTCTCTCTCTCTCTCTCTCTCTCTCTCTCTCTCTCTCTCTCTCTCTCTCTCTCTCTCTCTCTCTCTCTCTCTCTCCTCTCTCCTCTCCTCTCTCTCTCTCCCTCTCCCTCTCTCCCCCTCTCTCTCTCCCTCTCTCTCTCTCCTCTCCCTCTCTCCCTCTCCTCCCTCTCTCTCCTACTCCCTACTCTCTGCTCTCTCCTCTTTCCTCTCTCCCTCTCCCCAACCCTCTTACCTCTCTCCTCCTCTCTCTCTCTCTCTCTCTCTCTCTCTCTCTCTCTCTCTCTCTCTCTCTCTCTCTCTCTCTCTCTCTCTCTCTCTCTCTCTCTCTCTCTCTCTCTCTCTCTCTCTCTCTCTCTCTCTCGCGCGCTAGTGTGTGAATGGAAATAGCTTTCTTCACACCTGCAGGATGAACACACAAACTGGGCGCTTGTATCCGTATCTCTCGTTATATTTTTTGTGTATTTTTATACATTTTTCTATTTTTATTTCATTCCTCTTCTGGGTGTTAGCGACTGTGGATATTTCCTTTGCGCGTGGATGGCTTGGATAGGAGGATGACGTGGCTTGGATAGGAGGATGAATAGGAGATGACGTGGGTTGGATAGGAGGATGACGTGGCTTGGATAGGAGGATGCCATAGCTAGAATAGGAGGATGACGGGGCTTGGATAGGATGATCACATGGCTTTGGATAGGAGGATACCATAGCTTGAATAGGAGGATGCCATGGCTTGAATAGAGGATGTCATGGATAGTGAGGATGCCATGGCTTAGACAGGAGGATGCCATGATTTGGATCGACAGAATGAGAGGAGTCAAAAGGGGCATTTCTCGTCGAGGGAAATTAATGTAGTGGTTGAGGTTAGGAGATGACGGATGGGGGCGCCGTTGAGCAAGATGGACGGGCGTGATAGAGGCGAGCACGCCCACGCCCCCGAATCAGAATTGCCGGGAGCAGTTGAATCGCCATCTATCCTGGACGCAGGGGTGGGGGGGGGGGGTGGGGGTGTCGATGGGCTAAGTCTCACACAACACACACACACACGCACACACACACACACACACACACACACACAACACACAACACACACACACACACAACACACACACACACACACACACAACACACACACGCACACGCACACACACGCACACGCACGCACACACACGCACACACACAACACACACACACACACACACACACACACACACACACACACACACACACACACACACGATACACACACACACAAACACACACACTCACAGATATATATAGTCATACAAACGCGCGTACACACACACACAAACAGGAAGGTAGACATCAGTACATCCAACGCACACGTGTACTTGCGCCTTAATCGTCTTTTTTATTGCCAGATTTATGTAATTGATTGGGGGGAGAAGGAACCCATGAAGAGATGAGTCCTGCGATGCCACCGGATGAGCCAGATAGAGGAGGCTGGGCGTAAATGGCTGCGTCAGTCATCTCCATTTGACGTGATGGAGGAGAGGGCGACCTTGAAGCCAATGGGGGGAGGGGAGGGGGGGTTAGAAAAATGTAGAGCGCTATGGTATGTCTAATATTTCCTGTAATTTTTCTCCGTCTAATATTCTCCTTAGGTTTTCTTCTTATTTATCTGTTGTGTATCTTGTTCTCAATAGTCTACCGAGGAGGTTGCATCTATGTTTATCTATATATCTGGCTTTTAACCTACCTTTCAGTCCATGAAGTTGTCTTTTTTCTTTCCCTTTTGCTTTAAACTCCTCCTCCTTACCCCCTTCTTTCTAATCCGTTTTCTTTCTCTCTGTCGCTACTCTTCCGTCCCTCCACCTCTTCCTCCCTTTTTTGCCGCCCCTCCCCTTCCCTCCCCCCTTCCCCTCTCCTTCTCTCCCTTCTCCCCTCTCCCCTCCCCCATCCCCTTCCACCTTTCTTTTTTGAACCGTCATTATCACTCCTTTTTATATCGTTATGGATCTCACCCCCGGGCGGCCATCACACAGTAAATTCTTGTCACCCGTCATTACAACAGGTGAGGGAGGGTTGGGGGCCGAGGGGAAGTAGGGAAGGGTGAGGAGGGTTGGGGTTACGGGGAAGGGGAAGGGTGAGGGAAGGTTGGAGTTAAGGGGAAGGGTGAGGGAGGGCTAGGGACTGAGTTATAGGGGGAAAGTGAGGGGCTGAGGGGAAGGGAGATGGAATCGCGCGAGGGGGTTAGTGAGCTGAGAGTAAGGTGGGGGGAAGGTGGGATAGGATAGAGGGGAAGGTGAGAGGGGTCAGGGAGGCGGGTGAGGGATGGTGTGTCCTTGATACATAGCTGCTATTATTACTGTGATGTAGCTACATGCATCAACAGTCACAGCATGGGTCGATGTGACACGGAATGGGCCGAGGTAGAGGCAGTGGCTGGGAGGGGACGTGGGGGGGTGGGGTGGGGGGGGCAGAGGGCGCGGGCACATGCGGTAGAAAGGTGCGCCTGCGCGTCGAGTTCTGTGTTTGTTATCTCCTCTTTTATTTTTGTAAGGGGAGTGTGATGTCAGTCAGCCTGTTCCATCTGCATGTAAGCGTCGTGTGTAATGAAGATGTATATTTCCTGCTCTGTGTGCGAGAGTGAGGAGGGAGGGAGGCGAGAGAGGAGGGGTACTTGTTAGTACTGAACATGGTCGTTGCATTCGCCGTTACTTGACACATCACGAACAAGAGAGGAGAGGGAGAGAAGAGCGGGAGAGGGAGAGGGAGGAGAGGGAGAGGGAGGGAGAGGAGAGGAGAGGAGAGGGGAGAGGAGAGGGAGAGGAGAGGGAGAGAGAGAGAGGAGAGAGAGAGAGAGAGAGAGAGAGAGAGAGAGAGAGAGAAGAGAGAGAGAGAGAGAGGAGAGAAGAGAGAGAGAGAAGAGAGAGATAGAAGAGGGGGAGGGGTGAGTGTAAAGGCCGCCGCAGTCGAAAAAGGAGTAAAATTAAGAGCAGGTCTGTCTGGCTTAAGGGAGCGGCCGAGGAGGGGAGCCGAGACCGTTGGAAGCCTCGGGATGACTCGGCCGGAGGGGCGAGTTGTAGGGACGCCGCAGGGCCCTCAGGTGGAGAGATGGATGGATAACAGTATTGATCTCGTGGGTTAGTTCGGCCGCGAAGGATTTAATCGTAAACGAGGCCATCTTTGATTTTCTTTCGACTGATCCCTGCGATCTCAGAGAGCCTCCCCACCCCCTTCCTCCTCCCTACTTCCTCTCTTCTCCCTTCCCCTCCACTCTTTCCCCCCTCTCTCTCCTTCCCCTCCTTATCCTCCCCCTTTCTCCCTCTCCTTATTCCCTCCTCCTTCCCCTCCCCCCTCCCATTCCCTCCCCTTCCCCCCTGTGCTGGGGTCGCTCCCACGTGGACAAGACTGCGGGATATGCCCAATCTTGTTCATCATCCTCAGCGCCCGTGTGTCATTTCGAACGCGTTGAACGCCGTGAACAAGGGCAGCCACGAGACGTCGCCCCTTCCGGCACTATCGTGGCTCTCGTGTCAAGGGCATTTTCAGCTTTATGAAGCGCAAATATTTATCCCCGACTGACACATCCCACACGCGAATCATGGGATATTTTTAAAAGCTCCCCTCAGTCCGCTCTAATGCTCTGATCCTTCTTAATTAACGCTGGCGTGAAATAATTGGCAGCAAGTAGGTGTTAAACCCCGGGTGTTACACTGGCGGCGCGAGGGGGCTCGGTCCCGCCGCCGGTGTTTCCTCCGATCTACGGGGGGGGGGGTGCTTTTAGGGGCTCTCGTGTGTGTCTCTCTCTTCCTCTCTCTCTCTCTCTCTTCTCTCTCTCTCTCCTCTCTCTCTCTCTCTCTCTCTCTCTCTCTCTCTCTCTCTCTCCCTCTCCTCTCTCTCTCTCTCTCTCTCTCTCTCTCTCTCTCTCTCTCTCTCTCTCTCTCTCTCTCTCTCTCTCTCTCTCTCTCTGCTTCCTCCTGTCATCGCATACCCCCTCCTCCCTCCCATCCGCGACAGGAGTCCCTCCTCGCTTTTCTTTTAACGCTCGCTATCCCAACGTTTAAGATCGATTCCACCGCACACACGCCTTCGGCAAACGTTATCGCTGTCGTTATCGCTGCCATTGCTGACGTCTGCAGCGTCGTCGTCGGCGTTGCTATCGGCCTCCATCGCATCCATCGGTGAAGTGAACATTTATTTTTGCGTATCAGCAGTGTGGTAACCTGAAGCGAAGTGCAACGAGAAGGCCGCCTGGGTTGTCGCCGTCCTTCAGGTGGCTTTGTCGTTCAGCAAGCGCCATCTGTGGCACCATCTCTCTCTTCTCTTCTTTGCTTTTCTTTTTTTTTTTGGTTGTGTTTCTTTCAGTTTTCCTCTCCTCCTTCTCTCCCTTTATCGTTCCTTTCTCTCATCGCTAACTCCTTCTTGGACCTGAAGGAATTAATCCTCATTCCAATTTATCCCCCTTTTTATTTGTCTTTTTTCTTTTGTTTTCTCTTTTTCCACTTTATAGTAAACCTATTTGTCCTTTTTTACCATGCGAATGTCGAGGTATTTGGCGCATTAGCAGAGTGACTGTAATCCAATCTACTAAGCGCTCCCATGTTTGGCAGTCAGCATCCGTCGGGACGAAATGAAAATTTAATGGGAAACTACGTTATTTACTGAAGGCTGACTTGTGATTTTTAGACGCCGTTGGTTTGTAGACGCCGTGTGTGGTTGTGTGTGCTGTGTGTGCGTGTTGCTGTACGTTGTGGTGTTGTGCTGCTGTGTGTGTGTGTGTGTGTGTGTGTGTGTGTGTGTGTGTGTGTGTGTGTGTGTTGTGTGTGTGTGTGTGTGTGTGTTTGTGTGTGTTTTGTGGTGTTTTTGTGTTCTTGTGGGCGCCGTGAGCTCTCAGTGGTTACATGAAACCAAAAAGTGTGTTTTGTGTGGGTTGACGTGCGGTTGTGTGAAGAGAGATGGTGCCGCTTGCGATTCTTTAAATGCTTTATGTCTGTTAAGCATTCTAGAAAACTCGGTTAACAAAAATATGACGATAGTAATTGCACGGGAGCTTAATATTTTAAATTCGCAGTGTCCTTTACCACCTGCATAAAGGGGTATGCATTTTATTTATAGATCATTGTCAGCTAGAAGGAGAGGAGAAATGAGGAGAGGAAAGTGGGAGAGAGGAGAGGAGAGAAATAGGGGAGAAATGAGGAAGAGAAGTGAGAAGAGAGGAGAGAGAGACGTCTTTTTTTTGGCATTTTAATGGGCATTGGCGATGAGGGAGTAGCGGGACGTTTGTAATATGATCTATTATGTCTATTACACTCGGTTAAAGGGGATAACCTCTCTCTATTTCTCTCCCCTCTTCTTGCTTTCCTTTTTTCCCTCTTTCTCTTCCGTTCCCATTCTTTTCTTCCTTCTCCTTTTTTTCTTTCCCTTTCTCTTATGCTCTCATTGTTTTTTCTCCCTCTCTTTTATGTCCTCTTCCTCTCTCTTTTCTTTTGCCATCAAGCCCAAAGACGCAAAACGAGTGCTTGGGGTTGTTATTCGCGTCGGTACACTCGCGAAGAGTGTGCGTGTACTGCGTGTATAGAGAGGAACACTCTAGAGGGAAGGTCATTTCCCGGCCTTGTTAAGCCAGAGGAAAGCGGATGGGAAACTGCCGTGTAAATACCGGTGCGCCGCGAGTTGGATTGATGTGCGGGACGGAAAGCCTATACCATTGGCTTCACCGTACCTTGGCCGTTGCTCCGTCGAAATGTCACTGTGACTTCAGTCTTCATCGTTGTCACATCTTTTTTATTATCATTATATTTTATTGATTTGCTTTATTTAACTTATTTATATATTTTATGTTTATTTATCTATTTATGTGTGTGTGCGTTTGTTTGTTTATTTATTTATTTTAAGGAAGGCTCCCCTTCTGCCGTAGCGTTATTTGTAGTAAACTGTGACTTTTTTCTTTTTTAGGTCAAAGTATTAAAGTATTGCTTGATTCTCTCCGTTGTTTCATAAATATCTGACTGCTTATGTAATGAGGTATTATCATATATAATTTTCGCTGCCTGAGAGTCCTAAGGAAAGAGGCTATAAAGATCATGTATAAACTTGCACTAGACAGTCTATCAGTGATGGAATATTAATCTTATTACATACTCGTGTTGTTATTAATGAACGCGCGTGATATACTCGCGGATGTGTCAGCTTCGAGAAGATTGTAAAGGGAATAAGAGAGAGCCGTTTTTTTCTTGATATATATGGATATTCGTAAATGTAAGGGACATAGGAGAAAAACGAGGGTTGAAATTCCTATTACAATTCTAGGATCACAATTACAATAACTCCTTCAGGATTCCCTCTTCCGGATTGCAATTACTCTTTCGGAATTTCCACTTTCGGAGTTAAGATTATTTTCGAGATTGCGATTACAGGTATAGGACGGCAACTCCCTCGGGATTACAATACTCCTTCAAGTCTAGACACGAGGACCCCGAGGTTGAGGGCCTATGGGTATACTTGGTTTGGGCGCCGGAGAAGAACGAGAGGGATTGAGGTCCTTTGCCACAAAGCCGTCATGGAGGGTTCCAACAGGCGGCGAGGGATCGGCCAGGAGGAGCATACACAGTAGTCATGTTAGTGACAGGGTGGACGTGCTTTTTGTTTTTACTGTAGGAATACATGAATAAGAATCATGTGAGAGCCCCCAGTGACCATCGGGAGGAAGAAACGGGCAGATGTTTATTTGAGGTGGCGAAGATTGGGCGGCCGGGCTGTAGAGTTGGTGAAGGGCGGTAGAGTGTTTTTTTGTATTTAATGGAGAGCTGAGCCTCCTCGAGGCTCGAGCGATTGAGCGAGTTCCCCTGGTTTCTTTGTGATAAGAAAAGAAATGCGTGAATAGAGTAGCGTCATCTTTGCCGCTAGGTTTTTGTAGAGACGGTAGGCGTCAGGAACGTACAATGTGTGGCAGGGATTGTCGACCCTTCTGTGGTGGTTGCGCGCGAAAGGAATCCGAACGGATGTTGCGGGTCGGCATCTGGTGGTGTCGTCGATGTACTGAAGATACGTCCGGCTGGTTGCTTGAGATACATAAACTAGGGTTTTGGACTCGTGTATGCGGTTAAGGTAGTTCTTAAGAGGTGTGTTCGTCTTTGCTGGTCGCCCCTGGATGTCAGCGTTTTGTCTCATTATTTTGTTATTTTTTTTGTAGTTCGGGTGGGTTAGCTAGCGTTTTGAATGACTGTGTGTTGACCGATAATCTACGCTATGATTCCCCTCGTCTGGATTGGCTCCGTTTGTGGTTCTGCTTTGTGTGATCGTAACCCTGAGTACAGTTGTGTGTCTTGTATCGGTGTGAAGGCAGTACCTGGTGAAGGTTGGTATAATGTTTAATTTTAAGCCGTTGATGGTTTTATGACATGCGAGCCGGTTTCGCTTTCAGCTTCGTGTTGTCGTTCTTCTTTATTATATTTGATTTGTTCGGGGTCTCTTGTCTCTTCGCCTTTGTCTTGTTTACTCTCTCTTTTAGCTTCCCCTCTTCTCCTTCTCCAGCTGCGCCTTCCCCTCTCTCTCTCTCTCCCCTCCCTCCCTCCTTCTCTTTCTCTCTCTCTCTTCTCTCTCTCTCTCTCTCTCTCATCTCCTCTCTCTCTCCTCCTCTCTCTGGTCTCTCTTCTCTCTCTCCTCTCGCTCTCCTCGTCTCTTCTTCTTCGCCTCTTCTCTCTCTCTCTCTCTCTCTCTCTCTCTCTCTCTCTCTTCTCTCTCTTCTCTCTCTCTCTCTCTCTCTCTCTCTCTCTCTCTCTCTCTCTCCTTCTCCCTTCCCTCTCTCTCTCTCTCTCTCTCTCTCTCTCTTCTCTCTCTCTCTCTCTCTCCTCTCTCTCTCTCTTCCCTCTCTCTCTCTCTTCTCTCTCTCTCTCTCTCTCTTCTCTCTCTTCTCTTCTCTTCTCTCTCTCTTCTCTCTCTCTCTCTCTCTCTCTTCTCTCTCTCTCCTCTCTCTCTCTCTCCCTCTCCTTTCCTCTCTCTCTCCCTCTCTCTCTCTCCCCGTCTTCTTTCTCTCTCTCTCTCTCTCTCTCATCTCTCTCATCTCTCTCTCTCTCTCTTCCTCTCTCTCTCTCTCTCTCCCTCTCTCTCTCCTCTCTCTCTCTCTACTCTTCTCTCTCCTCTCTCTCTCTTCTCTCTATCCCCTCCTCCCTCTCTCTCTCCTCTGTCTCTCTTCTCTCTCTCTCCTACTCCTCTCCTATCCCTCCTCTTTCTTCTCTCCTCTATCCCTGGCCCCTCCTCCCTCACCTTCTTTCTCTCGTATCCCTCGCCCCTCCTCTCACTTCTATCCCTCCCTCTCCTCCTGTCGTCTCTTCTTCTCTCTCTCTCTCTCTCTTCCTCTGTCTCTCTCCCTCTCTCTCTCTCTCTCTCTCTCTCTCTCTCTCTTCACTCACTCTCTCTCTCTCCTGCTCTCTCTCTCTCTCTCTCTCTCTCCTCTCTCTCTCTCTCTCCTCTCCTCTCTCCCTCTCTCTCCCTCTCTCTCCTCTCCTCCCTTCTCTCCTCTTCTCCCTCTCTCCCTCTCTTCTCTCCTCTCTCCTCTCCTCTGTCTTCTCCTCTCTCTCTCCTCTCTCTACTCTCTCTTCTCTCTTCTCTCTCTTCTCTCTCTTCTCTCTCTCTTCTCTTCTCTCTCTCTCCTCTCTCTCTCTCTCTCGTCTCTCTCTTCTCTCTCTCTTCTCTCTCTCTCTCTCTCTCTCTCTCTTCTCGCTTCTCCTCTCTCTCTCGCCCTTGTTACTGACGCTCGGCCCAGTGGCGGCCCTGGAAGTCGGTCGCTGAAATTTAGATGTTCTTCTTGTCTCACCCTCTGCCGGACACGTGTTTCGTCGCTCGCTCTTTTCGACACCTTTTTTCTATTTCTCTCGGTCGGAACAGAGGCAGGCGGGCTATGGCCGGTGTTAAGTGTTACGTCTGGCGTGTTAGCATTGTTGAATTCTTTGTGGTGTTTGTGGTGTGTGTCGATGGGTTCGTGGTTATTCAGATGATGTGGTTATTTTTTGTTGTTGTGATTGTTGTTGTTATAGTGATTGTGGTTATCAGTGTACTAAGAATTTTTCTTATGCTCATTACTGTTGCAAGGGCATTGATTTGTTGTTATGTGCAGATTTTATGTTACGTTGATGATGATTTTTTTTTTTTTTTTTTTTTTTTTTTTTTTTTTTTTTTTTTTTTTAGTTTCTACTCTAGGCGATGGTTATGCGGCATGGAAGGGAAAGATTTTCGTATAAACTATTATGTGTATGTATGTGTATATGTATGGTCATGTATATGCCGTAAAAACAACATACACACACTCGCCTTTATTTTCGTTCGTCGATGCTAATTTTTTTTATTGGTGCGGTAAAGGAATGGAAGGAAAAAAAGGGAAGTGCATCGCGTTCGGCCATGGACGCTACCCCCACCCCCACCCAACACACGCAAAAACGCACGCACAGATGTACTCACTTGTATGCGTGTAGTGAACTAGTGTTGCTAGTAATGCGAGTGTTCGGACACACACACAAACAGAGAGAGAGA
The DNA here is from genome assembly GCF_003789085.1 of Penaeus vannamei. Lineage (NCBI taxonomy): Eukaryota > Metazoa > Arthropoda > Malacostraca > Decapoda > Penaeidae > Penaeus > Penaeus vannamei. Next base: position 900,056 of record NW_020869964.1, read on the forward strand.
GAGAGAGAGAGAGAGAGAGAGAGAGAGAGAGATAGAGAGAGAGAGATGAGAGAGCAGAGAGAGAGAGAGAGACGAGGAGAGAGACGAGAGAGAGGAGTTGGGAGAGCAGCGAGATGCCAGTGAGACGTCGGCGGAACATCGTAATTGGTCACCTGATCTTGCAGGAAAGTCTCCGCCTCGCCCCTTCTCCCCCGCCCCCCCTCTTCGCCTCACCGACGGGGCGCTGAGCGATTTTAAAAGGCGCCATTTGGGACCGACCGCTCTCTCTCCCTCTCCTCTTCGCCGAGTTCCTCTCGCGTGGGCGTTCGTTCTGTAGGGCCAGAGAACCCCCCACGCCCATCCCATTACATTAAGGGAAATGGTAGAATACAGAGAAGTGCGAGTCCCAGAGCCGACGAGATACGCCCGTGCATTCGGGACCTCCGTAAAGGGCAAATGTGGCACCGGACGCGGAAAACATTTTCAAGAGGACGTGGTGACGAGGATCAGAACCTCTCGGGAGGGAAAAGAAGTTCAAACAACCGCACTATTAGATCGCCTCCCCCCCCCCCTCCTCCTCCTTCCTCCTCCTCCTCCTCCCTCCTCCCTTGCTGAAAGGTTGGGGCAGGGTAGAAGGGGAGTAGGGAAAGGGGGGGGGGAGAAGGGGAATTAAGTTGGCAAGTCGTAAGACCCGGAGGCGGCCGCTAATACCTGTCCACCGCCTGAATTATTGAGACCTGCCTACTTGCGCTGCCTGATGGGAGTGGGGAGCAACAGGGGTGGAGGCGGGGGGGAGGCAGGGAGGGAGAAGAGAGGTGGGATGGGGGAGGGATATAGAAAGGAGGGTGGATGAGGGGGGGGGGAGATGAGGAATAGGAGGTGAGAAGGAAGGGGAGGGGGAGGGGGGAGCCGGGGATGGCTTCGAGGCGAGGTTGGGGATGGAAAATTTCCGAGACTTGGAAAGGAAAACTATTGATAAAACTGAATATTCACTGAGCATTTACGATCTGATTTAATTTTTGTTGTGTTTATGTATAACTAAGAACGTACGATTGGATTTTTTGTTTTGTTATTGCTTACCTATTCACTATACTTGTTTACAAATTCACTCTACTTATTTTATTTATGCTATTTACTTGTATACATTGCATTTCTAAAATGCGCGTGTATTTATGTGAGTGCGCGCGCGCGTGTGTGCATTTGTGCGTCTGTCTGTCTGTTTTGTCTGTCATTCGGTCGGTCGGTCATTCTGTTACATTAAAAGCCGAAACTGAGTGTCAGCCAAGAGTGTGACGTGATAAAGCGACGCAGAATCATTTGGAGAAAACTGAGAAGCAGCGTTGTCTGCGTGCGTAGTGGTCGGTAATGTCTTGCGGTTGTCTTGCGACTGTTAGACTTGGAACGTTTGGTCGTCGAGCCGCAGGTGTTCAGAATCAGTGAAGTCGCGTTCATGCTGTCATTCTGTCAGGAACATCTGTTGCTATTACCGTCGTTGTTTTCCTTTTCTGAGAGGTTGAGTTAAGTGATCCAGATATAGTGGCGTGGGAAGTGGAGATAAAGGAAGGAGCGGGAGAGATGCAATAACAGACAAACAGAGACACAGACGTTCAGTTTGATTAGGTAGTGACGTTCGGTAAGATTAGGCAGTGACATTGAGTCTGATTGGCCAGTGACATTCAGTCAGATTAGGGAGTAACGTTCTGATTAGACAGTGACGGTCGATCTGACTAGGAAGTGATGTTCTAGTTGATTTGGCAGTGACGTTCTGATTAGATAGTGAGGTTCGGCTTGATAAGGCAGTGACATTGTCAGATTAGGCAGCGATACTCAGATGGCCTGTAAACTCCGTTGTTTACCCCGAATAAACTGAGAATTGACGCAAGGAAGAAAAGCAAGTGTGCAAATACGGAAGGCTAAATAAATGCACGCGCGAAGGCAAAGGAAGAGAGAAAAGGTTTTTTAAAAAAGTAAAATAAAAAAAATCTTCCAGTCTCGAGTCAATTAGGCGCAACTAGTGGGGCGTGAGCAATCTCAACTCTCAAGTGCGCTCCTCTGAGAGAAGATAATTCATTAAGAGTATCGCCAGCCTCATAGACCGCTCCGTGAGACCCGATGGAGTGTGAGGAGAGAGGAGGAGAGGAAAAGAGAGGAGGAGGAGAAGAAAGGAGGGGAGGAGAGGAAAAGAGAGGAGGAGGGCATGGTGTGTGGGAGTTGGGGTAGCGGGGAAAATTTGGTATGTAAGAGGTCTTCGTTAAAGGCTGAGAATTAAAGTTTGCATGAGGAGTAGGATTTTGATAACAGGGGAACTTGAATGGAAAGGAGAATTTTGATGAAGACGAGACTTAGAATGAAAAAAAATATTGATGTGCGTGAGGATTTTAATGAAATGGAATTTTTTGTTGAACATGAGAACCTGAATGAGAAGGATGATTTCGATGATCATGAATAAGAGATAGAATTTTGAAAAAAAAAGAGAACTTGAAAAGAAAGGAGAATTTTGATGAATATGAGAAAAAGGCTGAGATGTAGAACGTTGATAAACAGAACATGAATGAGTGGGAGAATTTTAATAAACATGAGAACTTTGGCAAACACTAGTATATGAATTAGAATGTAAACTTATTCGGGGCGAGAAATTGGTGAACATGAGACATTGGGTAAGCACGAGAACACGGGTAAGGAAGGGAATTGAGGATAATGATGAATACTTGAATGAAAATAGGAAATCATAGGTAAGAATAAGAGATTAGGCAAAAGTGAAACCCAAAACATGGGTTAACGATCAGAATTTTGTGCAAAAGTTAAAGACGATGGGCTGGCCACGGATGAGGTATTGGAGAAGCGTAAGACTTGAGCCGAAAGATGAGTACTTAGATAACTTAAAAGCAGGACTGAAAACTTGGTTTAAAACTTAGGGGGATGAGGCTTCGGGGTAAGCATGCCAACTTGGGTGAAGATTTTTTTTTCTCTTGTCTCTCCCGATTTCTACTATTTTTACCGATTTTTATTCTTTTCATTTATTATTATTATTATTATTATTATTATTATTATTATTATTATATTTATTATATATTATATATTATTATATTATATATATATATATATATATATATAATTTTTTTTTTTCTTTTTTCCTTTTTTTCCTTTTTTCCTTTTTTTTCCCTTTTTTCCTTTTTTTTTTTTTTTTCCTTTTCCGGTAAGTCTGGAGTCCGCGGTGCTGCAGGGGGTGTATCAGCTACTGCTATCGGGTACAAGAGCATGATGAACGGCCGTAATGAACCGCTAGAAGGCAGCAAAAGATAGCGTATTATCCTCCGCCGAGTCGGTACCGAGTGAAATATGGCTGTTGATTTAAGGGTATTTTTTATTTGATTGACAAGGCACTGCGCGTGGGTGAGTGTGCGGTACTGTGTGCATCGTGAAGTAAGTGTGATTAGACGTGGTTAGCTTCTAGACGTACGTAATGTACACACATCACACACTCTCTCTCTCTCTCTCTCTCTCTCTCTCTCTCTCTCTCTCTCTCTCTCTCTCTCTCTCTCTCTCTCTCTCTCTCTCTCTCTCTCTCTCTCTCTCTCTCTCTCTCTCTCTCTCTCTCTCTCTCTCTCTCTCTCTCTCTCTCTCTCTCTCGCTCTCTCTCTCTCTCTCTCTCTCGCTCTCTCTCTCTCTTCTCTCTCTCTCTCTCTCTCTCTCTCTCTATCTATATATATATTATATATATATTATATATATATATATATATATATCGGTATATATCGATATATATCGATATATCTTCCCTTGTCTACCTATTTTTTCCTCTCTCTTCTCTCTGTGTTTGTGTCTGCGTGTGCCTGTCCGTGTACGTATGTGTGTTTGTGAACATAAGTAGTCTGTATCTAACTGTGTGTGCATGCATGTCGATATACACACGCAAACCTGGAGGCCCTTTATTTGATACAGTCATTGTTGATGTGCGTGCGTCCAATTTCGCAAACGCAATATATCAGTGGTAAGCAGTAAGTAACAGCGGGCTATTTTCTGAAACTCCCGGACGTGGCGTTGTATTTTGCATGTGTAATACGCGTTTGATGCCGTCCCCGAGTTTCCCAGAGGCGCCCTTCCTTTTACTAGATCACAGAGGACTATGAATGATAACTTCAGTCTTCGGTGTAGTAGTCTGCCGAAGTCATCGAATATTGATATTAATGTCGGACAGCGAACACCGTAAAAAATCTGAGGAGAGAGGGGTGAGGGGAGGATGGGGATTCCCCGATGGCGCGTGTGCTGTGTGCGTGTCGTTGGGCAGCGGACGCCTGTGATTGGCTGGCGATCTCGGAATTCCCGTCAGTCAACCAATCACAGCGAAGAACCGTCCCAGGAGCGAGCCGTGACGATAATTTTGTCATACGTGGTATATTTTTTCTTTCGTCGCCCCTTCTTCCTCCTGCCTCCTCCCCCCCTTTAGAAATTATGGGGACCCACCTGGATGGGCGGTGTGCCGAATGTTTATGAGGGCGGGGTGTGTAATCTTGGGGCCGAGATTGCAGAAGAAAAGAGGAACGGCAAATGGGGAATGCCAAAGTAGCAGCTCGGAGGGTTGAAGGCAAGGAAAAGAGTGCAAGACGGGCTCGGGCTGTAAATGATGAAATGACGCAATAAGGCATTGTATCCCAGCTGGCCCCGGGATAAAACTCCCAACAGGTGGCCGTCTGTAGTTGCGTAGTAACAAAGTATTGTTGAGGGGAGCCTTTGTCGGTACACAAACCCGGAAAAAATGTCCCTAAATGGAAAGAAGAAAAATGGACGCGGGGACAAACAGCTATTCTTGGTATTGAACAAGGACCCTCACTCTCTCCCCCCCTCTCCCTCACCCCACCATTCCTCCCCCTCCAACAAGCTCTTGCGAAAAGTTAAAATTCGCATGGGACTAATTTCTCCCTCCTTCATTTAGATTTTGCTAACTAACGTTTACCCGGCCAAACATTTTATGTTGCAGTCCGGGTCTCGTTAAGATTTATTTTTTCTTCCACTCCAGTACTCTGTGTTTTGGCTCAGCAAACACAGAACTGCAGAGAAACTTCTAATTCAGAGCCTTTTCGGTACTTTTTATGTTTTCAAAGTAATTCTTTATGATTACAATTTTTTTTTTATTTTGGACGAGCTCTAAGATTTCTTACAAATGCAGTCGTTGTGATGCATCGCCGCTTTTAAGGCTGCGACCTTGTCCGCTTGTCATATGCCAAGCATTTCATTCTCTCTGTGCCCAGCAGTTGTCACAAAACATAAGTCAAAAAAAGATGAGACGAGGAGGATACAAAACCCTTTATTCCTCCTGCTCTTCCAGCCTCATTTGTCCTCCTAGTGTTGTATGCCGACCGGAAATTAAAGCGCTGATCACGCCGGCGGAGATGCTGGCCTGAATTCGAGGCCTGGGAGTGTCCGGTCACCTGGGGGGCGTGCGGCTGGTGGGAATATCTACTCAAGGGTTGATGGGTTGGGGGTGGGGTGCGGGTCGTGTGAGGAGGCAGCTTCTGCGTAACAAGAGATGAGTAGAAAGTAAAATCAGGGTAATATTCGTTGTGTTATTTTGGCTGGGAAGGGAAGGGTACGGGAGGGGAATGGCGGGGAGGAAGGGGACGGGAGGGGGATGGCGGGAGGAAGGGACGGGGGAAGGGGAAAGGGAAAGGAAGCGGAAACGGCGGGAAAGAAAGGGTCGCGTTAAAGGGAAAGGGGAAGTGTGCCTGAAAATCACCAATCATGTCACGCGCGTGAACAACCTATTGAGGTCTACGGGCGTCTTGTTGCGAAGGCATAGAGGGAGAAGAGAGAAGAAGAAAAGGAAGAGGAGGTGGGGGAAGCAAGAGAGAGATCGCGGAGAAGGGTCCCTCCCCGCAGGTCAGGGAACAGCAGCCCTGCGAGAGCTTTTGCATGCTGCCTCCCCCCTTCCCCCGCCCTCCCATTTCGTCCAGCGTCGACAGGGAGTGATTGAAGATCGAGGCGAGGGGCGTGGGGGCAGGGAGATGGCAAGGGGGCAGGACACGGGAGAAAGGGAGAGAGGGATCCAGGAAGGGAGGGGAACCGGGAGTGGACGGAGCTAAAGCTAAGTGTGCCGTGACAGCCAGCTCGCGGGCGTGAATACCAAGTGCAGGCGTGTGGGCGTGTGGTCGCGTGTGAATGTATAAGACGCCGGAACAAATGTACTGGGAAGGCGGGTCCGAGGGAGGGAATACTAAGCAGAGGAACAGCAGGAGGGGCGGCCGGTGACGGCGAAGATATCTGAAGGGCGAGGAGGCGCCGTTCCTCCTGACGTGGCGGAATTAAGGGGGGAGGGGGAGGCGGAAGGCAAAACTGAAGTCGAAGGGATTAAAAAAATAGGAAGGCTTAATTAGGTGCTAATGGATCGCGACTTCCGGACGCCCTCCGTGGCAAAACTCAGCTTGGTATGATCCTAATATCCCGCACCCTTGAAATGCTTTTGATTATTTATTTCGAAATTTGTTTCTAGGTTGGTTTGTGCCTTTTCAGTCCTCGATACATTATTAAGGTATCGTGACCTTTAAATGACCCAGCCTGACATTTACTGAGGTACTGTGACTTTTCCTTAGCCCGGCAAATGCAGTCAGAGGACACTATGAGCTAAACTTGTATTATGTATGCGTTCAACGGATCTTATTTTACCACAATTTCCGCAAAGTTAAAGCGAGGTGGATAGAGAGAGGGGAAGGAAGAACAGGAGGAATATGGAGAATATGGAGATAAAGGGGAGGCAGTTACTTATACGAGAGAGAGGAGAGGAGAGGAGAGAGAGGAGAGGTGAGGAGAGGAGAGAGAGGAGAGGAGAGAGGGAGGAGGGAGGGAAGAGGAGGGAGAGAGAGAGAATGTATAAGCAAGAAAATAAGAGAATGCGAGAGCGAGAGCGAGAGTAAAGGGACGTGTTTCTGTGTCAGCGCGCGTTCACTCGTAGCCTGTGCGTCCGTAATGTCCACTCTCCCTTGTTGCCATTCCTTGCTAATGCATTTCTGATCATAGCGCTGTGTGAGGGGGATTCTGACGCAGCGCAGTCAACATGTATCTGCCATTTTTCTTTTGTTTTTGAGATGTCAGATCAGGATTAGTAATATTAAATATTTGAAACCAAGGCTAATGAATGTTTGATGTGTCAATACGGCCGATGTTTTTCCTTTTTTTTTGCTTTTCAACAACAGCTTCCTCGCCTACCCTCTTCTCCTCCTCCATATCCCTCATTTCCTCATTCTCTCATTTCCTCATTCCCTATTCCATTTCCCCAAAGCCCTGTGTATAGTCTACTTATCTAATGCAGGAAGCGGAGTAGGAGCAGAATCGGGGAAATATGAATTGGAATGCTGGAAACCTTTTTGGCTTTGGCGCGCTCCGTGCCGGCTGGATGTGAAGGATATGTTGATGAGGCAAAGATTAAGCCCCGGCGCAGATGGGAGAAGGGGAGGGAGGGGGAGAGGAAGGGGAAGAGGGGCGGGAACGGGAGTGAGAATGAGCATGAGTGAGTGAATGAGTGGGGAGGAGAAGGGGGGGGGATGGAGAGCGAGGAGGAGAGGGAGGGAGAATAGAAAGAAAATATATTAAAAAGGGAGAAAGCATACTTGCAGGAGGGAAGCAAAGAGTTAGACGAGGCTCAAAGGGAGGGATTTGAATAACGACGATACTGTAGTGGAAGAGAAAGAATTATGCAATAAGATATAGATAAAAAGTGACGAAGGAGAGACTGAGAGAAAGAGAAAGACTAAAGGAGAAAGAACGGAAGTGCAAGGCGACAGACCTGCACACGTGCTGTTCAGTGACTAGGTGACGTGGCCGTAAAAATATGTATTAACAGCATCGCAGATCCAGCATTGCCATTGGCCAGTACTTATTTTCTTTCTTCTCTTTAGACCGCACAGTATTTTTGTGTGTGTTCATTGTTCACATTTTTCCGAACAGAATAGATCTACTTGAACTAAAGGAAAACCGAGTGGTTGAGCAAAGCGTCATTTTAACACAAAGCAAACCGCATCCATATGTCTTCAGTAAAACCAGGTAATTAGCTGAAACGAAAGAAATGATACACTCAAAGAGCAAAGCATTACGTATATATATTGCTTCCGTAAAGAATTCATTGGCTCTTCGTTTTATCAAAAGTATTTTATTCACACAGAGACAAGGCGATTTTTCTTTTACTTGCACATAGGCTATGCCGGATGAAGAGGATGCGAGAAAGAGGGTCACATATAGAAAGATAGAATGTGGAAAGAAAAAGAGAATAACAGTGAGGGGAAGGCAGAAGGGGGGGGGCAGAAGACAGACAGACAGAGAGAGGGAGAGGGAAGGCAGACAAAGAAAAAAACGACGGGGAAAGGGAAAGAGAAAACGATAGGGAGAGAGAGACGGAAATAGAACGACAGGGAGAGAAAAAGAGGAAGAGATTGACATGGAGAGGAAAACGGAAGAAAGATTGGTAGCGGGAGGAATGTAGAAAGAAAGGCAGGGATAGGGAATCGGAGAAGAGAATGAACGGCAGGAAGAAATTAGAAAATAGAGAGAATGTGTCGAACAGATGTCCCCATCACGAGGAAAATGAGCGGTTATGACCCAGCGAGCGACTTCGGAGTGTCTCGTTCCCAGCGCCCCAACCTCCTCCGGTCGTGATGCTGGTATCTTTCTGTTGTCAGCCTCAAAGGGCGTGTGATCAGGGCGTAGTGACTGGAAGTAGCGATGAGGTTTTCGGTGTTGAAAATTGCGCCTTTTAGTACTGTTTTCCTCCCCTTTGGTCTTCCTGCTTCCACTGTTCTTTCTCCTTTCTGGTATTGTATTTTTGTTCCTTTTCTCCTTCCGTATCTCGTGTTCTTTATGTCTCGAGTGTTATTTTTCCGTCTTCCATGTCGTATTAATGTCCTTGCGTAAGTTCTTCATAATCGCTGACGTAGTGTATTCATATTAAATTTAAGCGTGCATTGAAATATGTTTCCCCATTAAGAGAGACAGCTTACATGATTAGATTTTGAAAATCATTATTAAGTATTTATTTGCGACTTCGAAAGTGCTCGCTTGTTTATAATTCGCATTCGCAATCCAGATCCCCCCCCCCCCCCCCGCAGGACCTCACATTGTAATTTTAGGATGTTTGGATCCTAAGCTCTCCGGCTCAGCAGTCAAACTATAATGGAAGACTTTGTTAGTTAATGGGACTGTCAGCTTCCGCGCAGCGAGAGTGAAATATGCAATCTTCATGTCTACGTTGTTATCCAGCTGTCCACGGTTAGGTCTGGCCGCCGCCGGTTGGCTGGCTGGCTGGCCGGGTCTTTCGTTCTTTTCTCTTGCTCTTCCAAGCTGCCTCTTCGCCCTCCAATCGGCTTTTTCCCAACGTTTTTCTTTCCCTCTGTATTCTCTGCTCTCACCTTCTGATCTTTTAATCTGAGTCTTCTGGGTTAGGTTCGTTGGATCAGCGGCTCTGGTTATTCTTTAGAGTATTGTTATTACTGCGTCTGTGTTTTCTTATCATCCTCATTACCATTATCACAGTCGTCACCGTCGGCTCGGGTAATCGTTTTCTTTCTTATTCTTTTCCTTTTTATTTATCATATATCTAGCTTATGTTGTGGTTTCATTAATTTTTAATAAGTAGTTTCATTGACTTTTTTATTAGCTGTGACGAGAATGTCGCCGAGTGCAGAGTAGTGCAAGAATAGCAGCGTCAGAAACAAGCGGGGGACTCCGGTAGTTCATGCAAATGTCGGACTCTGCGTTAGTTCCTTGTTTTCACATAATTATGGACTCCTAGATTATGCTATGGGATCTTAGATACTTATCTTGGTATTAGCGACATTTTTTTCTTTCTTTTGCTTGCTTTAACCGTGAAAGAGATGTAAAGTATGTAAATATTAAACAAAAACAGGTACGTTAAAAGTTTGTTGCATAGTCTTGCCATCGATTCCATAAGGAAAAATATGAGTGTATACATATGTATATATCATATATAACGGATGACTAACAACACGACGTCAGCAGTCGCGTTGTCTTCATTGCAATTGTCAGTATTTCCTCTACACGTCTGGAGTCCCTTCAAACGACTCCTTTGTGTAACTCTTCAATATTCATCGTTCCTTTGTACCGGTTCTCCTGATTCAACTTATTTGGTAATGGACTAATACTCGATATTTATTTTGCAGCTCTTCGGGGCGCTTATATTGGCGCACATAATAAGCGCCGACTGACACTCATTACCGGTTCTCGCTAATTAACAATGCTTTTGTTCCGTACGCTCTTCCTCCGAGGCTTCTCGTTCGGTGACGGAAAAATAACCAAAGACCTTGTTAATCCTCCTTCGTTGTCTCCAGGGGCGCATTGGGTGCCTGTGTGTAATTATCATGTTATCGAGAGCCGTCAGTGAACCTGGCAATGTGTTCATTATTTCGCGGGAGCATTGAATGGAAGGTAGTGAAATCAGGGTTGCAGTCCCGCAGACTTTTGTACGTGGGCTTTACACGGAGTGTAAAAATCTAATTTGTTCATTATTTTATTACTTTTTTATTACATGGTTTTGTTAGTGATATATTTTTTCAAATCTGGTAATTTCACTTTTAATTAGTAAGTAGTTGCAGGCTACTAGGAGTTCAGGTAAATGTGCATTGCGCGCGTTTAATAATTATAAACCTGCTCGTCTCCAGCCTCCCCTCCAGCGCAGAGAACACCCGCTGAAGATCACGGTTAACATATATAACGAGCCGGAAATGTAATTAAATGCACTCGAGTTATTTAGATAACGTGCCTGAAGTATTAGCCAATGCGGTTGAATCACAAGTTAATATTGTGTTAATCTTGTAAACATTAACTCTCTATGCATTACCCTGTTGCCGCTGGTTGCCGAAGACGGCGATGCGTGGCCTCTCGGGCGGATTGCCAAAGCGGGTCTTTCGGTTGTTTGTGATTTGTTTGTCCGGGGAATGAAACCTGACTGGTATTATGGTCGATCTTAATGGGCTTCTTTCTAGTGGACGGTGTGTGTGTGTGCGCGCTCATGCGTGCGTGATGCATGTGTATATTTGTGTGTGTGTGTTTGTGTGTATGTGTGTGTAGGGTATGTATGAAAATGTATATTATTATGAAATGATATGAAAAATGCTCTACAGTAATAAGATATGTGTGTGTGGCTTAGGTATTCGGCGGGTGAAAGGCCACTCTAATCGTTGCTGAAGGTTTTGCAGAGCATTTTGTCACTGACAGTAAAAAGATTAATAACTGCCGTTTAAGCAAACGCATTTATAACGGTCATTGATCCAGTGTGACATAATTCATAGCGACAACCAAGAACTTAGAACACATGATTTATTAATTACTAATATTACCCAGCCACATTAAATGTGTTAATTCATAATGTTGCTCTTTGTGTGGCATGCTAATGACTGATTGCTGAATTTATCATGTTTCATTGGCGGCAGTGTTGTCATTTGTTTGTTATTTCTTATTCCCCATTATTCCAAAGTTTATATTTTTTCTTTTATATTTTATTATATCAAATTACATTATATCACATTATATTAGATCAGATTGTATTTACATTGTACTTATGTGTATCGTAGAAAAAAACAGCTTTTCTTCTTGTTACCTGTCTCTTTCTACTCCTACGTTATATCTTATATTTATTTTTTCTGCTTCCTCCTCCAGTCACGCGACATTCACTGAGTTGCTGAAGAAGGGCGGTTTCTAGGCCTTCAAGTGACGCCCTCGGTTCCCGACTGAGATATTCTTCTCCATTTTTAATCCCATGAGGAATTATATTACTATTTTTATTTATTATAATTATTTTTTTTCATTTTCGTGTATATATTCGATATATGTCTAACCCCAACCCGCTTTCTTTCTTCTGTGTCTCTTCCGTCCGAAATCGATATTTTGTTTTTGTTTTATGACAGGCCTGTAATTCCGTTTCCCATTTCCGACGTCATCATTTTTTCGGGTTGAAGGGGGGGGGGTAGTTCTCATGGTGCACTAACCTTCCCTTTCCTCTTCTCCTTCATCCTCTTCCTCGGCCTATTCTTGCTTACCCTTGCCCAGCCTTGTCCTCCTCTACCCACCCTTGCCCACTCTTACCCATCTCTACCCGCCCTTGCCCACCTCCATCCACCTTAACCCCCCCCGTTCCCCTCCCACATCCCAATCTCGCCCACCTCTACCCACCCTCGCCCATCTCCACCCACCTCTTTCCACCGTAACCGCCCTTTCCCCTCTCAACCCAATCTCGCCCACCTCAACCCACCCTCGCCTATCTTTACCCACGCTCGCCCACCCCTACCCACCGCGACCCACCGCCTGCCATCCGGGAGTAGAAGCCCTTGATTAATCTGAAGGTGGCGTGACTGAGGGCCATCAGGTGCTCGGCGGGAGGGAGTTGGGGAGGGGGGGGAGGCGGGGACTCGTAAATCCAGCTGTTGGCGCGTGTGTTTACATCTAATTGCCGCTTTATTTACAGCAGGTTTTATGCAGGTTTCGGTCCGGATGCCTGGTAATTTGGCGATCCGCGCGGTTCGATGGACGGGGGTGGGGGGGGGGGGGGGGAGCCTCTCGCTAAGTCACGAATGTCTTTGGACGCTCTTGTGTAGGTGTTGCTAGGGGAGGGAGGTGGGCTGGTTGGGGGGGGTGGGGGGGGGCTAGGGAAGGGGCAGAGTACGGGTAGGAGCAAAGGCAAAGGGGGAGGGGAGGGGAGGGGAGGGCAAAGGTAAGGAAGGAGATGGGGTAGATACAGGGGTAGGAGCAAAGGCAAAGGGGGAAGCAGGGATAGAGGTAGGGAAAAAAGATAGAGAGGGCAGAACAAGGGTAAGGGCAAGGATGAGGGTAGGGTATCGATAGGGGTAAGAGCAGAGGAGGGCAGGGGTACAGGCAAGGGTAAGGGCAGAGGTACTGACAGCGATTAAGGACAATGCCAAGGACAGTGCCAAGGGAACGTAGGATAGGAACAAGGGAGGAGGGAAGGAAAAGGGGCAAGTAGAATTGAGGGATATTTTGGTCTTGGTGGCATTTAGTTATTGAAAAGCGATACTTGTGTTTTGTCTCTCTCTCTCTCTCTCTCTCTCTCTCTCTCTCTCTCTCTCTCTCTCTCTCTCTCTCTCTCTCTCTCTCTCTCTCTCTCTCTCTCTCTCTCTCTCTCTCTCTCTCTCTCTCTCCTCTCTCTCCTCCCTCTCTTCCCTCTCCTTCCCTCTCCCTCCCTCTCTCTCCCCCTCTTCCCCCTCTCTCCCCCTCTTTCCCCCTCCCTCCCTCTTCTCTCCCTCTCTCTCCCCCTCCTCCCTCTCTCTCTCCTCTCTCTCTCTCTCCCCCTCTCTCTCCTCTCCCCTCCCTCCCTCTTCTCTCCTCCCTCCTCCCTCCCTCCCTCCCTCCCTCCCTCCCTCCCTCTCTCTCCCCCTCCCTCCCCTCTCTCTCCCCCCTCCCCCTCCCCCTCTCCCCCCTCTCTCTCTCTCTCTCTCTCTCTCTCTCTCTCTCTCTCTCTCTCTCTCTCTCTCTCTCTTCTCTCTCTCTCTCTCTCTCTCTCTCTCTCATATATTTTTTTTATCGGTAATCTGGACTGCCAACGTGTGATATCGTGGATCGTCGCGCTCTGACTTATCGGTCGGTCTTTTGTCGTCGGTTTAGTTGAAGTCGTAGAAGGAAAGACTAAGGGCTGTTTGTTTACGGGTTTATTTGTTTTACTTTCTTTATGTATTTATTTATTTTTATTTTATTTGTTCATTCATTTGGTTATTTTTGTTTTAATTATTTTACTTTATTTATTTGTATATTTTTACTATGTTTATCTATTTGATTTTACTATATTTCTTGATTGATTTTACTTTATTTATGTATTTGTTTATTCTAACTTCTTTATTTAATTATTTTATTTTGTTTATTGTTTTGTTTGTTATTTATTTATCTATTTTTATATTAATTACGATTATTTTTATTGTAATGCAAGGGCCTTTGGTGTTATTATTCAGGTTGTATTTATTTAAAGTGTTCTCTTGTTTCGCCAAGGAGAGACGGGAATATGTGTCAGAATTGCATGTTTTGTTAAGGGAGCGAGGAATATGTGAACTGCGTTTGTCCCGGTGTGTGCGTGGGTTTATTCCGAAACGATGTGGCCATGACCTCTTCCTGCCAGTAATAACACCATTGTTCGTCTGTCCGTATATAGCTTACCTTCCCGACAAGGTATACGAAACCAGACAGTGAAGATCACACCCAGAGACACTCCGCCAAAATCACCAGCGCGGCAACCATGGCAACATCTCCATCTCGCCCATCACCGCCCTCCACATCCATCTCCACATCCATCTCCACATCATCCCACAGCTTGGTCCACTCCACACGCTCGGCTGCACCTCCCCCGAGCGCGTGTAGAAAAGGGGACATGAATAAGAACGAATAACTCCGCAAAGCAAAGGTAGAATTGCATCTCTTTGTGGTGCCATTCATTTCCATTCAGTTATTCACTCTCTCGTTCTCATGCCCTGCGTTGGGAGAATGG